>CM042978.1:9998130-10490205 GCA_023678885.1 Pogostemon cablin | reverse complement strand
GCTGATGGTCTCCCACAAACACATGTACCTAAAGAAGCAATATTAGGTGAGATGTGATTTAAAAAATTTGAAAAGATAGAATTTCTTACGAATGTTTTATTCGTAATCAAGTGGCATAACAAGGCGGGGTTAGATTTAGCTTGTGAAAATACTCAAATTATAAATTACCTGTCACAACCTTCGGATCTGAGCGAGCCTCTTCTTGGGAAATATGAAATACTCTAGTTTGCTTCCTTCCTTGCATAGGTGATTGAGTACTAGGGCCGCTTGAGGCATCGGGCACTCTGGTAACTACAGATCGAGTATCTCTGGGTGTAGAATATGTTAGTTTACCACGAAACTGACCAGAACCCTGACTGCTCGTTCCCATAAGCTGAGGACAAGAACTTCGCATATGCCCCGGCTGTCGACACTGAAAACATACTTGAGGAGCCTTACAGGGGCCGTCATGATATTTTAGGCAATTCTGGCACTTGCGATTTTCACCAACCGATCCCGAGACATTGCTCCCCCTCTACTAAACTGCTCCCGAGGTTGAGGAAAACTAATAGATGCCGAACTTGGTGCGCCACGCGAAGATCCCACACCCCTATACACCTTCGATGCATTTCCTGGAAATGCGCTCCCTTGCTTTTCTTTTGAGATCGTTCTGCAAGCTTATGTCTCGCCTGAACTAAACCTTCTACCCTCAGGGCTTCTTCTACGAGATCGTCAAGACTCTCGTACTTGTCTCCGGACTTGATGCGATCTCGAATATTTAAATTAAGACCATCTTCAAATCTCTTGCATAAGTCTCTCGTCGTATATGACTCAGGAGCGAATTCTCGCAATTCCAGAAATTTGCTTTCGTACTCAACGACCGACATAATGCCTTGAAAGAGGTTGAAGAACTCCTTTCTCTTCTGATCCTTGATGTACTGAGAGAAGTATCGATCTTTGAATCGTTCCACAAAGATAGCCCACGTAATAGTAACCCGAAGATGTCTCTTTTAGATTCTGCCACCATCGTCGTGCATCTGGGCCTAACAGCTTGGTCGCAATGACCACACGATAACATTCTTCAATCATCAAGGTGTCAAAGGTCTCTGTAATCTCCTTTAACCATGCCCCCGCTTTAGAAGCATCTCTTGCACCGTCAAATTTCGAAGTCCCCATGTTTTCAACTGCTTTCACCAAATCAGGTATAAAAAGTGCACCTCGAGAAGCAGAACCTCCTAAAGCCATTTCTGGAGTAAAAACTGGTACATTAGATGTAGGTCGAATCGATTCATTAGCACGAAGAACCTCTTCAGTGACAGTCGTAGTTGTATGAGCCGTTGTAGTGTGGAAACACCATGTATTCGAATGTGATCATAATACAATTGGTACTGCTCGGGTGTCATCATGTGCTCAACCCGCAACTGGGCCCGTGGTTGCTCTACCTGGGAAACTGGCACCCTATGATCAGAATTGATAGGGTCCGTAGCCGTCGGAGGAACGGCATGATCAGAAGAAACATGTCCTCGAGGTCCACGAGGAACAGAAGAGAGTAGAGGACTCGGAGGATCACGAGGAGCGTGTCCTCGACCTCGACCTCGACCTCGACGACGAACTGGAGGTGCCATAATGACTGAAAGGAAGAAAGGAAAGAAAATGCAAGGTCAACATCAAGGTAATACGATACCTTAGGATGACATAGAAACAAAGTTGGACTCATTGGCTCGACTAAAAAAGAATGAGAATCATAAAACCAGGCTCTGATACCAAGAAAGTTGTCACGCCCCGACCCCAGACAAAGCGCGACAACCGCCACGTTAACCATAAATTTCACAGAATGGGTGCACTCCACTCCACAAAGTTTATAGAAAACGTAAGGCTTGCTATCAAGTACCTGTAGAACTGAACAACTGATAACAACGGGTACAACACGAGGACATCATCTCATAAAGTATCAACAAGGATTTACAAAGGTACAAAATTCAACGGTGTAACTTAGTTTAAAGAAATTATACATGAACGATATAACATCGCGAAGGTACAAAAAGAACATCAAGGGGGTCACCAAATATAAACTATACAATCTCGCCAATGAATCCGTCAATTTACATAAAAGAGAAAGTACCCAAAACACGGATTGGATGATGAGCAAACGATAGGCAAACCTCCAACCAAAATGATATCAACAGCCTGAAAAGGAAAGAATGATGGGGGGTGAGCAAAACCACTAGCTCAGTGAGGTGATAAGCCGGTCACCCCGACCCTTATACGAAGCATGTACTCCCACTCGCGGTTCATAACATAAAATCCCACAATTCGTCCCACAATAATTATTCTCACTCAGTGTACATATTAATGAAAATAAAAACCTTAGTGAACATTTATGAATAACACAATTAGTTCAAACAACATGTTATCACATAAAAGACGCGTGGGTAGTCAATATCCTCCTCGAACTGAGCTCTCCGTCGAGAGACAGTCCAAGCCCGTCACCGTTACTCTAGATAAAATGCACATTAATATTCTTTCTCAATATGCCAAGTGCTAAAGTTCACAATTCAATATCGACTGAATACTTGAAATGATCAAACATATAAACATATATGACATGCATGTCCCACACCGGTGACGTTGACTGAGCCTATAATAGACTGATCCATCTAACGATCACCCTCCAGAGTATCAGTATTTGGCAAATGGACAGGTGCCCCGTTAGATCTAACTCACCCAGGTTTGCCAATCACGGGCAACTTGGTTGTCACTCTAACTCACCCGAACCGCGACAATTCGGGCTACTTAATCAATGTCGCACCAACTCACCCGAACCGTGACCAATTCGGGCTACTTAACCTTGGTACCAGGCATACATATGCATGTGCATCATAAGATGAATAACGACTCAAGTTAGAGTCTTAATTGGCACACAAGAATAACCAGAAATCAATAATACTCATAAAATAGCTAACATGACTCTAACCAGAGCAATCGAGCCAATCAGGCTCTTTACCACATAACATAATACCAAATAATTTTCTTATCAATTAATTAAAACTAAAATAAATGCACATTTATCGAGGGTCCACACTTCCCACAAGAGAAGGCGTTCCCGAATTATCAACTCACAAGGAAGTGATTAGCTCTCTCCGGAATCTGAAGTCGGTCCCTTGCCCTTCGTCGATGGTTCTTTACCTAGAAAGGAGATGAGCAATTAAAGACAAATTAAATATAACTAACTATTAGCGTTAACATCCCTTTCATTGCTAAAAACAAATCCTAATCGAGTTCGAACGAGTCGATATTAAATAAAAATGGCATGTAACTCCTTAACATCAGTTCCCAATCCCATATAACCATTTCAATACATTAACTAGACGAAACGATAGAAAATAAGTTTGAATTCGACATAAAAATTCTGAAATTTTCCTGCTAGCGGCAGTTTACGAGAAAAATCATAACTAATTGTAGAATAATCGGATTGAGGTGTTTCAAGTGGCTACGGAAAGCTAACGAGTTCAGCTACATACAGAAATTAAGTTTGCAAAGTTTCGAGGACAATAGCTATCTCGAAATCAGTTCGAACAGTCTACAAATTTCCCACATACCAAAAAGAAAAACCCCACAAAATTACAAAATTATGGAAGAAGGAAGCTTAATTCACACACCACTTACCTCAAAACAACTTAAAAACCACCTAGGATGAGGGTTGTAAGGGAGAATTTGGTCAACAAGGGTTTCTCCTCTTCCTCTCTTCTTTCCCCTCTTTTGCTTTTCTCCTCCCGTTCTTCTCTCTCTTTTTTTTTTAACTTTAGTCTTACTAATTATATATCAGCCCATTTAAGTGGGCTGAAACTTTGGGCCACAAAATAAATAAATAAATAAGTTTGGGCTTTCTAAAAAAATTCTAATTGGGCTTAATTGGGCTGGCCTTTTGGGCCATAAAAATAAATAATTAGGTTTTGGGCTTTCTAACAAAAATCTAGTTGGGCTAAGATAGGGCTGGCCTTTTGGGCCATAAAATAAATAATTAGGTTTTGGGCTTTCTAACAAAAATATAGTTGGGCTAAGATATTATACTAAACAAGTGTAAGTAATCGAAGAGATGACCAATTTCTCCAACTTCTCCACTTTTGTTTCTTCCTTTCTTGTCTTTGGTACTCACAAGCACTACTCACAACTTTTCTTGGATTTCTTGAGCTTCTTATGATTCATGCTTCCTTTCTTGGATATCTGAAAATCATAGGTTTAAGCTCATTCACACATATTTAAATAAAAATACAAAACACAACCAAAATACACATAAATACGGATAAAATAATATAAAAAAATATATATAAAAAGATACTAAAATCTAGGTGAAAATATCACTCATCACACCTCAACTTAAAGTGTTGTGCGTCCAAAAACAACAAAAATGATAAACCAAGGGGTGAGATTTTCACCTATGAAAAGACTAAACGAACATAAGTAATAACACATCGATAGCAATAAGAATTACAATTATGCTAAGTCATCCTACAACATTAAACTCATAACATGAAAAATTAACAAGTTCAATCTAAAGAGAATAAAAGTGTAATATAGTCCATTTTTAGTCCAGGCCTCACATATGTTATAAATATCACTTAAAACTCTTTAAAGTAGAGTAAATCATAACTTATTAACCGATTGGATCGACTCGCTATACGCTTGCTCGCGGACTCTATTCACAAACCACCAAAGTTTAAATTAATGATCAAAAAGGTCTTTCATAAGGATTTAATGATAGGCACTTTGGTAAGGTAGGAAGAATATGGTAATAGTGACTGAACAAGTGTAAGTAATCGAAGAGATTGCCAATTTCTCCAACTTCTCCACTTTTCTTTCTTCCTTTCTTGTTTTTGGTACTCACAAGCACTACTTATCAACTTTTCTTGGATTTCTTGAGCTTCTCATGATTCATGCTTCCTTTCTTGGATAACTGAAAATCATCTCATTCACACACATTTCCATAAAAATACAAAACACAACCAAAATACTCATAAATACGGATAAAATAATACAAATATACATATATAAAAAATACTAAAATCTAGGTGAAAATATCACTCATCACACCCTTAAACTTAAAGTGTTGTGCGTCCCCGATCAACGAAAAAGATAAACCAAGGGGTGAGATTTTCACCTAGTAAAAGACTAAACGAACATAAGTAATAACACATCGATAGCAATAAGAATTACAATTATGCTAAGTCATCCTACAATATTAAACACAAAACTTGAAAAATTGACAAGTTCAATCTAAAGAGAATAAAAGTGTAATATATTCCATTTTTAGTCCATGCCTCACATAGGTTATAAATGTCACTCAACACACTTTAAAATAGAGTAAATCATCACTCATTAACCGATTGGCTCGACTCGCTATAAGCTTGCTCGCGGACTCTATACACAAACCACCAAAGTTTAAATTAATGATCAAAAAGGTCTTTCATAAGGATGTAATGATAGGCTCTTTCGTAAGGTATGAAGAATATGGTAATAGTGACTAAACAAGTGTAAGTAATCGAAGAGATGGCCAATTTCTCCAACTTCTCCACTTTTCTTTCTTCCTTTCTTGTCTTTGGTACTCACAAGCACTACTCACAACTTTTCTTGGATTTCTTGAGCTTCTTATGATTCATGCTTCCTTCTTGGATATCTGAAAATCATAGGTTTAAGCTCATTCACACATATTTAAATAAAAATACAAAACACAACCAAAATACACATAAATACGGATAAAATAATATAAAAATATATATAAAAAGATACTAAAATCTAGGTGAAAATATCACTCATCACACCTCAAACTTAAAGTGTTGTGCATCCAAAAACAACAAAAATGATAAACCAAGGGGTGAGATTTTCACCTAGGAAAAGACTAAAAGAACATAAGTAATAACACATCGATAGCAATAAGAATTACAATTATGCTAAGTCATCCTACAACATTAAACTCATAACATGAAAAATTAACAAGTTCAATTTAAAGAGAATAAAAGTGTAACATAGTCCATTTTTAGTCCAGGCCTCACATAGGTTATAAATATCACTCAACACTGTAAATCATAACTCATTAATCGATTGGATCGACTCGCTATACGCTTGCTCGCGGACTCTATTCACAAACCACCAAAGTTTAAATTAATGATCAAAAAGGTCTTTCATAAGGATTTAATGATAGGCTCTTTGGTAAGGTATGAAGAATACGGTAATAGTGACTGAACAAGTGTATGTAATCGAAGAGATTGCCAATTTCTCCAACTTCTCCACTTTTCTTTATTCCTTTCTTGTTTTTGGTACTCACAAGCACTACTTATCAACTTTTATTGGATTTCTTGAGCTTCTTATGATTCATGCTTCCTTTCTTGGATAACTGAAAATCATAGGTTTAAGCTCATTCACATTAATTTCCATAAAAATACAAAACACAACCAAAATACTCATAAATTCGGATAAAATAATTCAAATATACATATATAAAAAATACTAAAATCTAGGTAAAAATATCACTCATCACACCCCCAAACTTAAAGTGTTGTGCGTCCCCGATCAACGAAAAAGATAAACCAAGGGGTGAGATTTTCACCTAGGAAAAGACTAAACGAACATAAGTAATAACACATCGATAGCAATAAGAATTACAATTATGCTAAGTCATCCTACAATATTAAACTCATAACTTGAAAAATTGACAAGTTCAATCTAAAGAGAATAAAAGTGTAATATATTCCATTTTTAGTCCAAGCCTCACATAGGTTATAAATGTCACTCAACACTCTTTAAAGTAGAATAAATCATAACTCATTAACCGATTGGATCGACTCGCTATACGCTTGCTAGCGGACTCTATTCACAAACCACCAAAGTTTATATTAATTATCAAAAAGGTCTTTCATACGGATGTAATGATAGGCTCTTTGGTAAGGTAGGAAGAATATGGTAATAGTGACTGAACAAGTGTAAGTAATCGAAGAGATTGCCAATTTCTCCAACTTCTCCACTTTTCTTTATTCCTTTCTTATTTTTGGTACTCACAAGCACTACTTATCAACTTTTCTTGGATTTCTTGAGTTTCTCATGATTCATGCTTCCTTTCTTGGATAACTGAAAATCATAGGTTTAAGCTCATTCACACACATTTCCATATAAATACAAAACACAACCAAAATACTCATAAATACGGATAAAATAATACAAATATACATATATAAAAATACTAAAATCTAGGTGAAAATATCACTCATCACACCCCCAAACTTAAAGTGCTGTGCGTCCCCGATCAACGAAAAAGATAAACCAAGGGGTGAGATTTTCACATAGGAAAAGACTAAACGAACATAAGTAATAACACATCGATAGCAATAAGAATTACAATTATGCTAAGTCATCCTACAACATTAAACTCGTAAAATGAAAAATTAACAAGTTCAATCTAAAGAGAATAAAAGTGTAATATAGTCCATTTTTAGTCCAGGCCTCACATAGGTTATAAATATCACTCAACACTCTTTAAATTAGGGTAAATCATCAATCATTAACCGATTGGATCGAATCGCTATACGCTTGCTCGCGGACTCTATTCACAAACCACCAAAGTTTAAATTAATGATCAAAAAGGACTTTCATAAGGATTTAATGATAGGCTCTTTGGTAAGGTAGGAAGAATATGGTAATAGTGACTGAACAAGTGTAAGTAATCGAAGAGATTGCCAATTTCTCCAACTTCTCCACTTTTCTTTCTTCCTTTCTTGTTTTTGGTACTCACAAGCACTACTTATCAACTTTTCTTGGATTTCTTGAGCTTCTTATGATTCATGCTTCCTTTCTTGGATAACTGAAAATCATAGGTTTAAGCTCATTCACACAAATTTTCATAAAAATACAAAACACAACCAAAATACTCATAGATACGGATAAAATAATACAAATATACATATATAAAAAATACTAAAATCTATGTGAAAATATAACTCATCACACCCCCAAACTTAAAGTGTTGTGCGTCCCCGATCAACGAAAAAGATAAACCAAGGGGTGAGATTTTCACCTAGGAAAAGACTAAACGAACATAAGTAATAACACATCGATAGCAATAAGAATTACAATTATGCTAAGTCATCCTACAATATTAAACTCATAACTTGAAAAATTGACAAGTTCAATCTAAAGAGAATAAAAGTGTAATATATTCCATTTTTAGTCCATGCCTCACATAGGTTATAAATGTCACTCAACACACTTAAAATAGAGTAAATCATCACTCATTAACCGATTGGCTCGACTCGCTATAAGCTTGCTCGCGGACTCTATACACAAACCACCAAAGTTTAAATTAATGATCAAAAAGGTCTTTCATAAGGATGTAATGATAGGCTCTTTCGTAAGGTATGAAGAATATGGTAATAGTGACTAAACAAGTGTAAGTAATCGAAGAGATGGCCAATTTCTCCAACTTCTCCACTTTTGTTTCTTCCTTTCTTGTCTTTGGTACTCACAAGCACTACTCACAACTTTTCTTGGATTTCTTGAGCTTCTTATGATTCATGCTTCCTTTCTTGGATATCTGAAAATCATAGGTTTAAGCTCATTCACACATATTTAAATAAAAATACAAAACACAACCAAAATACACATAAATACGGATAAAATAATATAAAAAAATATATATAAAAAGATACTAAAATCTAGGTGAAAATATCACTCATCACACCTCAACTTAAAGTGTTGTGCGTCCAAAAACAACAAAAATGATAAACCAAGGGGTGAGATTTTCACCTATGAAAAGACTAAACGAACATAAGTAATAACACATCGATAGCAATAAGAATTACAATTATGCTAAGTCATCCTACAACATTAAACTCATAACATGAAAAATTAACAAGTTCAATCTAAAGAGAATAAAAGTGTAATATAGTCCATTTTTAGTCCAGGCCTCACATAGGTTATAAATATCACTCAACACTTTTTAAAGTAGGGTAAATCATAACTCATTAATCGATTGGATCGACTCGCTATATGCTTGCTCGCGGACTCTATTCACAAACCACCAAAGTTTAAATTAATGATCAAAAAGGTCTTTCATAAGGATTTAATGATAGGCTCTTTGGTAAGGTACGAAGAATATGGTAATAGTGACTGAACAAGTGTATGTAATCGAAGATATTGCCAATTTCTCCAACTTCTCCACTTTTCTTTATTCCTTTCTTGTTTTTGGTACTCACAAGCACTACTTATCAACTTTTCTTGGATTTCTTAAGCTTCTTATGATTCATGCTTCCTTTCTTGGATAACTGAAAATCATCGGTTTAAGCTCATTCACACAAATTTCCATAAAAATACAAAACACAACCAAAATACTCATAAATACGGATAAAATAATTCAAATATACATATATAAAAAATACTAAAATCTAGGTGAAAATATCACTCATCACACCCCCAAACTTAAAGTGTTGTGCGTCCCCGATCAACGAAAAAGATAAACCAAGGGGTGAGATTTTCACATAGGAAAAGACTAAACGAACATAAGTAATAACACATCGATAGCAATAAGAATTACGATTATGCTAAGTCATCCTACAACATTAAACTCATAAAATGAAAAATTAACAAGTTCAATCTAAAGAGAATAAAAGTGTAATATAGTCCATTTTTAGTCCAGGCCTCACATAGGTTATAAATATCACTCTACACTCTTTAAATTAGGGTAAATCATCACTCATTAACCGATTGGATCGAATCGCTATACGCTTGCTCGCAAACACTATTCACAAACCACCAAAGTTTAAATTAATGATCAAAAATGTCTTTCATAAGGATTTAATGATAGGCTCTTTGGTAAGGTAGGAAGAATATGGTAATAGTGACTGAACAAGTGTAAGTAATCGAAGAGATGGCCAATTTCTCCAACTTCTTCACTTTTCTTTCTTCCTTTCTTGTCTTTGGTACTCACAAGCACTACTCACAACTTTTCTTGGATTTCTTGAGCTTCTTATGATTCATGCTTCCTTTCTTGGATAACTGAAAATCATAGGTTTAAGCTCATTCACACATATTTAAATAAAAATACAAAACACAACCAAAATACACATAAATACGGATAAAATAATATAAAAAAATATATAAAAAGATACTAAAATCTAGGTGAAAATATCACTCATCACACCTCAAACTTAAAGTGTTGTGCGTCCAAAAACAACAAAAATGATAAACCAAGGGGTGAGATTTTCACCTAGGAAAAGACTAAACGAACATAAGTAATAACACATCGATAGCAATAAGAATTACAATTATGCTAAGTCATCCTACAACATTAAACTCATAACATGAAAAATTAACAAGTTCAATTTAAAGAGAATAAAAGTGTAACATAGTCCATTTTTAGTCCAGGCCTCACATAGGTTATAAATATCACTCAACACTCTTTAAAGTAGGGTAAATCATAACTCATTAATCGATTGGATCGACTCGCTATACGCTTGCTCGCGGACTCTATTCACAAACCACCAAAGTTTAAATTAATGATCAAAAAGGTCTTTCATAAGGATTTAATGATAGGCTCTTTGGTAAGGTATGAAGAATACGGTAATAGTGACTGAACAAGTGTATGTAATCGAAGAGATTGCCAATTTCTCCAACTTCTCCACTTTTCTTTATTCCTTTCTTGTTTTTGGTACTCACAAGCACTACTTATCAACTTTTATTGGATTTCTTGAGCTTCTTATGATTCATGCTTCCTTTCTTGGATAACTGAAAATCATAGGTTTAAGCTCATTCACACAAATTTCCATAAAAATACAAAACACAACCAAAATACTCATAAATTCGGATAAAATAATTCAAATATACATATATAAAAAATACTAAAATCTAGGTAAAAATATCACTCATCACACCCCCAAACTTAAAGTGTTGTGCGTCCCCGATCAACGAAAAAGATAAACCAAGGGGTGAGATTTTCACCTAGGAAAAGACTAAACGAACATAAGTAATAACACATCGATAGCAATAAGAAATACAATTATGCTAAGTCATCCTACAATATTAAACTCATAACTTGAAAAATTGACAAGTTCAATCTAAAGAGAATAAAAGTGTAATATATTCCATTTTTAGTCCAAGCCTCACATAGGTTATAAATGTCACTCAACACTCTTTAAAGTAGAATAAATCATAACTCATTAACCGATTGGATCGACTCGCTATACGCTTGCTAGCGGACTCTATTCACAAACCACCAAAGTTTATATTAATTATCAAAAAGGTCTTTCATACGGATGTAATGATAGGCTCTTTGGTAAGGTAGGAAGAATATGGTAATAGTGACTGAACAAGTGTAAGTAATCGAAGAGATTGCCAATTTCTCCAACTTCTCCACTTTTCTTTATTCCTTTCTTATTTTTGGTACTCACAAGCACTACTTATCAACTTTTCTTGGATTTCTTGAGTTTCTCATGATTCATGCTTCCTTTCTTGGATAACTGAAAATCATAGGTTTAAGCTCATTCACACACATTTCCATATAAATACAAAACACAACCAAAATACTCATAAATACGGATAAAATAATACAAATATACATATATAAAAATACTAAAATCTAGGTGAAAATATCACTCATCACACCCCCAAACTTAAAGTGCTGTGCGTCCCCGATCAACGAAAAAGATAAACCAAGGGGTGAGATTTTCACATAGGAAAAGACTAAACGAACATAAGTAATAACACATCGATAGCAATAAGAATTACAATTATGCTAAGTCATCCTACAACATTAAACTCGTAAAATGAAAAATTAACAAGTTCAATCTAAAGAGAATAAAAGTGTAATATAGTCCATTTTTAGTCCAGGCCTCACATAGGTTATAAATATCACTCAACACTCTTTAAATTAGGGTAAATCATCAATCATTAACCGATTGGATCGAATCGCTATACGCTTGCTTGCGGACTCTATTCACAAACCACCAAAGTTTAAATTAATGATCAAAAAGGACTTTCATAAGGATTTAATGATAGGCTCTTTGGTAAGGTAGGAAGAATATGGTAATAGTGACTGAACAAGTGTACGTAATCGAAGAGATTGCCAATTTCTCCAACTTCTCCACTTTTCTTTCTTCCTTTCTTGTTTTTGGTACTCACAAGCACTACTTATCAACTTTTCTTGGATTTCTTGAGCTTCTTATGATTCATGCTTCCTTTCTTGGATAACTGAAAATCATAGGTTTAAGCTCATTCACACAAATTTCCATAAAAATACAAAACACAACCAAAATACTCATAGATACGGATAAAATAATACAAATATACATATATAAAAAATACTAAAATCTATGTGAAAATATAACTCATCACACCCCCAAACTTAAAGTGTTGTGCGTCCCCGATCAACGAAAAAGATAAACCAAGGGGTGAGATTTTCACCTAGGAAAAGACTAAACGAACATAAGTAATAACACATCGATAGCAATAAGAATTACAATTATGCTAAGTCATCCTACAATATTAAACTCATAACTTGAAAAATTGACAAGTTCAATCTAAAGAGAATAAAAGTGTAATATATTCCATTTTTAGTCCATGCCTCACATAGGTTATAAATGTCACTCAACACACTTAAAATAGAGTAAATCATCACTCATTAACCGATTGGCTCGACTCGCTATAAGCTTGCTCGCGGACTCTATACACAAACCACCAAAGTTTAAATTAATGATCAAAAAGGTCTTTTATAAGGATGTAATGATAGGCTCTTTCGTAAGGTATGAAGAATATGGTAATAGTGACTAAACAAGTGTAAGTAATCGAAGAGATGGCCAATTTCTCCAACTTCTCCACTTTTGTTTCTTCCTTTCTTGTCTTTGGTACTCACAAGCACTACTCACAACTTTTCTTGGATTTCTTGAGCTTCTTATGATTCATGCTTCCTTTCTTGGATATCTGAAAATCATAGGTTTAAGCTCATTCACACATATTTAAATAAAAATACAAAACACAACCAAAATACACATAAATTCGGATAACACATCGATAGCAATAAGAATTACAATTATGCTAAGTCATCCTACAACATTAAACTCATAACATGAAAAATTAACAAGTTCAATCTAAAGAGAATAAAAGTGTAATATAGTCCATTTTTAGTCCAGGCCTCACATAGGTTATAAATATCACTCAACTCTCTTTAAATTAGGGTAAATCATCACTCATTAACCGATTGGATCGAATCGCTATACGCTTGCTCGCAAACACTATTCACAAACCACCAAAGTTTAAATTAATGATCAAAAATGTCTTTCATAAGGATTTAATGATAGGCTCTTTGGTAAGGTAGGAAGAATATGGTAATAGTGACTGAACAAGTGTAAGTAATCGAAGAGATGGCCAATTTCTCCAACTTCTTCACTTTTCTTTCTTCCTTTCTTGTCTTTGGTACTCACAAGCACTACTCACAACTTTTCTTGGATTTCTTGAGCTTCTTATGATTCATGCTTCCTTTCTTGGATAACTGAAAATCATAGGTTTAAGCTCATTCACACACATTTCCATAAAAATACAAAACACAACCAAAATACACATAAATACGGATAAAATAATATAAAAATATATATAAAAAGATACTAAAATCTAGGTGAAAATATCACTCATCACACCTCAAACTTAAAGTGTTGTGCGTCCCCAAACAACAAAAATGATAAACCAAGGAGTGAGATTTTCACCTAGGAAAAGACTAAACGAACATAAGTAATAACATATCAATGGCAATAAGAATTACAATTATGCTAAGTCATCCTACAACATTAAACTCATAACATGAAAAATTAACAAGTTCAATCTAAAGAGAATAAAAGTGTAATATAGTCCATTTTTAGTCCAGGCCTCACATATGTTATAAATATCACTTAACACTCTTTAAAGTAGAGTAAATCATAACTTATTAACCGATTGGATCGACTCGCTATACGCTTGCTCGCGGACTCTATTCACAAACCTCCAAAGTTTAAATTAATGATCAAAAAGGTCTTTCATAAGGATTTAATGATAGGCACTTTGGTAAGGTAGGAAGAATATGGTAATAGTGACTGAACAAGTGTAAGTAATCGAAGAGATTGCCAATTTCTCCAACTTCTCCACTTTTCTTTCTTCCTTTCTTGTTTTTGGTACTCACAAGCACTACTTATCAACTTTTCTTGGATTTCTTGAGCTTCTCATGATTCATGCTTCCTTTCTTGGATAACTGAAAATCATCTCATTCACACACATTTCCATAAAAATACAAAACACAACCAAAATACTCATAAATACGGATAAAATAATACAAATATACATATATAAAAAATACTAAAATCTAGGTGAAAATATCACTCATCACACCCTTAAACTTAAAGTGTTGTGCGTCCCCGATCAACGAAAAAGATAAACCAAGGGGTGAGATTTTCACCTAGGAAAAGACTAAACGAACATAAGTAATAACACATCGATAGCAATAAGAATTACAATTATGCTAAGTCATCCTACAATATTAAACACAAAACTTGAAAAATTGACAAGTTCAATCTAAAGAGAATAAAAGTGTAATACATTCCATTTTTAGTCCATGCCTCACATAGGTTATAAATGTCACTCAACACACTTTAAAATAGAGTAAATCATCACTCATTAACCGATTGGCTCGACTCGCTATAAGCTTGCTCGCGGACTCTATACACAAACCACCAAAGTTTAAATTAATGATCAAAAAGGTCTTTCATAAGGATGTAATGATAGGCTCTTTCGTAAGGTATGAAGAATATGGTAATAGTGACTAAACAAGTGTAAGTAATCGAAGAGATGGCCAATTTCTCCAACTTCTCCACTTTTCTTTCTTCCTTTCTTGTCTTTGGTACTCACAAGCACTACTCACAACTTTTCTTGGATTTCTTGAGCTTCTTATGATTCATGCTTCCTTCTTGGATATCTGAAAATCATAGGTTTAAGCTCATTCACACATATTTAAATAAAAATACAAAACACAACCAAAATACACATAAATACGGATAAAATAATATAAAAATATATATAAAAAGATACTAAAATCTAGGTGAAAATATCACTCATCACACCTCAAACTTAAAGTGTTGTGCATCCAAAAACAACAAAAATGATAAACCAAGGGGTGAGATTTTCTCCTAGGAAAAGACTAAACGAACATAAGCAATAACACATCGATAGCAATAAGAATTACAATTATGCTAAGTCATCCTACAACATTAAACTCATAACATGAAAAATTAACAAGTTCAATTTAAAGAGAATAAAAGTGTAACATAGTCCATTTTTAGTCCAGGCCTCACATAGGTTATAAATATCACTCAACACTCTTTAAAGTAGGGTAAATCATAACTCATTAATCGATTGGATCGACTCGCTATACGCTTGCTCGCGGACTCTATTCACAAACCACCAAAGTTTAAATTAATGATCAAAAAGGTCTTTCATAAGGATTTAATGATAGGCTCTTTGGTAAGGTATGAAGAATACGGTAATAGTGACTGAACAAGTGTATGTAATCGAAGAGATTGCCAATTTCTCCAACTTCTCCACTTTTCTTTATTCCTTTCTTGTTTTTGGTACTCACAAACACTACTTATCAACTTTTATTGGATTTCTTGAGCTTCTTATGATTCATGCTTCCTTTCTTGGATAACTGAAAATCATAGGTTTAAGCTCATTCACACAAATTTCCATAAAAATACAAAACACAACCAAAATACTCATAAATTCGGATAAAATAATTCAAATATACATATATAAAAAATACTAAAATCTAGGTAAAAATATCACTCATCACACCCCCAAACTTAAAGTGTTGTGCGTCCCCGATCAACGAAAAAGATAAACCAAGGGGTGAGATTTTCACCTAGGAAAAGACTAAACGAACATAAGTAATAACACATCGATAGCAATAAGAATTACAATTATGCTAAGTCATCCTACAATATTAAACTCATAACTTGAAAAATTGACAAGTTCAATCTAAAGAGAATAAAAGTGTAATATATTCCATTTTTAGTCCAAGCCTCACATAGGTTATAAATGTCACTCAACACTCTTTAAAGTAGAATAAATCATAACTCATTAACCGATTGGATCGACTCGCTATACGCTTGCTAGCGGACTCTATTCACAAACCACCAAAGTTTAAATTAATTATCAAAAAGGTCTTTCATACGGATGTAATGATAGGCTCTTTGGTAAGGTAGGAAGAATATGGTAATAGTGACTGAACAAGTGTAAGTAATCGAAGAGATTGCCTATTTCTCCAACTTCTCCACTTTTCTTTATTCCTTTCTTATTTTTGGTACTCACAAGCACTACTTATCAACTTTTCTTGGATTTCTTGAGTTTCTCATGATTCATGCTTCCTTTCTTGGATAACTGAAAATCATAGGTTTAAGCTCATTCACACACATTTCCATATAAATACAAAACACAACCAAAATACTCATAAATACGGATAAAATAATACAAATATACATATATAAAAATACTAAAATCTAGGTGAAAATATCACTCATCACACCCCCAAACTTAAAGTGCTGTGCGTCCCCGATCAACGAAAAAGATAAACCAAGGGGTGAGATTTTCACATAGGAAAAGACTAAACGAACATAAGTAATAACACATCGATAGCAATAAGAATTACAATTATGCTAAGTCATCCTACAACATTAAACTCGTAAAATGAAAAATTAACAAGTTCAATCTAAAGAGAATAAAAGTGTAATATAGTCCATTTTTAGTCCAGGCCTCACATAGGTTATAAATATCACTCAACACTCTTTAAATTAGGGTAAATCATCAATCATTAACCGATTGGATCGAATCGCTATACGCTTGCTCGCAAACACTATTCACAAACCACCAAAGTTTAAATTAATGATCAAAAATGTCTTTCATAAGGATTTAATGATAGGCTCTTTGGTAAGGTAGGAAGAATATGGTAATAGTGACTGAACAAGTGTAAGTAATCGAAGAGATGACCAATTTCTCCAACTTCTCCACTTTTCTTTCTTCCTTTCTTGTCTTTGGTACTCACAAGCACTACTCACAACTTTTCTTGGATTTCATGAGCTTCTTATGATTCATGCTTCCTTTCTTGGATAACTGAAAATCATAGGTTTAAGCTCATTCACACACATTTCCATAAAAATACAAAACACAACCAAAATACACATAAATACAGATAAAATAATATAAAAATATATATATAAACTTTTTTTGGATTTCTTGAGCTTTTTATGATTCATGCTTCCTTTCTTGGATAACTGAAAATCATAGGTTTAAGCTCATTCACACACATTTCCATGAAAATACAAAACACAACCAAAATACACATAAATATGGATAAAATAATATAAAAAAATATATAAAAAGATACTAAAATCTAGGTGAAAATATCACTCATCACACCTCAAACTTAAAGTGTTGTGCGTCCCCAAACAACATAAATGATAAACCAAGGGGTGAGATTTTCACATAGGAAAAGACTAAACGAACATAAGTAATAACACATCGATAGCAATAAGAATTACAATTATGCTAAACCATCCTACAACATTAAACTCATAACATGAAAAATTAACAAGTTCAATCTAAAGAGAATAAAAGTGTAATATAGTCCATTTTTAGTTCAGGCCTCACATAGGTTATAAATATCACTCAACACTCTTTAAAGTAGGATAAATCATCACTCATTAACCGATTGGATCGAATCGCTATACGCTTGCTCGTGGACTCTATTCACAAACCAACAAAGTTTAAATTAATGATCAAAAATTTCTTTCATAAGGATTTAATAATAGGCTCCTTGGTAAGGTAGGAAGAATATTGTAATAGTGACTGAACAAGTGTAAGTAATCGAAGAGATTGCCAATTTCTCCAACTTCTCCACTTTTCTTTCTTCCTTTCTTGTTTTTGGTACTCACAAGCACTACTTATCAACTTTTCTTGGATTTCTTGAGCTTCTCATGATTCATGCTTCCTTTCTTGGATAACTGAAAATCATAAGCTCATTCACACACATTTCCATAAAAATACAAAACACAACCAAAATACTCATAAATACGGATAAAATAATACAAATATACATATATAAAAAATACTAAAATCTAGGTGAAAATATCACTCATCACACCCCCAAACATAAAGTGTTGTACGTCCCCGATCAATGAAAAAGATAAACCAAGGGGTGAGATTTTCACCTAGGAAAAGACTAAACGAACATAAGTAATAACACATCGATCGCAATAAGAATTAAAATTATGCTAAGTCATCCTACAATATTAAACTCATAACTTGAAAAATTAACAAGTTCAATCTAATGAGAATAAAAGTGTAATATATTCCATTTTTAGTCCAGGCCTCACATAGGTTATAAATGTCACTCAACACTCTTTAAAATAGAGTAAATCATCACTCATTAACCGATTGGCTCGACTAGCTATAAGCTTGCTCGCGGATTCTATTCACAATCCACCAAAGTTTAAATTAATGATCAAAAAGGTCTTTCATAAGGATGTAATGATAGGCTCTTTGGTAAGGTATGAAAAATATGGTAATAGTGACTAAACAAGTGTAAGTAATCGAAGAGATGGCCAATTTCTCCAACTTCTCCACTTTTCTTTCTTCCTTTCTTGTCTTTGGTACTCACAAGCACTACTCACAACTTTTCTTGGATTTCTTGAGCTTCTTATGATTCATGCTTCCTTTCTTGGATATCTGAAAATCATTGGTTTAAGCTCATTCACACACCTTTAAATAAAAATAAAAAACACAACAAAAATACACATAAATACGGATAAAATAATATAAAAATATATATAAAAAGATACTAAAATCTAGGTGAAAATATCACTCATCACACCTCAAACTTAAAGTGTTGTGCGTCCCCAAACAACAAAAATGATAAACCAAGGGGTGAGATTTTCACATTGGAAAAGACTAAACGAACATAAGTAATAACACATCGATAGCAATAAGAATTACAAATATGCTAAACCATCCTACAACATTAAACTCATAACATGAAAAATTGACAAGTTCAATCTAAAGAGAATAAAAGTGTAATATAGTCCATTTTTAGTCCAGGCCTCACATAGGTTATAAATATCACTCAACACTCTTTAAAGTAGGGCAAATCATCACTCATTAACCGATTGGATCGAATCGCTATACGCTTGCTCGCGGACTCTATTCACAAACCACCAAAGTTTAAATTAATGATCAAAAATTTCTTTCATAAGGATTTAATGATAGGCTCTTTGGTAAGGTAGGAAGAATATGGTAATAGTGACTGAACAAGTGTAAGTAATCGAAGAGATTGCCAATTTCTCCAACTTCTCCACTTTTCTTTCTTCCTTTCTTGTTTTTGGTACTCACAAGCACTACTTATCAACTTTTCTTGGATTTCTTGAGCTTCTTATGATTCATGCTTCCTTTCTTGGATAACAGAAAATCATAGGTTTAAGCTCATTCACACACATTTCCATAAAAATACAAAAATACTCATAAATACGGATAAAATAATACAAATATACATATATAAAAAATACTAAAATCTAGGTGAAAATATCACTCATCACACCCCCAAACTTAAAGTGTTGTGCGTCCCCGATCAACGAAAAAGATAAACCAAGGGGTGAGATTTTCACCTAGGAAAAGACAAAACGAACATAAGTAATAACATATCGATAGCAATAAGAATTACAATTATGCTAAGTCATCCTACAATATTAAACTCATAACTTGAAAAATTAACAAGTTCAATCTAAAGAGAATAAAAGTGTAATATATTCCATTTTTATTCCAAGCCTCACATAGGTTATAAATGTCACTCAACACTCTTTAAAGTAGAGTAAATCATCACTCATTAACCGATTTGCTCGACTCGCTATAAGCTTGCTCGCGGACTCTATTCACAAACCACCAAAGTTTAAATTAATGATCAAAAAGGTCTTTCATAAGGATTTTAATGATAGGCTCTTTGGTAAGGTAGGAAGAATATGGTAATAGTGACTAAACAAGTGTAAGTAATCGAAGAGATGACCAATTTCTCCAACTTCTCCACTTTTCTTTCTTCCTTTCTTGTCTTTGGTACTCACAAGCACTACTCACAACTTTTCTTGGATTTCTTGAGCTTCTTATGATTCATGCTTCCTTTCTTGGATATCTGAAAATCATAGGTTTAAGCTCATTCACACACCTTTAAATAAAAATAAAAAACACAACAAAAATACACATAAATACGGATAAAATAATATAAAAATATATATAAAAAGATACTAAAATCTAGGTGAAAATATCACTCATCACACCTCAAACGTAAAGTGTTGTGCGTCCCCAAACAACAAAAATGATAAACCAAGGGGTGAGATTTTCACATTGGAAAAGACTAAACGAACATAAGTAATAACACATCGATAGCAATAAGAATTACAATTATGGTAAACCATCCTACAACATTAAACTCATAACATGAAAAATTAACAAGTTCAATCTAAAGAGAATAAAAGTGTAATATAGTCCATTTTTAGTCCAGGCATCACATAGGTTATATATATCACTCAATACTCTTTAAAGTAGGATAAATCATCACTCATTAACCGATTGGATCGAATCGCTATACGCTTGCTCGCGGACTCTATTCACAAACCAACAAAGTTTAAATTAATGATCAAAAATTTCTTTCATAAGGATTTAATGATAGGCACTTTGGTAAGGTAGGAAGAATATGGTAATAGTGACTGAACAAGTGTAAGTAATCGAAGAGATTGCCAATTTCTCCAACTTCTCCACTTTTCTTTCTTCCTTTCTTGTTTTTGGTACTCACAAGCACTACTTATCAACTTTTCTTGGATTTCTTGAGCTTCTCATGATTCAAGCTTCCTTTCTTGGATAACTGAAAATCATAAGCTCATTCACACACATTTCCATAAAAATACAAAACACAACCAAAATACTCATAAATACGGATAAAATAATACAAATATACATATATAAAAAATACTAAAATATAGGTGAAAATATCACTCATCACACCCCCAAACTTAAAGTGTTGTGCGTCCCCGATCAACGAAAAAGATAAACCAAGGGGTGAGATTTTCACTTAGGAAAAGACTAAACGAACATAAGTAATAACACATCGATAGCAATAAGAATTACAATTATGCTAAGTCATCCTACAATATTAAACTCATAACTTGAAAAATTAACAAGTTCAATCTAAAGAGAATAAAAGTGTAATATATTCCATTTTTATTCCATGCCTCACATAGGTTATAAATGTCAATCAACACTATTTAAAATAGTGTAAATCATCACTCATTAACCGATTGGCTCGACTCGCTATAAGCTTGCTCGCGGATTCTATACACAAACCACCAAAGTTTAAATTAATGATCAAAAAGGTCTTTCATAAGGATGTAATGATAGGCTCTTTGGTAAGGTATGAATAATATGGTAATAGTGACTAAACAAGTGTAAGTAATCGAAGAGATGACCAATTTCTCCAACTTCTCCACTTTTCTTTCTTCCTTTCTTGTCTTTGGTACTCACAAGCATTACTCACAACTTTTCTTGGATTTCTTGAGTTTCTTATGATTCATGCTTCCTTTCTTGGATATCTGAAAATCATAGGTTTAAGCTCATTCACACACATTTAAATAAAAATACAAAACACAACCAAAATACACATAAATACGGATAAAATAATATAAAAAAATATATAAAAAGATACTAAAATCTAGGTGAAAATATCACTCATCACACCTCAAACTTAATGTGTTGTGCGTCCCCAAACAACAAAAATGATAAACCAAGGGGTGAGATTTTCACATAGGAAAAGACTAAACGAACATAAGTAATAACACATCGATAGCAATAAGAATTACAAATATGCTAAACCATCCTACAACATTAAACTCATAACATGAAAAATTAACAAGTTCAATCTAAAGAGAATAAAAGTGTAATATAGTCCATTTTTAGTCCAGGCCTCACATAGGTTATAAATATCACTCAACACTCTTTAAAGTAGGATAAATCATCACTCATTAACCGATTGGATCGAATCGCTATACGCTTGCTCGCGGACTCTATTCACAAACCAACAAAGTTTAAATTAATGATCAAAAATTTCTTTCATAAGGATTTAATGATAGGCTCTTTAGTAAGGTAGGAAGAATATGGTAATAGTGACTGAACAAGTGTAAATAATCGAAGAGATTGCCAATTTCTCCAACTTCTCCACTTTTCTTTCTTCCTTTCTTGTTTTTGGTACTCACACGCACTACTTATCAACTTTTCTTGGATTTCTTGAGCTTCTTATGATTCATGCTTCCTTTCTTGGATAACAGAAAATCATAGGTTTAAGCTCATTCACACACATTTCCATAAAAATACAAAAATACTCATAAATACGGATAAAATAATACAAATATACATATATAAAAAAATACTAAAATCTAGGTGAAAATATCACTCATCACACCCCCAAACTTAAAGTGTTGTGCGTCCCCGATCAACGAAAAAGATAAACCAAGGGGTGAGATTTTCACCTAGGAAAAGACTAAACGAACATAAGTAATAACACATCGATAGCAATAAGAATTACAATTATGCTTAGTCATCCTACAATATTAAACTCATAACTTGAAAAATTAACAAGTTCAATCTAAAGAGAATAAAAGTGTAATATATTCCATTTTTATTCCAAGCCTCACATAGGTTATAAATGTCACTCAACACTCTTTAAAGTAGAGTAAATCATCACTCATTAACCGATTTGCTCGACTCGCTATAAGCTTGCTCGCGGACTCTATTCACAAACCACCATAGTTTAAATTAATGATCAAAAAGGTCTTTCATAAGGATTTTAATGATAGGCTCTTTGGTAAGGTAGGAAGAATATGGTAATAGTGACAAAACAAGTGTAAGTAATCGAAGAGATGGCCAATTTCTCCAACTTCTCCACTTTTTTTTCTTCCTTTCTTGGATAACAGAAAATCATAGGTTTAAGCTCATTCACACACATTTCCATAAAAATACAAAAATACTCATAAATACGGATAAAATAATACAAATATACATATATAAAAAATACTAAAATCTAGGTGAAAATATCACTCATCACACCCCCAAACTTAAAGTGTTGTGCGTCCCCGATCAACGAAAAAGATAAACCAAGGGGTGAGATTTTCACTTAGGAAAAGACTAAACGAACATAAGTAATAACACATCGATAGCAATAAGAATTACAATTATGCTAAGTCATCCTACAATATTAAACTCATAACTTGAAAAATTAACAAGTTCAATCTAAAGAGAATAAAAGTGTAATATATTCCATTTTTATTCCATGCCTCACATAGGTTATAAATGTCAATCAACACTATTTAAAATAGTGTAAATCATCACTCATTAACCGATTGGCTCGACTCGCTATAAGCTTGCTCGCGGATTCTATACACAAACCACCAAAGTTTAAATTAATGATCAAAAAGGTCTTTCATAAGGATGTAATGATAGGCTCTTTGGTAAGGTATGAATAATATGGTAATAGTGACTAAACAAGTGTAAGTAATCGAAGAGATGACCAATTTCTCCAACTTCTCCACTTTTCTTTCTTCCTTTCTTGTCTTTGGTACTCACAAGCATTACTCACAACTTTTCTTGGATTTCTTGAGTTTCTTATGATTCATGCTTCCTTTCTTGGATATCTGAAAATCATAGGTTTAAGCTCATTCACACACATTTAAATAAAAATACAAAACACAACCAAAATACACATAAATACGGATAAAATAATATAAAAATATATATAAAAAGATACTAAAATCTAGGTGAAAATATCACTCATCACACCTCAAACTTAATGTGTTGTGCGTCCCCAAACAACAAAAATGATAAACCAAGGGGTGAGATTTTCACATAGGAAAAGACTAAACGAACATAAGTAATAACACATCGATAGCAATAAGAATTACAAATATGCTAAACCATCCTACAACATTAAACTCATAACATGAAAAATTAACAAGTTCAATCTAAAGAGAATAAAAGTGTAATATAGTCCATTTTTAGTCCAGGCCTCACATAGGTTATAAATATCACTCAACACTCTTTAAAGTAGGATAAATCATCACTCATTAACCGATTGGATCGAATCGCTATACGCTTGCTCGCGGACTCTATTCACAAACCAACAAAGTTTAAATTAATGATCAAAAATTTCTTTCATAAGGATTTAATGATAGGCTCTTTAGTAAGGTAGGAAGAATATGGTAATAGTGACTGAACAAGTGTAAATAATCGAAGAGATTGCCAATTTCTCCAACTTCTCCACTTTTCTTTCTTCCTTTCTTGTTTTTGGTACTCACACGCACTACTTATCAACTTTTCTTGGATTTCTTGAGCTTCTTATGATTCATGCTTCCTTTCTTGGATAACAGAAAATCATAGGTTTAAGCTCATTCACACACATTTCCATAAAAATACAAAAATACTCATAAATACGGATAAAATAATACAAATATACATATATAAAAAATACTAAAATCTAGTTGAAAATATCACTCATCACACCCCCAAACTTAAAGTGTTGTGCGTCCCCGATCAACGAAAAAGATAAACCAAGGGGTGAGATTTTCACCTAGGAAAAGACAAAACGAACATAAGTAATAACACATCGATAGCAATAAGAATTACAATTATGCTAAGTCATCCTACAATATTAAACTCATAACTTGAAAAATTAACAAGTTCAATCTAAAGAGAATAAAAGTGTAATATATTCCATTTTTATTCCAAGCCTCACATAGGTTATAAATGTCACTCAACACTCTTTAAAGTAGAGTAAATCATCACTCATTAACCGATTTGCTCGACTCGCTATAAGCTTGCTCGCGGACTCTATTCACAAACCACCATAGTTTAAATTAATGATCAAAAAGGTCTTTCATAAGGATTTTAATGATAGGCTCTTTGGTAAGGTAGGAAGAATATGGTAATAGTGACTAAACAAGTGTAAGTAATCGAAGAGATGGCCAATTTCTCCAACTTCTCCACTTTTTTTTCTTCCTTTCTTGTCTTTGGTACTCACAAGCACTACTCACAACTTTTCTTGGATTTCTTGAGCTTCTTATGATTCATGCTTCCTTTCTTGGATAACTGAAAATCATAGGTTTAAGCTCATTCACACACATTTCCATAAAAAATACAAAACACAACCAAAATACACATAAATACGGATAAAATAATATAAAAATATATATAAAAAGATACTAAAATCTAGGTGAAAATATCACTCATCACACCTCAAACTTAAAGTGTTGTGCGTCCCCAAACAACAAAAATGATAAACCAAGGGGTGAGATTTTCACCTAGGAAAAGACTAAACGAACATAAGTAATAACATATCAATGGCAATAAGAATTACAATTATGCTAAGTCATCCTACAACATTAAACTCATAACATAAAAATTTAACAAGTTCAATCTAAAGAGAATAAAAGTGTAATATAGTCCATTTTTAGTCCAGGCATCACATATGTTATAAATATCACTTAACACTCTTTAAAGTAGAGTAAATCATAACTTATTAACCGATTGGATCGACTCGCTATACGCTTGCTCGTGGACTCTATTCACAAACCACCAAAGTTTAAATTAATGATCAAAAAGGTCTTTCATAAGGATTTAATGATAGGCACTTTGGTAAGGTAGGAGGAATATGGTAATAGTGACTGAACAAGTGTAAGTAATCGAAGAGATTGCCAATTTCTCCAACTTCTCCACTTTTCTTTCTTCCTTTCTTGTTTTTGGTACTCACAAGCATTACTTATCAACTTTTCTTGGATTTCATGAGCTTCTCATGATTCATGCTTCCTTTCTTGGATAACTGAAAATCATAAGCTCATTCACACACATTTCCATAAAAATACAAAACACAACCAAAATACTCATAAATACGGATAAAATAATACAAATATACATATATAAAAAATACTAAAATCTAGGTGAAAATATCACTCATCACACCCCCAAACTAAAAGTGCTGTGCGTCCCCGATCAACGAAAAAGATAAACCAAGGGGTGAGATTTTCACTTAGGAAAAGACTAAACGAACATAAGTAATAACACATCGATAGCAATAAGAATTACAATTATGCTAAGTCATCCTACAATATTAAACTAATAACTTGAAAAATTAACAAGTTCAATCTAAAGAGAATAAAAGTGTAATATATTCCATTTTTAGTCCATGCCTCACATAGGTTATAAATGTCAATCAACACTATTTAAAATAGTGTAATTCATCACTCATTAACCGATTGGCTCGAATCGCTATACGCTTGCTCGCGGACTCTATTCACAAACCAACAAAGTTTAAATTAATGATCAAAAATTTCTTTCATAAGGATTTAATGATAGGCTCTTTGGTAAGGTAGGAAGAATATGGTAATAGTGACTGAACAAGTGTAAGTAATCGAAGAGATTGCCAATTTCTCCAACTTCTCCACTTTTCTTTCTTCCTTTCTTGTTTTTGGTACTCACAAGCACTACTTATCAACTTTTCTTGGATTTCTTGAGCTTCTCATGATTCATGCTTCCTTTCTTGGATAACTGAAAATCATAAGCTCATTCACACACATTTCCAAAAAATACAAAACACAACCAAAATACTCATAAATACGGATAAAATAATACAAATATACATATATAAAAAATACTAAAATCTAGGTGAAGTATCACTCATCACACCCCCAAACTTAAAGTGCTGTGCGTCCCCGATCAACGAAAAAGATAAACCAAGGAGTGAGATTTTCACTTAGGAAAGACTAAACGAACATAAGTAATAACACATCGATAGCAATAAGAATTACAATTATGCTAAGTCATCCTACAATATTAAACTAATAACTTGAAAAATTAACAAGTTCAATCTAAAGAGAATAAAAGTGTAATATATTCCATTTTTAGTCCATGCCTCACATAGGTTATAAATGTCAATCAACACTATTTAAAATAGTGTAATTCATCACTCATTAACCGATTGGCTCGAATCGCTATACGCTTGCTCGCGGACTCTATTCACAAACCAACAAAGTTTAAATTAATGATCAAAAATTTCTTTCATAAGGATTTAATGATAGGCTCTTCGGTAAGGTAGGAAGAATATGGTAATTGTGACTGAACAAGTGTAAGTAATCGAAGAGATTGCCAATTTCTCCAACTTCTCCACTTTTCTTTCTTCCTTTCTTGTTTTTGGTACTCACAAGCACTACTTATCAACTTTTCTTGGATTTCTTGAGCTTCTCATGATTCATGCTTCCTTTTTTGGATAACTGAAAATCATAAGCTCATTCACACACATTTCCAAAAAATACAAAACACAACCAAAATACTCATAAATACGGATAAAATAATACAAATATACATATATAAAAAATACTAAAATTTAGGTGAAAATATCACTCATCACACCCCCAAACTTAAAGTGTTGTGCGTCCCCGATCAACGAAAAAGATAAACCAAGGGGTGAGATTTTCACTTAGGAAAAGACTAAACGAACATAAGTAATAACACATCGATAGCAATAAGAATTACAATTATGCTAAGTCATCCTACAATATTAAACTCATAACTTGAAAAATTAACAAGTTCAATCTAAAGAGAATAAAAGTGTAATATATTCCATTTTTATTCCATGCCTCACATAGGTTATAAATGTCAATCAACACTATTTAAAATAGTGTAAATCATCACTCATTAACCGATTGGCTCGACTCGCTATAAGCTTGCTCGCGGATTCTATACACAAACCACCAAAGTTTAAATTAATGATCAAAAAGGTCTTTCATAAGGATGTAATGATAGGCTCTTTGGTAAGGTATGAATAATATGGTAATAGTGACTAAACAAGTGTAAGTAATCGAAGAGATGGCCAAACTTAAAGTGTTGTGCGTCCCCGATCAATGAAAAAGATAAACCAAGGGGTGAGATTTTCACCTAGGAAAAGACTAAACGAACACATCGATCGCAATAAGAATTACAATTATGCTAAGTCATCCTACAATATTAAACTCATAACTTGAAAAATTAACAAGTTCAATCTAAAGAGAATAAAAGTGTAATATATTCCATTTTTAGTCCAGGCCTCACATAGGTTATAAATGTCACTCAACACTCTTTAAAATAGAGTAAATCATCACTCATTAACCGATTGGCTCGACTAGCTATAAGCTTGCTCGCGGATTCTATTCACAATCCACCAAAGTTTGAATTAATGATCAAAAAGGTCTTTCATAAGGATGTAATGATAGGCTCTTTGGTAAGGTATGAATAATATGGTAATAGTGACTAAACAAGTGTAAGTAATCGAAGAGATGGCCAATTTCTCCAACTTCTCCACTTTTCTTTCTTCCTTTCTTGTCTTTGGTACTCACAAGCACTACTCACAACTTTTCTTGGATTTCTTGAGCTTCTTATGATTCATGCTTCCTTTCTTGGATATCTGAAAATCATAGGTTTAAGCTCATTCACACACCTTTAAATAAAAATAAAAAACACAACAAAAATACACATAAATACGGATAAAATAATATAAAAATATATATAAAAAGATACTAAAATCTAGGTGAAAATATCACTCATCACACCTCAAACTTAAAGTGTTGTGCGTCCCCAAACAACAAAAATGATAAACCAAGGGGTGAGATTTTCACATTGGAAAAGACTAAACGAACATAAGAAATAACACATCGATAGCAATAAGAATTACAATTATGCTAAACCATCCTACAACATTAAACTCATAACATGAAAAATTAACAAGTTCAATCTAAAGAGAATAAAAGTGTAATATAGTCCATTTTTAGTCCAGGCCTCACATAGGTTATAAATATCACTCAACACTCTTTAAAGTAGGATAAATCATCACTCATTAACCGATTGGATCGAATCGCTATACGCTTGCTCGCGGACTCTATTCACAAACCAACAAAGTTTAAATTAATGATCAAAAATTTCTTTCATAAGGATTTAATGATAGGCTCTTTGGTAAGGTAGGAAGAATATGGTAATAGTGACTGAACAAGTGTAAATAATCAAAGAGATTGCCAATTTCTCCAACTTCTCCACTTTTCTTTCTTCCTTTCTTGTTTTTGGTACTCACAAGCACTACTTATCAACTTTTCTTGGATTTCTTGAGCTTCTCATGATTCATGCTTCCTTTCTTGGATAACTGAAAATCATAAGCTCATTCACACACATTTCCATAAAAATACAAAACACAACCAAAATACTCATAAATACGGATAAAATAATACAAATATACATATATAAAAAATACTAAAATCTAGGTGAAAATATCACTCATCACACCCCCAAACTTAAAGTGTTGTGCGTCCCCGATTAATGAAAAAGATAAACCAAGGGGTGAGATTTTCACCTAGGAAAAGACTAAACGAACACATCGATCGCAATAAGAATTACAATTATGCTAAGTCATCCTACAATATTAAACTCATAACTTGAAAATTTAACAAGTTCAATCTAAAGAGAATAAAAGTGTAATATATTCCATTTTTAGTCCAGGCCTCACATAGGTTATAAATGTCACTCAACACTCTTTAAAATAGAGTAAATCATCACTCATTAACCGATTGGCTCGACTAGCTATAAGCTTGCTCGCGGATTCTATTCACAATCCACCAAAGTTTAAATTAATGATGAAAAAGGTCTTTCATAAGGATGTAATGATAGGCTCTTTGGTAAGGTATGAATAATATGGTAATAGTGACTAAACAAGTGTAAGTAATCGAAGAGATGGCCAATTTCTCCAACTTCTCCACTTTTCTTTCTTCCTTTCTTGTCTTTGGTACTCACAAGCACTACTCACAACTTTTCTTGGATTTCTTGAGCTTCTTATGATTCATGCTTCCTTTCTTGGATATCTGAAAATCATAGGTTTAAGCTCATTCACACACCTTTAAATAAAAATAAAAAACACAACAAAAATACACATAAATACGGATAAAATAATATAAAAATATATATAAAAAGATACTAAAATCTAGGTGAAAATATCACTCATCACACCTCAAACTTAAAGTGTTGTGCGTCCCCAAACAACAAAAATGATAAACCAAGGGGTGAGATTTTCACATTGGAAAAGACTAAACGAACATAAGTAATAACACATCGATAGCAATAAGAATTACAATTATGCTAAACCATCCTACAACATTAAACTCATAACATGAAAAATTAACAAGTTCAATCTAAAGAGAATAAAAGTGTAATATAGTCCATTTTTAGTCCAGGCCTCACATAGGTTATAAATATCACTCAACACTCTTTAATGTAGGATAAATCATCACTCATTAACCGATTGGATCGAATCGCTATACGCTTGCTCGCGGACTCTATTCACAAACCAACAACGTTTAAATTAATGATCAAAAATTTCTTTCATAAGGATTTAATGATAGGCTCTTTGGTAAGGTAGGAAGAATATGGTAATAGTGACTGAACAAGTGTAAGTAATCGAAGAGATTGCCAATTTCTCCAACTTCTCCACTTTTCTTTCTTCCTTTCTTGTTTTTGGTACTCACAAGCACTACTTATCAACTTTTCTTGGATTTCTTGAGCTTCTCATGATTCATGCTTCCTTTCTTGGATAACTGAAAATCATAAGCTCATTCACACACATTTCCATAAAAATACAAAACACAACCAAAATACTCATAAATACGGATAAAATAATACAAATATACACATATAAAAAATACTAAAATCATGGTGAAAATATCACTCATCACACCCCCAAACTTAAAGTGTTGTGCGTCCCCGATCAATGAAAAAGATAAACCAAGGGGTGAGAATTTCACCTAGGAAAAGACTAAACGAACATAAGTAATAACACATCGATCGCAATAAGAATTACAATTATGCTAAGTCATCCTACAATATTAAACTCATAACTTGAAAAATTAACAAGTTCAATCTAAAGAGAATAAAAGTGTAATATATTCCATTTTTAGTCCAGGCCTCACATAGGTTATAAATGTCACTCAACACTCTTTAAAATAGAGTAAATCATCACTCATTAACCGATTGGCTCGACTAGCTATAAGCTTGCTCGCGGATTCTATTCACAATCCACCAAAGTTTAAATTAATGATCAAAAAGGTCTTTCATAAGGATGTAATGATAGGCTCTTTGGTAAGGTATGAATAATATGGTAATAGTGACTAAACAAGTGTAAGTAATCGAAGAGATGACCAATTTCTCCAACTTCTCAACTTTTCTTTCTTCCTTTCTTGTCTTTGGTACTCACAAGCACTACTCACAACTTTTCTTGGATTTCTTGAGCTTCTTATGATTCATGCTTCCTTTCTTGGATATCTGAAAATCATAGGTTTAAGCTCATTCACACACCTTTAAATAAAAATAAAAAACACAACAAAAATACACATAAATACGGATAAAATAATATAAAAATTATGGATAAAATAATATAAAAAAATATATAAAAAGATACTAAAATCTAGGTGAAAATATCACTCATCACACCTCAAACTTAAAGTGTTGTGCGTCCCCAAACAACAAAAATGATAAACCAAGGGGTGAGATTTTCACATTGGAAAAGACTAAACGAACATAAGTAATAACACATCGATAGCAATAAGAATTACAATTATGCTAAACCATCCTACAACATTAAACTCATAACATGAAAAATTAACAAGTTCAATCTAAAGAGAATAAAAGTGTAATATAGTCCATTTTTAGTCCAGGCCTCACATAGGTTATAAATATCACTCAACACTCTTTAAAGTAAGATAAATCATCACTCATAAACCGATTGGATCGAATCGCTATACGCTTGCTCGCGGACTCTATTCACAAACCAACAAAGTTTAAATTAATGATCAAAAATTTCTTTCATAAGGATTTAATGATAGGCTCTTTGGTAAGGTAGGAAGAATATGGTAATAGTGACTGAACAAGTGTAAGTAATCGAAGAGATTGCCAATTTCTCCAACTTCTCCACTTTTCTTTCTTCCTTTCTTGTTTTTGGTACTCACAAGCACTACTTATCAACTTTTCTTGGATTTCTTGTGCTTCTCATGATTCATGCTTCCTTTCTTGGATAACTGAAAATCATAAGCTCATTCACACACATTTCCATAAAAATACAAAACACAACCAAAATACTCATAAATACGGATAAAATAATACAAATATACATATATAAAAAATACTAAAATCTAGGTGAAAATATCCCTCATCACACCCCCAAACTTAAAGTGTTGTGCGTCCCCGATCAATGAAAAAGATAAACCAAGGGGTGAGATTTTCACCTAGGAAAAGACTAAACGAACATAAGTAATAACACATCGATCGCAATAAGAATTACAATTATGCTAAGTCATCCTACAATATTAAACTCATAACTTGAAAAATTAACAAGTTCAATCTAAAGAGAATAAAAGTGTAATATATTCCATTTTTAGTCCATGCCTCACATAGGTTATAAATGTCAATCAACACTATTTAAAATAGTGTAAAACATCACTCATTAACCGATTGGCTCGACTCGCTATAAGCTTGCTCGCGAATTCTATACACAAACCACCAAAGTTTAAATTAATGATCAAAAAGGTCTATCATAAGGATGTAATGATAGGCTCTTTGGTAAGGTATGAATAATATGGTAATAGTGACTAAACAAGCGTAAGTAATCGAAGAGATGACCAATTTCTCCAACTTCTCCACTTTTCTTTCTTCCTTTCTTGTCTTTGGTACTCACAAGCATTACTCACAACTTTTCTTGGATTTCTTGAGCTTCTTATGAATCATGCATCCTTTCTTGGATATCTGAAAATCATAGGTTTAAGCTCATTCACACACATTTAAATAAAAATACAAAACACAACCAAAATACACATAAATACGGATAAAATAATATAAAAATATATATAAAAAGATACTAAAATCTAGGTGAAAATATCACTCATCACACCTCAAACTTAAAGTGTTGTGCGTCCCCAAACAACAAAAATGATAAACCAAGGGGTGAGATTTTCACATAGGAAAAGACTAAACGAACATAAGTGATAACACATCGATAGCAATAAGAATTACAATTATGCTAAACCATCCTACAACATTAAACTCATAACATGAAAAATTAACAAGTTCAATCTAAAGAGAATAAAAGTGTAATATAGTCCATTTTTAGTCCAGGCCTCACATAGGTTATAAATATCACTCAACACTCTTTAAAGTAGGATAAATCATCACTCATTAACCGATTGGATCGAATCGCTATACGCTTGCTCGCGGACTCTATTCACAAACCAACAAAGTTTAAATTAATGATAAAAAATTTCTTTCATAAAGATTTAATGATAGGCTCTTTGGTAAGGTAGGAAGAATATGGTAATAGTGACTGAACAAGTGTAAGTAATCGAAGAGATTGTCAATTTCTCCAACTTCTCCACTTTCTTTCTTCCTTTCTTGTTTTTGGTACTCACAAGCACTACTTATCAACTTTTCTTGGATTTCTTGAGCTTCTCATGATTCATGCTTCCTTTCTTGGATAACTGAAAATCATAAGCTCATTCACACACATTTCCATAAAAATACAAAACACAACCAAAATACTCATAAATACGGATAAAATAATACAAATATACATATATAAAAAATACTAAAATCTAGGTGAAAATATCACTCATCACACCCCCAAACTTAAAGTGTTGTGCGTCCCCGATCAATGAAAAAGATAAACCAAGGGGTGAGATTTTCACCTAGGAAAAGACTAAACGAACATAAGTAATAACACATCGATCGCAATAAGAATTACAATTATGCTAAGTCATCCTACAATATTAAACTCATAACTTGAAAAATTAACAAGTTCAATCTAAAGAGAATAAAAGTGTAATATATTCCATTTTTAGTCCAGGCCTCACATAGGTTATAAATGTCACTCAACACACTTTAAAATAGAGTAAATCATCACTCATTAACCGATTGGCTCGACTAGCTATAAGCTTGCTCGCGGATTCTATTCACAATCCACCAAAGTTTAAATTAATGATCAAAAAGGTCTTTCATAAGGATGTAATGATAGGCTCTTTGGTAAGATATGAATAATATGGTAATAGTGACTAAACAAGTGTAAGTAATCGAAGAGATGGCCAATTTCTCCAACTTCTCCACTTTTCTTTCTTCCTTTCTTGTCTTTGGTACTCACAAGCACTACTCACAACTATTCTTGGATTTCTTGAGCTTCTTATGATTCATGCTTCCTTTCTTGGATATCTGAAAATCATAGGTTTAAGCTCATTCACACAACTTTAAATAAAAATAAAAAACACAACAAAAATACACATAAATACGGATAAAATAATACAAAAATATATATAAAAAGATACTAAAATCTAGGTGAAAATATCACTCATCACACCTCAAACTTAAAGTGTTGTGCGTCCCCAAACAACAAAAATGATAAACCAAGGGGTGAGATTTTCACATTGGAAAAGACTAAACGAACATAAGTAATAACACATCGATAGCAATAAGAATTACAATTATGCTAAACCATCCTACAACATTAAACTCATAACATGAAAAATTAACAAATTCAATCTAAAGAGAATAAAAGTGTAATATAGTCCATTTTTAGTCCAGGCATCACATAGGTTATAAATATCACTCAACACTCTTTAAAGTAGGGCAAATCATCACTCATTAACCGATTGGATCGAATCGCTATACGCTTGCTCGCGGACTCTATTCACAAACCACCAAAGTTTAAATTAATGATCAAAAATTTCTTTCATAAGGATTTAATGATAGGCTCTTTGGTAAGGTAGGAAGAATATGGTAATAGTGACTGAACAAGTGTAAGTAATCGAAGAGATTGCCAATTTCTCCAACTTCTCCACTTTTCTTTCTTCCTTTCTTGTTTTTGGTACTCACAAGCACTACTTATCAACTTTTCTTGGATTTCTTGAGCTTCTTATGATTCATGCTTCCTTTCTTGGATAACAGAAAATCATAGGTTTAAGCTCATTCACACACATTTCTATAAAAATACAAAAATACTCATAAATACGGATAAAATAATACAAATATACATATATAAAAAATACTAAAATCTAGGTGAAAATATCACTCATCACACCCCCAAACTTAAAGTGTTGTGCGTCCCCGATCAACGAAAAAGATAAACCAAGGGGTGAGATTTTCACCTAGGAAAAGACTAAACGAACATAAGTAATAACACATCGATAGCAATAAGAATTACAATTATGCTAAGTCATCCTACAATATTAAACTCATAACTTGAAAAATTAACAAGTTCAATCTAAAGAGAATAAAAGTGTAATATATTCCATTTTTATTCCAAGCCTCACATATGTTATAAATGTCACTCAACACTCTTTAAAGTAGAGTAAATCATCACCCATTAACCGATTTGCTCGACTCGCTATAAGCTTGCTCGCGGACTCTATTTACAAACCACCAAAGTTTAAATTAATGATCAAAAAGGTCTTTCATAAGGATTTTAATGATAGGCTCTTTAGTAAGGTAGGAAAAATATGGTAATAGTGACTAAACAAGTGTAAGTAATCAAAGAGATGGCCAATTTCTCCAACTTCTCCACTTTTCTTTATTCCTTTCTTGTCTTTGGTACTCACAAGCACTACTCACAACTTTTCTTGGATTTCTTGAGCTTCTTATGATTCATGCTACCTTTCTTGGATAACTGAAAATCATAGGTTTAAGCTCATTCACACACATTTCCATAAAAATACAAAACACAACCAAAATACACATAAATACGGATAAAATAATATAAAAATATATATAAAAAGATACTAAAATCTAGGTGAAAATATCACTCATCACACCTCAAACTTAAAGTGTTGTGCGTCCCCAAACAACAAAAATGATAAACCAAGGGGTGAGATTTTCACCTAGGAAAAGACTAAACGAACATAAGTAATAACATATCAATGGCAATAAGAATTACAATTATGCTAAGTCATCCTACAACATTAAACTCATAACATGAAAAATTAACAAGTTCAATCTAAAGAGAATAAAAGTGTAATATAGTCCATTTTTAGTCCAGGCCTCACATATGTTATAAATATCACTTAACACTCTTTAAAGTAGAGTAAATCATAACTTATTAACCGATTGGATCGACTCGCTATACGCTTGCTCGTGGACTCTATTCACAAACCACCAAAGTTTAAATTAATGATCAAAAAGGTTTTTCATAAGGATTTAATGATAGACACTTTGGTAAGGTTGGAATAATATGGTAATAGTGACTAAAAAAGTGTAAGTAATCGAAGAGATTGCAAATTTCTCCAACTTCTCCACTTTTCTTTCTTCCTTTCTCGTTTTTGGTACTCACAAGCACTACTTATCAACTTTTCTTGGATTTCTTGAGCTTCTCATGATTCATGCTTCCTTTCTTGGATAACTGAAAATCATAAGCTCATTCACACACATTTCCATAAAAATACAAAACACAACCAAAATACTCATAAATACGGATAAAATAATACAAATATACATATATAAAAAATACTAAAATCTAGGTGAATATATCACTCATCACACCCCCAAACTTAAAGTGTTGTGCGTCCCCGATCAACGAAAAAGATAAACCAAGGGGTGAGATTTTCACCTAGGAAAAGACTAAACGAACATAAGTAATAACACATCGATAGCAATAAGAATTACAATTATGCTAAGTCATCCTACAATATTAAACTCATAACTTGAAAAAATAACAAGTTCAATCTAAAGAGAATAAAAGTGTAATATATTCCATTTTTAGTCCATGCCTCACATAGGTTATAAATGTCAATCAACACTATTTAAAATAGTGTAAATCATCACTCATTAACCGATTGGCTCGACTCGCTATAAGCTTGCTCGCGGATTCTATACACAAACCACCAAAGTTTAAATTAATGATCAAAAAGGTCTTTCATAAGGATGTAATGATAGGCTCTTTGGTAAGGTATGAATAATATGGTAATAGTGACTAAACAAGTGTAAGTAATCGAAGAGATGACCAATTTCTCCAACTTCTCCACTTTTCTTTCTTCCTTTCTTGTCTTTGGTACTCACAAGCATTACTCACAACTTTTCTTGGATTTCTTGAGCTTCTTATGATTCATGCTTCCTTTCTTGGATATCTGAAAATCATAGGTTTAAGCTCATTCACACACATTTAAATAAAAATACAAAACACAACCAAAATACACATAAATACGGATAAAATAATATAAAAATATATATAAAAGGATACTAAAATCTAGGTGAAAATATCACTCATCACACCTCAAACTTAAAGTGTTGTGCGTCCCCAAACAACAAAAATGATAAACCAAGGGGTGAGATTTTCACCTAGGAAAAGACTAAACGAACATAAGTAATAACATATCAATGGCAATAAGAATTACAATTATGCTAAGTCATCCTACAACATTAAGCTCATAACATGAAAAATTAACAAGTTCAATCTAAAGAGAATAAAAGTGTAATATAGTCCATTTTTAGTCCAGGCCTCACATATGTTATAAATATCACTTAACACTCTTTAAAGTAGAGTAAATCATAACTTATTAACCGATTGGATCGACTCGCTATACGCTTGCTCGTGGACTCTATTCACAAACCACCAAAGTTTAAATTAATGATCAAAAAGGTTTTTCATAAGGATTTAATGATAGACACTTTGGTAAGGTAGGAATAATATGGTAATAGTGACTAAACAAGTGTAAGTAATCGAAGAGATTGCAAATTTCTCCAACTTCTCCACTTTTCTTTCTTCCTTTCTCGTTTTTGGTACTCACAAGCACTACTTATCAACTTTTCTTGGATTTCTTGAGCTTCTCATGATTCATGCTTCCTTTCTTGGATAACTGAAAATCATAAGCTCATTCACACACATTTCCATAAAAATACAAAACACAACCAAAATACTCATAAATACGGATAAAATAATACAAATATACATATATAAAAAATACTAAAATCTAGGTGAAAATATCACTCATCACACCCCCAAACTTAAAGTGTTGTGCGTCCCCGATCAACGAAAAAGATAAACCAAGGGGTGAGATTTTCACCTAGGAAAAGACTAAACGAACATAAGTAATAACACATCGATAGCAATAAGAATTACAATTATGCTAAGTCATCCTACAATATTAAACTCATAACTTGAAAAAATAACAAGTTCAATCTAAAGAGAATAAAAGTGTAATATATTCCATTTTTAGTCCATGCCTCACATAGGTTATAAATGTCAATCAACACTATTTAAAATAGTGTAAATCATCACTCATTAACCGATTGGCTCGACTCGCTATAAGCTTGCTCGCGGATTCTATACACAAACCACCAAAGTTTAAATTAATGATCAAAAAGGTCTTTCATAAGGATGTAATGATAGGCTCTTTGGTAAGGTATGAATAATACGGTAATAGTGACTAAAAAAGTGTAAGTAATCGAAGAGATGACCAATTTCTCCAACTTCTCCACTTTTCTTTCTTCCTTTCTTGTCTTTGGTACTCACAAGCATTACTCACAACTTTTCTTGGATTTCTTGAGCTTCTTATGATTCATGCTTCCTTTCTTGGATATCTGAAAATCATAGGTTTAAGCTCATTCACACACATTTAAATAAAAATACAAAACACAACCAAAATACACATAAATACGGATAAAATAATATAAAAATATATATAAAAGGATACTAAAATCTAGGTGAAAATATCACTCATCACACCTCAAACTTAAAGTGTTGTGCGTCCCCAAACAACAAAAATGATAAACCAAGGGGTGAGATTTTCACATAGGAAAAGACTAAACGAACATAAGTAATAACACATCGATAGCAATAAGAATTACAATTATGCTAAACCATCCTACAACATTAAACTCATAACATGAAAAATTAACAAGTTCAATCTAAAGAGAATAAAAGTGTAATATAGTCCATTTTTAGTCCAGGCATCACATAGGTTATAAATATCACTCAACACTCTTTAAAGTAGGATAAATTATCACTCATTAACCGATTGGATCGAATCGCTATACGCTTTCTCGCGGACTCTATTCACAAACCAACAAAGTTTAAATTAATGATCAAAAATTTCTTTCATAAGGATTTAATGATAGGCTCTTTGGTAAGGTAGGAAGAATATGGTAATAGTGACTGAACAAGTGTAAGTAATCGAAGAGATTGCCAATTTCTCCAACTTCTCCACTTTTCTTTCTTCCTTTCTTGTTTTTGGTACTCACAAGCACTACTTATCAACTTTTCTTGGATTTCTTGAGCTTCTCATGATTCATGCTTCCTTTCTTGGATAACTGAAAATCATAAGCTCATTCACACACATTTCCATAAAAATACAAAACACAACCAAAATACTCATAAATACGGATAAAATAATACAAATATACATATATAAAAAATACTAAAATCTAGGTGAAAATATCACTCATCACACCCCCAAACTTAAAGTGTTGTGCGTCCCCGATCAATGAAAAAGATAAACCAAGGGGTGAGATTTTCACCTAGGAAAAGACTAAACGAACATAAGTAATAACACATCGATCGCAATAAGAATTACAATTATGCTAAGTCATCCTACAATATTAAACTCATAACTTGAAAAATTAACAAGTTCAATCTAAAGAGAATAAAAGTGTAATATATTCCATTTTTAGTCCAGGTCTCACATAGTTTATAAATGTCACTCAGCACTCTTTAAAATAGAGTAAATCATCACTCATTAACCGATTGGCTCGACTAGCAATAAGCTTGCTCGCGGATTCTATTCACAATCCACCAAAGTTTAAATTAATGATCAAAAAGGTCTTTCATAAGGATGTAATGATAGGCTCTTTGGTAAGGTATGAATAATATGGTAATAGTGACTAAACAAGTGTAAGTAATCGAAGAGATGGTCAATTTCTCCAACTTCTCCACTTTTCTTTCTTCCTTTCTTATCTTTGGTACTCACAAGCACTACTCACAACTTTTCTTGGATTTCTTGAGCTTCTTATGATTCATGCTTCCTTTCTTGGATATCTGAAAATCATAGGTTTAAGCTCATTCACACACCTTTAAATAAAAATAAAAAACACAACCAAAATACACATAAATACGGATAAAATAATATAAAAATATATATAAAAAGATACTAAAATCTAGGTGAAAATATCACTCATCACACCTCAAACTTAAAGTGTTGTGCGTCCCCAAACAACAAAAATGATAAACCAAGGGGTGAGATTTTCACATTGGAAAAGACTAAACGAACATAAGTAATAACACATCGATAGCAATAAGAATTACAATTATGCTAAACCATCCTACAACATTAAACTCATAACATGAAAAATTAACAAGTTCAATCTAAAGAGAATAAAAGTGTAATATAGTCCATTTTTAGTCCAGGCCTCACATAGGTTATAAATATCACTCAACACTCTTTAAAGTAGGGCAAATCATCACTCATTAACCGATTGGATCGAATCGCTATACGCTTGCTCGCGGACTCTATTCACAAACCACCAAAGTTTAAATTAATGATCAAAAATTTCTTTCATAAGGATTTAATGATAGGCTCTTTGGTAAGGTAGGAAGAATATGGTAATAGTGACTGAACAAGTGTAAGTAATCGAAGAGATTGCCAATTTCTCCAACTTCTCCACTTTTCTTTCTTCCTTTCTTGTTTTTGGTACTCACAAGTACTACTTATCAACTTTTCTTGGATTTCTTGAGCTTCTTATGATTCATGCTTCCTTTCTTGGATAACAGAAAATCATAGGTTTAAGCTCATTCACACACATTTCCATAAAAATACAAAAATACTCATAAATACGGATAAAATAATACAAATATACATATATAAAAAATACTAAAATCTAGGTGAAAATATCACTCATCACACCCCCAAACTTAAAGTGTTGTGCGCCCCCGATCAATGAAAAAGATAAACCAAGGGGTGAGATTTTCACCTAGGAAAAGACTAAACGAACATAAGTAATAACACATCGATCGCAATAAGAATTACAATTATGCTAAGTCATCCTACAATATTAAACTCATAACTTGAAAAATTAACAAGTTCAATCTAAAGAGAATAAAAGTGTAATATATTCCATTTTTAGTCCAGGTCTCACATAGTTTATAAATGTCACTCAGCACTCTTTAAAATAGAGTAAATCATCACTCATTAACCGATTGGCTCGACTAGCAATAAGCTTGCTCGCGGATTCTATTCACAATCCACCAAAGTTTAAATTAATGATCAAAAAGGTCTTTCATAAGGATGTAATGATAGGCTCTTTGGTAAGGTATGAATAATATGGTAATAGTGACTAAACAAGTGTAAGTAATCGAAGAGATGGTCAATTTCTCCAACTTCTCCACTTTTCTTTCTTCCTTTCTTATCTTTGGTACTCACAAGCACTACTCACAACTTTTCTTGGATTTCTTGAGCTTCTTATGATTCATGCTTCCTTTCTTGGATATCTGAAAATCATAGGTTTAAGCTCATTCACACACCTTTAAATAAAAATAAAAAACACAACCAAAATACACATAAATACGGATAAAATAATATAAAAATATATATAAAAAGATACTAAAATCTAGGTGAAAATATCACTCATCACACCTCAAACTTAAAGTGTTGTGCGTCCCCAAACAACAAAAATGATAAACCAAGGGGTGAGATTTTCACATTGGAAAAGACTAAACGAACATAAGTAATAACACATCGATAGCAATAAGAATTACAATTATGCTAAACCATCCTACAACATTAAACTCATAACATGAAAAATTAACAAGTTCAATCTAAAGAGAATAAAAGTGTAATATAGTCCATTTTTAGTCCAGGCCTCACATAGGTTATAAATATCACTCAACACTCTTTAAAGTAGGGCAAATCATCACTCATTAACCGATTGGATCGAATCGCTATACGCTTGCTCGCGGACTCTATTCACAAACCACCAAAGTTTAAATTAATGATCAAAAATTTCTTTCATAAGGATTTAATGATAGGCTCTTTGGTAAGGTAGGAAGAATATGGTAATAGTGACTGAACAAGTGTAAGTAATCGAAGAGATTGCCAATTTCTCCAACTTCTCCACTTTTCTTTCTTCCTTTCTTGTTTTTGGTACTCACAAGTACTACTTATCAACTTTTCTTGGATTTCTTGAGCTTCTTATGATTCATGCTTCCTTTCTTGGATAACAGAAAATCATAGGTTTAAGCTCATTCACACACATTTCCATAAAAATACAAAAATACTCATAAATACGGATAAAATAATACAAATATACATATATAAAAAATACTAAAATCTAGGTGAAAATATCACTCATCACACCCCCAAACTTAAAGTGTTGTGCGTCCCCGATCAATGAAAAAGATAAACCAAGGGGTGAGATTTTCACCTAGGAAAAGACTAAACGAACATAAGTAATAACACATCGATCGCAATAAGAATTACAATTATGCTAAGTCATCCTACAATATTAAACTCATAACTTGAAAAATTAACAAGTTCAATCTAAAGAGAATAAAAGTGTAATATATTCCATTTTTAGTCCAGGCCTCACATAGTTTATAAATGTCACTCAGCACTCTTTAAAATAGAGTAAATCATCACTCATTAACCGATTGGCTCGACTAGCAATAAGCTTGCTCGCGGATTCTATTCACAATCAACCAAAGTTTAAATTAATGATCAAAAAGGTCTTTCATAAGGATGTAATGATAGGCTCTTTGGTAAGGTATGAATAATATGGTAATAGTGACTAAACAAGTGTAAGTAATCGAAGAGATGGTCAATTTCTCCAACTTCTCCACTTTTCTTTCTTCCTTTCTTATCTTTGGTACTCACAAGCACTACTCACAACTTTTCTTGGATTTCTTGAGCTTCTTATGATTCATGCTTCCTTTCTTGGATATCTGAAAATCATAGGTTTAAGCTCATTCACACACCTTTAAATAAAAATAAAAAACACAACCAAAATACACATAAATACGGATAAAATAATATAAAAATATATATAAAAAGATACTAAAATCTAGGTGAAAATATCACTCATCACACCTCAAACTTAAAGTGTTGTGCGTCCCCAAACAACAAAAATGATAAACCAAGGGGTGAGATTTTCACATTGGAAAAGACTAAACGAACATAAGTAATAACATATCGATAGCAATAAGAATTACAATTATGCTAAACCATCCTACAACATTAAACTCATAACATGAAAAATTAACAAGTTCAATCTAAAGAGAATAAAAGTGTAATATAGTCCATTTTTAGTCCAGGCCTCACATAGGTTATAAATATCACTCAACACTCTTTAAAGTAGGGCAAATCATCACTCATTAACCGATTGGATCGAATCGCTATACGCTTGCTCGCGGACTCTATTCACAAACCACCAAAGTTTAAATTAATGATCAAAAATTTCTTTCATAAGGATTTAATGATAGGCTCTTTGGTAAGGTAGGAAGAATATGGTAATAGTGACTGAACAAGTGTAAGTAATCGAAGAGATTGCCAATTTCTCCAACTTCTCCACTTTTCTTTCTTCCTTTCTTGTTTTTGGTACTCACAAGTACTACTTATCAACTTTTCTTGGATTTCTTGAGCTTCTTATGATTCATGCTTCCTTTCTTGGATAACAGAAAATCATAGGTTTAAGCTCATTCACACACATTTCCATAAAAATACAAAAATACTCATAAATACGGATAAAATAATACAAATATACATATATAAAAAATACTAAAATCTAGGTGAAAATATCACTCATCACACCCCCAAACTTAAAGTGTTGTGCGTCCCCGATCAACGAAAAAGATAAACCAAGGGGTGAGATTTTCACCTAGGAAAAGACTAAACGAACATAAGTAAAAACACATCGATAGCAATAAGAATTACAATTATGCTAAGTCATCCTACAATATTAAACTCATAACTTGAAAAATTAAAAAGTTCAATCTAAAGAGAATAAAAGTGTAATATATTCCATTTTTATTGCAAGCCTCACATAGGTTATAAATGTCACTCAACACTCTTTAAAGTAGAGTAAATCATCACTCATTAACCGATTTGCTTGACTCGCTATAAGCTTGCTCGCGGACTCTATTCACAAACCACCAAAGTTTAAATTAATGATCAAAAAGGTCTTTCATAAGGATTTTAATGATAGCCTCTTTGGTAAGGTAGGAAGAATATGGTAATAGTGACTAAACAAGTGTAAGTAATCGAAGAGATGGCCAATTTCTCCAACTTCTCCACTTTTCTTTCTACCTTTATTGTTTTTGGTACTCACAAGCACTACTTATCAACTTTTCTTGGATTTATTGAGCTTCTTATGATTCATGCTTCCTTTATTGGATAACTGAAAATCATAGGTTTAAGATCATTCACACACATTTCCATAAAAATACAAAACACAACCAAAATACACATAAATACAGATAAAATAATACAAATATACATAAAAAAGATATTAAAATCTAGGTGAAAATATCACTCATCACACCCCCAAACTTATAGTGTTTTGCGTCCCCGAACCACTAAAAAGATAAACCAAGGGGTGAGATTTTCACCTAGGAAAAGACTAAACGAACATAAGTAATAACACATCGATAGCAATACGAATTACAATTATGCTAAGTCATCCTACAACATTAAACTCATAACAAGAAAAATTAACAAGTTTAATCTAAAGAGAATAAAAGTGTAATATAGTCCATTTTTAGTCTATGCCTCAAATAGGTTATAAATGTCACTCAACTCTCTTTAAAATAGAGTAAATCATCACTCATTAACCGATTGGCTCGACTCGCTATAAGCTTGCTCGCGGACTCTATACACAAACCGCCAAAGTTTAAATTAATGATCAAAAAGGTCTTTCATAAGGATGTAATGATAGGCTCTTTGCTAAGGTATGAAGAATATGGTAATAGTGACTAAACAAGTGTAAGTAATTGAAGAGATGGCCAATTTCTCCAACTTCTCCACTTTTCTTTCTTCCTTTCTTGTCTTTGTTACTCACAAGCACTACTCACAACTTTTCTTGGATTTCTTGAGCTTCTTATGATTCATGCTTCCTTTCTTGGATAACTGAAAACCATAGGTTTAAGCTCATTCACACACATTTCCATAAAAATACAAAACACAACCAAAATATACATAAATACGGATAAAATAATATAAAAATATATATAAAAAGATACTAAAATCTAGGTGAAAATATCACTCATCACACCTCAAACTTAAAGTGTTGTGCGTCCCCAAACAACAAAAATGATAAACCAAGGGGTGAGATTTTCACATAGGAAAAGACTAAACGAACATAAGTAATAACACATCGATAGCAATAAGAATTACAATTATGCTAAGTCATCCTACAATATTACACTCATAACTTGAAAAATTAACAAGTTCAATCTAAAGAGAATAAAAGAGTAATATATTCCATTTTTGGTCCAAGCCTCACATAGGTTATAAATGTCACTCAACACTCTTTAAAATAGAGTAAATCATCACTCATTAACCGATTGGCTCGACTAGCTATAAGCTTGCTCGCGGATTCTATACACAATCCACCAAAGTTTAAATTAATGATCAAAAAGGTCTTTCATAAGGATGTAATGATAGACTCTTTGGTAAGGTATGAATAATATGGTAATAGTGACTAAACAAGTGTAAGTAATCGAAGAGATGGTCATTTTCTCCAACTTCTCCACTTTTCTTTCTTCCTTTCTTGTCTTTGGTACTAACAAGCACTACTCACAACTTTTCTTGGATTTCTTGAGCTTCTTATGATTCATGCTTCCTTTCTTGGATATCTGAAAATCATAGGTTTAAGCTCATTCACACACCTTTAAATAAAAATACAAAACACAACCAAAATACACATAAATACGGATAAAATAATATAAAAATATATATAAAAAGATACTAAAATCTAGGTGAAAATATCACTCATCACACCTCAAACTTAAAGTGTTTTGCGTCCCCAAACAATAAAAAAGATAAACCAAGGGGTGAGATTTTCACCTAGGAAAAGACTAAACGAACATAAGTAATAACACATCGATAGCAATACGAATTACAATTATGCTAAGTCATCCTACAACATTAAACTCATAACAAGAAAAATTAACAAGTTTAATCTAAAGAGAATAAAAGTGTAATATAGTCCATTTTTAGTCTATGCCTCAAATAGGTTATAAATGTCACTCAACTCTCTTTAAAATAGAGTAAATCATCACTCATTAACCGATTGGCTCGACTCGCTATAAGCTTGCTCGCGGACTCTATACACAAACCACCAAAGTTTAAATTAATGATCAAAAAGGTCTTTCATAAGGATGTAATGATAGGCTCTTTGGTAAGGTATGAAGAATATGGTAATAGTGACTAAACAAGTGTAAGTAATTGAAGAGATGGCCAATTTCTCCAACTTCTCCACTTTTCTTTCTTCCTTTCTTGTCTTTGTTACTCACAAGCACTACTCACAACTTTTCTTGGATTTCTTGAGCTTCTTATGATTCATGCTTCCTTTCTTGGATAACTGAAAATCATAGGTATAAGCTCATTCACACACATTTCCATAAAAATACAAAACACAACCAAAATATACATAAATACGGATAAAATAATACAAAAATATATATAAAAAGATACTAAAATCTAGGTGAAAATATCACTCATCACACCTCAAACTTAAAGTGTTGTGCGTCCCCAAACAACAAAAATGATAAACCAAGGGGTGAGATTTTCACATAGGAAAAGACTAAACGAACATAAGTAATAACACATCGATAGCAATAAGAATTACAATTATGCTAAGGCATCCTACAATATTACACTCATAACTTGAAAAATTAACAAGTTCAATCTAAAGAAAATAAAAGAGTAATATATTCCATTTTTGGTCCAAGCCTCACGTAGGTTATAAATGTCACTCAACACTCTTTAAAATAGAGTAAATCATCACTCATTAACCGATTGGCTCGACTAGCTATAAGCTTGCTCGCGGATTCTATACACAATCCACCAAAGTTTAAATTAATGATCAAAAAGGTCTTTCATAAGGATGTAATGATAGGCTCTTTGGTAAGGTATGAATAATATGGTAATAGTGACTAAACAAGTGTAAGTAATCGAAGAGATGGCCATTTTCTCCAACTTCTTCACTTTTCTTTCTTCCTTTCTTGTCTTTGGTACTCACAAGCACTACTCACAACTTTTCTTGGATTTCTTGAGCTTCTTATGATTCATGCTTCCTTTCTTGGATATCTGAAAATCATAGGTTTAAGCTCATTCACACACCTTTAAATAAAAATACAAAACACAACCAAAATACACATAAATACGGATAAAATAATATAAAAATATATATAAAAAGATACTAAAATCTAGGTGAAAATATCACTCATCACACCTCAAACTTAAAGTGTTGTGCGTCCCCAAACAATAAAAATGATAAACCAAGGGGTGAGATTTTCACATTGGAAAAGACTAAACGAACATAAGTAATAACACATCGATAGCAATAAGAATTACAATTATGCTAAACCATCCTACAACATTAAACTCATAACATGAAAAATTAACAAGTTCAATCTAAAGAGAATAAAAGTGTAATATAGTCCATTTTTAGTCCAGGCCTCACATAGGTTATAAATATCACTCAACACTCTTTAAAGTAGGGCAAATCATCACTCATTAACCGATTGGATCGAATCGCTATACGCTTGCTCGCGGACTCTATTCACAAACCACCAAAGTTTAAATTAATGATCAAAAATTTCTTTCATAAGGATTTAATGATAGGCTCTTTGGTAAGGTAGGAAGAATATGGTAATAGTGACTGAACAAGTGTAAGTAATCGAAGAGATTGCCAATTTCTCCAACTTCTCCACTTTTCTTTCTTCCTTTCTTGTTTTTGGTACTCACAAGCAATACTTATCAACTTTTCTTGGATTTCTTGAGCTTCTTATGATTCATGCTTCCTTTCTTGGATAACAGAAAATCATAGCTTTAAGCTCATTCACACACATTTCCATAAAAATACAAAAATACTCATAAATACGGATAAAATAATACAAATATACATATATAAAAAATACTAAAATCTAGGTGAAAATATCACTCATCACACCCCCAAACTTAAAGTGTTGTGCGTCCCCGATCAACGAAAAAGATAAACCAAGGGGTGAGATTTTCACCTAGGAAAAGACTAAACGAACATAAGTAATAACACATCGATAGCAATAAGAATTACAATTATGCTAAGTCATCCTACAATATTAAACTCATAACTTGAAAAATTAACAAGTTCAATCTAAAGAGAATAAAAGTGTAATATATTCCATTTTTATTCCAAGCCTCACATAGGTTATAAATGTCACTCAACACTCTTTAAAGTAGAGTAAATCATCACTCATTAACCGATTTGCTCGACTCACTATAAGCTTGCTCGCGGACTCTATTCACAAACCACCAAAGTTTAAATTAATGATCAAAAAGGTCTTTCATAAGGATTTTAATGATAGGCTCTTTGGTAAGGTAGGAAGAATATGGTAATAGTGACTAAACAAGTGTAAGTAATCGAAGAGATGACCAATTTCTCCAACTTCTCCACTTTTCTTTCTACCTTTATTGTTTTTGGTACTCACAAGCTATAATATCTTAGTTCAACTAGATTTTTTTTTAGAAAGCCCAAAACCTATTTATTTATTTTATGGCCCAAAAGGCCAGCCCTATCTTAGCCCAACTAGATTTTGTTAGAAAGCCCAAAACCTAATTATTTATTTTTATGGCCCAAAAGGCCAGCCCAATTAAGCCCAATTAGAATTTTTTTAGAAAGCCCAAACTTATTTATTTATTTATTTTGTGGCCCAAAGTTTCAGCCCACTTAAATGGCCTGATATATAATTAGTAAGACTAAAGTTAAAAAAAAAAAGAGAGAGAAGAACGGGAGAAGAAAAGCAAAAGAGGGGAAAGAAGAGAGGAAGAGGAGAAACCCTTGTTGACCAAATTCTCCCTTACAACCCTCATCCTAGGTGGTTTTTAAGTTGTTTTGAGGTAAGTGGTGTGTGAATTAAGCTTCCTTCTTCCATAATTTTGTAATTTTGTGGGGTTTTTCTTTTTGGTATGTGGGAAATTTGTAGACTGTTCGAACTGATTTCGAGATAGCTATTGTCCTCGAAACTTTGCAAACTTAATTTCTGTACGTAGTTGAACTCGTTAGCTTTCCGTAGCCACTTGAAACACCTCAATCCGATTATTCTACAATTAGTTATGATTTTTCTCGTAAACTGCCGCTAGCAGGAAAATTTCAGAATTTTTATGTCGAATTCAAACTTATTTTCTATCGTTTCGTCTAGTTAATGTATTGAAACGGTTATATGGGATTGGGAACTGATGTTAAAGAGTTACATGCCATTTTTATTTAATATCGACTCGTTCGAACTCGATTAGGATTTGTTTTTAGCAATGAAAGGGATGTTAACGCTAATAGTTAGTTATATTTAATTTGTCTTTAATTGCTCATCTCCTTTCTAGGTAAAGAACCATCGACGAAGGGCAAGGGACCGACTTCAGATTCCGGAGAGAGTTAATCACTTCCTTGTGAGTTGATAATTCGGGAACGCCTTCTCTTGTGGGAAGTGTGGACCCTCGTTAAATGTGCATTTATTTTAGTTTTAGTTAATTGATAAGAAAATTATTTGGTATTATGTTATGTGGTAAAGAGCCTGATTGGCTCGATTGCTCTGGTTAGAGTCATGTTAGCCATTTTATGAGTATTATTGATTTCTGGTTATTCTTGTGTGCCAATTAAGACTCTAACTTGAGTCGTTATTCATCTTATGATGCACATGCATATGTATGCCTGGTACCAAGGTTAAGTAGCCCGAATTGGTCACGGTTCGGGTGAGTTGGAGCGACATTGATTAAGTAGCCCGAATTGTCGCGGTTCGGGTGAGTTAGAGTGACAACCAAGTTGCCCGTGATTGGCAAACCCGCGTGAGTTAGATCTAACGAGGCACCTGTCCATTTACCAAATACTGATACTCTGGAGGGTGATCGTTAGATGGATCAGTCTATTATAGGCTCAGTCAACGTCACCGGTGTGGGACATGCATGTCATATATGTTTATATGTTTGATCATTTCAAGTATTCAGTCGATATTGAATTGTGAACTTTAGCACTTGGCATATTGAGAAAGAATATTAATGTGCATTTTATCTAGAGTAACGGTGACGGGCTTGGACTGTCTCTCGACGGAGAGCTCAGTTCGAGGAGGATATTGACTACCCACGCGTCTTTTATGTGATAACATGTTGTTTGAACTAATTGTGTTATTCATAAATGTTCACTAAGGTTTTTATTTTCATTAATATGTACACTGAGTGAGAATAATTATTGTGGGACGAATTGTGGGATTTTATGTTATGAACCGCGAGTGGGAGTACATGCTTCGTATAAGGGTCGGGGTGACCGGCTTATCACCTCACTGAGCTAGTGGTTTTGCTCACCCCCCATCATTCTTTCCTTTTCAGGCTGTTGATATCATTTTGGTTGGAGGTTTGCCTATCGTTTGCTCATCATCCAATCCGTGTTTTGGGTACTTTCTCTTTTATGTAAATTGACGGATTCATTGGCGAGATTGTATAGTTTATATTTGGTGACCCCCTTGATGTTCTTTTTGTACCTTCGCGATGTTATATCGTTCATGTATATTTTCTTTAAACTAAGTTACACCGTTGAATTTTGTACCTTTGTAAATCCTTGTTGATACTTTATGAGATAATGTCCTCGTGTTGTACCCGTTGTTATCAGTTGTTCAGTCTACAGGTACTTGATAGCAAGCCTTACGTTTTCTATAAACTTTGTGGAGTGGAGTGCACCCATTCTATGAAATTTATGGTTAACGTGGCGGTTGTCGCGCTCTGTCTGGGGTCGGGGCGTGACAACTTTCTTGGTATCAGAGCCTGGTTTTATGATTCTCATTCTTTTTGTGTCAAGCCAATGAGTCCAACTTTGTTTCTATGTCATCCTAAGGTATCGTATTGCCTTGACGTTGACCTTGCATTTTCTTTCCTCTCTTCCTTTCAGTCATTATGGCACCTCCAGTTCGTCGTCGAGGTCGAGGTCGAGGTCGAGGTCGAGGACACGCTCCTCGTGATCCTCCGAGTCCTCTACTCTCTTCTGTTCCTCGTGGACCTCGAGGACATGTTTCTTCTGATCATGTCATTCCTCCGACGGTTATGGACCCTATCAATTCTGATCATAGGGTGCCAGTTTCCCAGGTAGAGCAACCACGGGCCCAGTTGCGGGTTGAGCACATGATGACACCCGAGCAGTACCAATTGTATTATGATCACATTCGAATACATGGTGTTCCACCACCTACAACGGCTCATACAACTACGACTGTCACTGAAGAGGTTCTTCGTGCTAATGAATCGATTCGACCTACATCTAATGTACCAGTTTTTACTCCAGAAATGGCTTTAGGAGGTTCTGCTTCTCGAGGTGCACTTTTTATACCTGATTTGGTGAAAGCAGTTGAAAACATGGGGACTTCGAAATTTGACGGTGCAAGAGATGCTTCTAAAGCGGGGGCATGGTTAAAGGAGATTACAGAGACCTTTGACACCTTGATGATTGAAGAATGTTATCGTGTGGTCATTGCGACCAAGCTGTTAGGCCCAGATGCACGACGATGGTGGCAGAATCTAAAAGAGACATCTTCGGTTACTATTACGTGGGCTATCTTTGTGGAACGATTCAAAGATCGATACTTCTCTCAGTACATCAAGGATCAGAAGAGAAAGGAGTTCTTCAACCTCTTTCAAGGCATTATGTCGGTCGTTGAGTACGAAAGCAAATTTCTGGAATTGCGAGAATTCGCTCCTGAGTCATATACGACGAGAGACTTATGCAAGAGATTTGAAGATGGTCTTAATTTAAATATTCGAGATCGCATCAAGTCCGGAGACAAGTACGAGAGTCTTGACGATCTCGTAGAAGAAGCCCTGAGGGTAGAAGGTTTAGTTCAGGCGAGACATAAGCTTGCAGAACGATCTCAAAAGAAAAGGCAAGGGAGCGCATTTCCAGGAAATGCATCGAAGGTGTATAGGGGTGTGGGATCTTCGCGTGGCGCACCAAGTTCGGCATCTATTAGTTTTCCTCAACCTCGGGAGCAGTTTAGTAGAGGCGGGAGCAATGTCTCGGGATCGGTTGGTGAAAATCGCAAGTGCCAGAATTGCCTAAAATATCATGACGGCCCCTGTAAGGCTCCTCAAGTATGTTTTCAGTGTCGACAGCCGGGGCATATGCGAAGTTCTTGTCCTCAACTTATGGGAACGAGCAGTCAGGGTTCTGGTCAGTTTCGTGGTAAACTAACATATTCTACACCCAGAGATACTCGATCTGCAGTTACCAGAGTACCCGATGCCTCAAGCGGCCCTAGTACTCAATCACCTATGCAAGGAAGGAAGCAAACTAGAGTATTTCATATTTCCCAAGAAGAGGCTCGCTCAGATCCGAAGGTTGTGACAGGTAATTTATAATTTGAGTATTTTCACAAGCTAAATCTAACCCCGCCTTGTTATGCCACTTGATTACGAATAAAACATTCGTAAGAAATTCTATCTTTTCAAATTTTTTAAATCACAATCTCACATAATATTGCTTCTTTAGGCCATGTGTTTGTGGGAGACCATCAGGTCTACGCTTTATTTGACCCAGGTTCTGATAGGTCTTATATCCGAGATGATCTTACTGCGATCTTAGATTATCCTATCTCTCATTTGTCACCTGGAATCATCGTTCATACCCCTCTTGGAGAGCGTCTAATTCGTGATTCGGTATTCCTTGGTTGTCCATTGAAGATCAAAGATGTCATTTTAGAGGCTGAATTGATACCATTGCCTTTGATTGATCTTGATGTTATTCTTGGCATGGATTGGCTTTCTTCTCATCATGCAATTCTCGATTGCCACGAGAAGCTTGTTATTTTTCGTAGACCAGGGTTCTCAGAACTTGTTTTTGAGGGTAAACTTCAAACGAGATCCCTCTCTTTTATTTCAATGTTGACTGCGCATAAATTAATGCGTAAGGGTTGTGAGGCATTCTTGGCATTTGTCATCGATACTTCTCTTTCTGAAACTAAACTAGATGACATCCCAATCGTGAATGAATTTCCTGATGTCTTTCCCGAAGACTTACCAGGACAACCTCCGAATCGAGAGATTGATTTTTCCATTGACGTACTTCCTGGAATCACACCTATATCGATTACTCCATATCGAATGTCGCCTGCTGAGCTTAAGGAACTCCAGACACAACTTGGGGAATTATTGGAGAAGGGTTTCATACGACCTAGCACATCTCCATGGGGTGCTCCAGTTCTTTTTGTCAAGAAGAAAGATGGATCACTTCGTCTATGTGTCGACTACCGTCAATTGAACAAGGTGACTATCAAGAACAAATATCCTCTTCCAAGAATCGATGATCTGTTTGATCAATTGCAAGGAGCAATTGTGTTCTCAAAAATTGATTTGCGATCCGGTTATCACCAACTCAAGATTAGGGAATCTGATATCCCTAAGTCTACTTTTCGAACCAGATACGGTCATTTTGAATTCTGTGTTATGCCTTTTGGACTCACAAATGCTCCTGCAGCTTTTATGGATCTTATGAATCGGGTCTTTCGGCCGTACTTAGATAAGTTTGTCATCATCTTCATTGATGACATTCTTATTTATTCTAAATCGGACGACGAGCATTCTCAGCATCTAAGAATTGCTCTGAACATTCTCAGAGAAAATCAGCTTTATGCTAAATTCTCGAAGTGTGAATTTTGGCTTCGCGAGGTAAGCTTTTTGGGTCATCACATTTCTAAAGAAGGAATCTACGTCGATCCAGCGAAGATTCAAGCTATACTAGATTGGGAGCGTCCAAAGAACGTGACAGAGATTCGTAGTTTTCTGGGATTAGCTAGATATTATCGACGGTTTGTCAAAGACTTTTCGTTATTGGCTTCATCTTTGACTAAATTGACTCGAAAAGGGGTAAAATTTGAATGGAATGAAGAATGTGACGAAGCATTTCAAGAATTGAAAAGACGACTCGTTTCAGCTCCTATTCTTGCTTTGCCAGACCCAGCGATTGGAGAATTTACCATTTATAGCGACGCCTCGAGACAAGGATTAGGATGCGTTCTCATGCAAGAAGGAAAGGTTATTGCCTACGCTTCAAGGCAATTGAAGAAGAACGAAGAAAATTATCCTACACATGATTTAGAGTTGGCTGCAATCGTCTTTGCATTGAAGATCTGGAGGCACTATCTGTATGGTGCAACTTGTCGGGTTTTCACTGATCACAAGAGCTTAAAGTATATCACTACGCAAAAGGAGCTCAACCTCAGGCAAAGGCGATGGATGGAGTTGATTAGTGACTATGACTTAGTCATCGATTATCATCCTGGCAAGGCGAACGTTGTTGCAGATGCTCTGAGTAGAAAGTCTTCTACCTCACTTGCTTCAATTCAATCTTTTTATCTTCCTATGTTGGAGCAATTTAAATCTTTACACATTTCGCTCGATTGTGAAAAGTCTAATGATTCTGCCTTAATCGCCAAATTCGAGGTTAGACCTACCTTGTTCGAGCAAATTCGAGAAAGACAATCACATGATGTTTATTTACAACAGAAGATTGTAAAGCTAAATCAAGGAAAAGAAACCGAATTTCGAATTCGGGATGATGGACTTCTTACTTTTAAAAATCGTGTTTGTGTTCCATCAGAACTTGATGTTCGTAGAGCTATTCTTGAGGAAGCCCATTCTTCAGCCTATGCTATGCATCCTGGTAGTACCAAAATGTACAGAACACTTCGGGAGCATTATTGGTGGCCAGGTATGAAACGGGACATTACTGAATTTGTATCAAAGTGCTTATCATGCCAACAGATTAAAGCGGAACACCAAAAACCAGCCGGTATGCTTCAACCACTACCTATTCCTGAGTGGAAATGGGAAAACGTCACAATGGATTTTGTTTCTGGTTTACCTCGAACCCAAAAGGGTCATGACTCAATTTGGGTCATTGTCGATCGTCTGACAAAATCGGCACATTTCCTTCCAGTGCATACCAACGAATCTTTAGAGAAACTTGCCAAGTTATATGTCGATGAGATCGTGAGATTGCACGGAGTACCAGTGTCAATCATATCTGACCGTGATCCAAGATTCACTTCCCGTTTTTGGCCTACTCTGCAGAAAGCGCTAGGTACAAAATTACTATTCAGTACCTCGTTTCATCCACAGACTGATGGACAGTCAGAGAGAACTATACAGACACTAGAAGACATGTTACGTGCAGTGGTGTTGAATTTGGGAGGTAGCTGGGATAAGTACGTGACTTTGGTGGAGTTCGCTTATAACAACAGTTATCATTCAAGCATTGGAATGCCCCCGTACGAAGCTCTGTATGGCCGAAAGTGTCGAACACCACTCTTTTGGGATGAGGTTGGCGAGAGACAAATCGAACAAGTAGAGCTTATCGAAGATGCGAAGGCAAAAATACAACTTATTCGAGACAGACTTAAGGCAGCGCAAGATCGACAGAAAAGTTACGCAGATAATAGGAGGCGCGATTTGGAGTTTAATGAAGGAGACAAAGTTTTTCTGAAAGTTTCTCCATGGAAGGGCGTGTTGCGATTCCGCCATCGAGGAAAGTTGAGTCCAAGGTATATTGGCCCGTTTACGATCGTACAAAGGATTGGTCGTGTCGCGTATCGACTTGACCTACCATCGGAATTGTCGAAGATTCACGATGTCTTCCATGTCTCTATGCTTAGAAAATATGAACCAGATCCCTCGCACGTGCTCAAAGATCCCCCAGTTGTATTAAAGGAAAATCTATCGTACGAAGTACAACCTGTTCAAATTGTAGATCGCCGAGAGAAAATGCTTCGTAACAAATCCATTCCTATGGTGAGAATTCTATGGAGAAGTGATCAAATTGAAGAAGAAACATGGGAACCAGAGTCAGTCATGCGTCAACACCATCCAAATCTCTTTTCATCTCTAGGTACGTTTATGTTTCGAGGACGAAACTTTTTGGAGGAGGGGATACTTTATAATATCTTAGTTCAACTAGATTTTTTTTTAGAAAGCCCAAAACCTATTTATTTATTTTATGGCCCAAAAGGCCAGCCCTATCTTAGCCCAACTAGATTTTGTTAGAAAGCCCAAAACCTAATTATTTATTTTTATGGCCCAAAAGGCCAGCCCAATTAAGCCCAATTAGAATTTTTTTAGAAAGCCCAAACTTATTTATTTATTTATTTTGTGGCCCAAAGTTTCAGCCCACTTAAATGGCCTGATATATAATTAGTAAGACTAAAGTTAAAAAAAAAAGAGAGAGAAGAACGGGAGAAGAAAAGCAAAAGAGGGGAAAGAAGAGAGGAAGAGGAGAAACCCTTGTTGACCAAATTCTCCCTTACAACCCTCATCCTAGGTGGTTTTTAAGTTGTTTTGAGGTAAGTGGTGTGTGAATTAAGCTTCCTTCTTCCATAATTTTGTAATTTTGTGGGGTTTTTCTTTTTGGTATGTGGGAAATTTGTAGACTGTTCGAACTGATTTCGAGATAGCTATTGTCCTCGAAACTTTGCAAACTTAATTTCTGTACGTAGTTGAACTCGTTAGCTTTCCGTAGCCACTTGAAACACCTCAATCCGATTATTCTACAATTAGTTATGATTTTTCTCGTAAACTGCCGCTAGCAGGAAAATTTCAGAATTTTTATGTCGAATTCAAACTTATTTTCTATCGTTTCGTCTAGTTAATGTATTGAAACGGTTATATGGGATTGGGAACTGATGTTAAAGAGTTACATGCCATTTTTATTTAATATCGACTCGTTCGAACTCGATTAGGATTTGTTTTTAGCAATGAAAGGGATGTTAACGCTAATAGTTAGTTATATTTAATTTGTCTTTAATTGCTCATCTCCTTTCTAGGTAAAGAACCATCGACGAAGGGCAAGGGACCGACTTCAGATTCCGGAGAGAGTTAATCACTTCCTTGTGAGTTGATAATTCGGGAACGCCTTCTCTTGTGGGAAGTGTGGACCCTCGTTAAATGTGCATTTATTTTAGTTTTAGTTAATTGATAAGAAAATTATTTGGTATTATGTTATGTGGTAAAGAGCCTGATTGGCTCGATTGCTCTGGTTAGAGTCATGTTAGCCATTTTATGAGTATTATTGATTTCTGGTTATTCTTGTGTGCCAATTAAGACTCTAACTTGAGTCGTTATTCATCTTATGATGCACATGCATATGTATGCCTGGTACCAAGGTTAAGTAGCCCGAATTGGTCACGGTTCGGGTGAGTTGGAGCGACATTGATTAAGTAGCCCGAATTGTCGCGGTTCGGGTGAGTTAGAGTGACAACCAAGTTGCCCGTGATTGGCAAACCCGCGTGAGTTAGATCTAACGAGGCACCTGTCCATTTACCAAATACTGATACTCTGGAGGGTGATCGTTAGATGGATCAGTCTATTATAGGCTCAGTCAACGTCACCGGTGTGGGACATGCATGTCATATATGTTTATATGTTTGATCATTTCAAGTATTCAGTCGATATTGAATTGTGAACTTTAGCACTTGGCATATTGAGAAAGAATATTAATGTGCATTTTATCTAGAGTAACGGTGACGGGCTTGGACTGTCTCTCGACGGAGAGCTCAGTTCGAGGAGGATATTGACTACCCACGCGTCTTTTATGTGATAACATGTTGTTTGAACTAATTGTGTTATTCATAAATGTTCACTAAGGTTTTTATTTTCATTAATATGTACACTGAGTGAGAATAATTATTGTGGGACGAATTGTGGGATTTTATGTTATGAACCGCGAGTGGGAGTACATGCTTCGTATAAGGGTCGGGGTGACCGGCTTATCACCTCACTGAGCTAGTGGTTTTGCTCACCCCCCATCATTCTTTCCTTTTCAGGCTGTTGATATCATTTTGGTTGGAGGTTTGCCTATCGTTTGCTCATCATCCAATCCGTGTTTTGGGTACTTTCTCTTTTATGTAAATTGACGGATTCATTGGCGAGATTGTATAGTTTATATTTGGTGACCCCCTTGATGTTCTTTTTGTACCTTCGCGATGTTATATCGTTCATGTATATTTTCTTTAAACTAAGTTACACCGTTGAATTTTGTACCTTTGTAAATCCTTGTTGATACTTTATGAGATAATGTCCTCGTGTTGTACCCGTTGTTATCAGTTGTTCAGTCTACAGGTACTTGATAGCAAGCCTTACGTTTTCTATAAACTTTGTGGAGTGGAGTGCACCCATTCTATGAAATTTATGGTTAACGTGGCGGTTGTCGCGCTCTGTCTGGGGTCGGGGCGTGACACAAGCACTACTTATCAACTTTTCTTGTATTTATTGAGCTTCTTATGATTCATGCTTCCTTTATTGGATAACTGAAAATCATAGGTTTAAGATCATTCACACACATTTCCATAAAAATACAAAACACAACCAAAATACACATAAATACAGATAAAATAATACAAATATACATAAAAAAGATATTAAAATCTAGGTGAAAATGTCACTCATCACACCCCCAAACTTATAGTGTTTTGCGTCCCCGAACAACAAAAAAGATAAACCAAGGGGTGAGATTTTCACCTTGGAAAAGACTAAACGAACATAAGTAATAACACATCGATAGCAATAAGAATTACAATTATGCTAAGGCATCCTACAATATTACACTCATAACTTGAAAAATTAACAAGTTCAATCTAAAGAGAATAAAAGAGTAATATATTCCATTTTTGGTCCAAGCCTCACGTAGGTTATAAATGTCACTCAACACTCTTTAAAATAGAGTAAATCATCACTCATTAACCGATTGGCTCGACTAGCTATAAGCTTGCTCGCGGATTCTATACACAATCCACCAAAGTTTAAATTAATGATCAAAAAGGTCTTTCATAAGGATGTAATGATAGGCTCTTTGGTAAGGTATGAATAATATGGTAATAGTGACTAAACAAGTGTAAGTAATCGAAGAGATGGCCATTTTCTCCAACTTCTTCACTTTTCTTTCTTCCTTTCTTGTCTTTGGTACTCACAAGCACTACTCACAACTTTTCTTGGATTTCTTGAGCTTCTTATGATTCATGCTTCCTTTCTTGGATATCTGAAAATCATAGGTTTAAGCTCATTCACACACCTTTAAATAAAAATACAAAACACAACCAAAATACACATAAATACGGATAAAATAATATAAAAATATATATAAAAAGATACTAAAATCTAGGTGAAAATATCACTCATCACACCTCAAACTTAAAGTGTTGCGCGTCCCCAAACAATAAAAATGATAAACCAAGGGGTGAGATTTTCACATTGGAAAAGACTAAACGAACATAAGTAATAACACATCGATAGCAATAAGAATTACAATTATGCTAAACCATCCTACAACATTAAACTCATAACATGAAAAATTAACAAGTTCAATCTAAAGAGAATAAAAGTGTAATATAGTCCATTTTTAGTCCAGGCCTCACATAGGTTATAAATATCACTCAACACTCTTTAAAGTAGGGCAAATCATCACTCATTAACCGATTGGATCGAATCGCTATACGCTTGCTCGCGGACTCTATTCACAAACCACCAAAGTTTAAATTAATGATCAAAAATTTCTTTCATAAGGATTTAATGATAGGCTCTTTGGTAAGGTAGGAAGAATATGGTAATAGTGACTGAACAAGTGTAAGTAATCGAAGAGATTGCCAATTTCTCCAACTTCTCCACTTTTCTTTCTTCCTTTCTTGTTTTTGGTACTCACAAGCAATACTTATCAACTTTTCTTGGATTTCTTGAGCTTCTTATGATTCATGCTTCCTTTCTTGGATAACAGAAAATCATAGCTTTAAGCTCATTCACACAGATTTCCATAAAAATACAAAAATACTCATAAATACGGATAAAATAATACAAATATACATATATAAAAAATACTAAAATCTAGGTGAAAATATCACTCATCACACCCCCAAACTTAAAGTGTTGTGCGTCCCCGATCAACGAAAAAGATAAACCAAGGGGTGAGATTTTCACCTAGGAAAAGACTAAACGAACATAAGTAATAACACATCGATAGCAATAAGAATTACAATTATGCTAAGTCATCCTACAATATTAAACTCATAACTTGAAAAATTAACAAGTTCAATCTAAAGAGAATAAAAGTGTAATATATTCCATTTTTATTCCAAGCCTCACATAGGTTATAAATGTCACTCAACACTCTTTAAAGTAGAGTAAATCATCACTCATTAACCGATTTGCTCGACTCACTATAAGCTTACTCGCGGACTCTATTCACAAACCACCAAAGTTTAAATTAATGATCAAAAAGGTCTTTCATAAGGATTTTAATGATAGGCTCTTTGGTAAGGTAGGAAGAATATGGTAATAGTGACTAAACAAGTGTAAGTAATCGAAGAGATGGCCAATTTCTCCAACTTCTCCACTTTTCTTTCTACCTTTATTGTTTTTGGTACTCACAAGCACTACTTATCAACTTTTCTTGTATTTATTGAGCTTCTTATGATTCATGCTTCCTTTATTGGATAACTGAAAATCATAGGTTTAAGATCATTCACACACATTTCCATAAAAATACAAAACACAACCAAAATACACATAAATACAGATAAAATAATACAAATATACATAAAAAAGATATTAAAATCTAGGTGAAAATGTCACTCATCACACCCCCAAACTTATAGTGTTTTGCGTCCCCGAACAACAAAAAAGATAAACCAAGGGGTGAGATTTTCACCTTGGAAAAGACTAAACGAACATAAGTAATAACACATCGATAGCAATACGAATTACAATTATGCTAAGTCATCCTACAACATTAAACTCATAACAAGAAAAATTAACAAGTTTAATCTAAAGAAAATAAAAGTGTAATATAGTCCATTTTTAGTCTATGCCTCACATAGGTTATAAATGTCACTCAACTCTCTTTAAAATAGAGTAAATCATCACTCATTAACCGACTGGCTCGACTCGCTATAAGCTTGCTCGCGGAGTCTATACATAAACCACCAAAGTTTAAATTAATGATCAAAAAGGTCTTTCATAAGGATGTAATGATAGGCTATTTGGTAAGGTATGAAGAATATGGTAATAGTGACTAAACAAGTGTAAGTAATTGAAGAGATGGCCAATTTCTCCAACTTCTCCACTTTTCTTTCTTCCTTTCTTGTCTTTGTTACTCACAAGCACTACTCACAACTTTTCTTGGATTTCTTGAGCTTCTTATGATTCATGCTTCCTTTCTTGGATATCTGAAAATCATAGGTTTAAGCTCATTCACACACCTTTAAATAAAAATACAAAACACAACCAAAATACACATAAATACGGATAAAATAATATAAAAATATATATAAAAAGATACTAAAATCTAGGTGAAAATATCACTCATCACACCTCAAACTTAAAGTGTTGTGCGTCCCCAAACAATAAAAATGATAAACCAAGGGGTGAGATTTTCACATTGGAAAAGACTAAACGAACATAAGTAATAACACATCGATAGCAATAAGAATTACAATTACGCTAAACCATCCTACAACATTAAACTCATAACATGAAAAATTAACAAGTTCAATCTAAAGAGAATAAAAGTGTAATATAGTCCATTTTTAGTCCAGGCCTCACATAGGTTATAAATATCACTCAACACTCTTTAAAGTAGGGCAAATCATCACTCATTAACCGATTGGATCGAATCGCTATACGCTTGCTCGCGGACTCTATTCACAAACCACCAAAGTTTAAATTAATGATCAAAAATTTCTTTCATAAGGATTTAATGATAGGCTCTTTGGTAAGGTAGGAAGAATATGGTAATAGTGACTGAACAAGTGTAAGTAATCGAAGAGATTGCCAATTTCTCCAACTTCTCCACTTTTCTTTCTTCCTTTCTTGTTTTTGGTACTCACAAGCAATACTTATCAACTTTTCTTGGATTTCTTGAGCTTCTTATGATTCATGCTTCCTTTCTTGGATAACAGAAAATCATAGCTTTAAGCTCATTCACACACATTTCCATAAAAATACAAAAATACTCATAAATACGGATAAAATAATACAAATATACATATATAAAAAATACTAAAATCTAGGTGAAAATATCACTCATCACACCCCCAAACTTAAAGTGTTGTGCGTCCCCGATCAACGAAAAAGATAAACCAAGGGGTGAGATTTTCACCTAGGAAAAGACTAAACGAACATAAGTAATAACACATCGATAGCAATAAGAATTACAATTATGCTAAGTCATCCTACAATATTAAACTCATAACTTGAAAAATTAACAAGTTCAATCTAAAGAGAATAAAAGTGTAATATATTCCATTTTTATTCCAAGCCTCACATAGGTTATAAATGTCACTCAACACTCTTTAAAGTAGAGTAAATCATCACTCATTAACCGATTTGCTCGACTCACTATAAGCTTGCTCGCGGACTCTATTCACAAACCACCAAAGTTTAAATTAATGATCAAAAAGGTCTTTCATAAGGATTTTAATGATAGGCTCTTTGGTAAGGTAGGAAGAATATGGTAATAGTGACTAAACAAGTGTAAGTAATCGAAGAGATGGCCAATTTCTCCAACTTCTCCACTTTTCTTTCTACCTTTATTGTTTTTGGTACTCACAAGCACTACTTATCAACTTTTCTTGTATTTATTGAGCTTCTTATGATTCATGCTTCCTTTATTGGATAACTGAAAATCATAGGTTTAAGATCATTCACACACATTTCCATAAAAATACAAAACACAACCAAAATACACATAAATACAGATAAAATAATACAAATATACATAAAAAAGATATTAAAATCTAGGTGAAAATGTCACTCATCACACCCCCAAACTTATAGTGTTTTGCGTCCCCGAACAACAAAAAAGATAAACCAAGGGGTGAGATTTTCACCTTGGAAAAGACTAAACGAACATAAGTAATAACACATCGATAGCAATACGAATTACAATTATGCTAAGTCATCCTACAACATTAAACTCATAACAAGAAAAATTAACAAGTTTAATCTAAAGAAAATAAAAGTGTAATATAGTCCATTTTTAGTCTATGCCTCACATAGGTTATAAATGTCACTCAACTCTCTTTAAAATAGAGTAAATCATCACTCATTAACCGACTGGCTCGACTCGCTATAAGCTTGCTCGCGGAGTCTATACATAAACCACCAAAGTTTAAATTAATGATCAAAAAGGTCTTTCATAAGGATGTAATGATAGGCTATTTGGTAAGGTATGAAGAATATGGTAATAGTGACTAAACAAGTGTAAGTAATTGAAGAGATGGCCAATTTCTCCAACTTCTCCACTTTTCTTTCTTCCTTTCTTGTCTTTGTTACTCACAAGCACTACTCACAACTTTTCTTGGATTTCTTGAGCTTCTTATGATTCATGCTTCCTTTCTTGGATAACTGAAAATCATAGGTTTAAGCTCATTCACACACATTTCCATAAAAATACAAAACACAACCAAAATATACATAAATACGGATAAAATAATATAAAAATATATATAAAAAGATACTAAAATCTAGGTGAAAATATCACTCATCACACCTCAAACTTAAAGTGTTGTGCGTCCCCAAACAACAAAAATGATAAACCAAGGGGTGATATTTTCACATAGGAAAAGACTAAACGAACATAAGTAATAACACATCGATAGCAATAAGAATTACAATTATGCTAAGTCATCCTACAATATTACACTCATAACTTGAAAAATTAACAAGTTCAATCTAAAGAGAATAAAAGAGTAATATATTCCATTTTTTGTCCAAGCCTCACATAGGTTATAAATGTCACTCAACACTCTTTAAAATAGAGTAAATCATCACTCATTAACCGATTGGCTCGACTAGCTATAAGCTTGCTCGCGGATTCTATACACAATCCACCAAAGTTTAAATTAATGATCAAAAAGGTCTTTCATAAGGATGTAATGATAGGCTCTTTGGTAAGGTATGAATAATATGGTAATAGTGACTAAACAAGTGTAAGTAATCGAAGAGATGGCCAATTTTTCCAACTTCTCCACTTTTCTTTCTTCCTTTCTTGTCTTTGGTACTCACAAGCACTACTCACAACTTTTCTTGGATTTCTTGAGCTTCTTATGATTCATGCTTCCTTTCTTGGATATCTGAAAATCATAGGTTTAAGCTCATTCACACACCTTTAAATAAAAATACAAAACACAACCAAAATACACATAAATACGGATAAAATAATATAAAAATATATATAAAAAGATACTAAAATCTAGGTGAAAATATCACTCATCACACCTCAAACTTAAAGTGTTGTGCGTCCCCAAACAACAAAAATGATAAACCAAGGGGTGGGATTTTCACATTGGAAAAGACTAAACGAACATAAGTAATAACACAACGATAGCAATAAGAATTACAATTATGCTAAACCATCCTACAACATTAAACTCATAACATGAAAAATTAACAAGTTCAATCTAAAGAGAATAAAAGTGTAATATAGTCCATTTTTAGTCCAGGCCTCACATAGGTTATAAATATCACTCAACACTCTTTAAAGTAGGGCAAATCATCACTCATTAACCGATTGGATCGAATCGCTATACGCTTGCTCGCGGACTCTATTCACAAACCACCAAAGTTTAAATTAATGATCAAAAATTTCTTTTATAAGGATTTAATGATAGGCTCTTTGGTAAGGTAGGAAGAATATGGTAATAGTGACTGAACAAGAGTAAGTAATCGAAGAGATTGCCAATTTCTCCAACTTCTCCACTTTTCTTTCTTCCTTTCTTGTTTTTGGTACTCACAAGCACTACTTATCAACTTTTCTTGGATTTCTAGAGCTTCTTATGATTCGTGCTTCCTTTCTTGGATAACAGAAAATCGTAGGTTTAAGCTCATTCACACACATTTCCATAAAAATACAAAAATACTTATAAATACGGATAAAATAATACAAATATACATATATAAAAAATACTAAAATCTAGGTGAAAATATCACTCATCACACCCCCAAACTTAAAGTGTTGTGCGTCCCCGATCAACGAAAAAGATAAACCAAGGGGTGAGATTTTCACCTAGGAAAAGACTAAACGAACATAAGTAATAACACATCGATAGCAATAAGAATTACAATTATGCTAAGTCATCCTACAATATTAAACTCATAACTTGAAAAATTAACAAGTTCAATCTAAATAGAATAAAAGTGTAATATATTCCATTTTTATTCCAAGCCTCACATAGGTTATAAATGTCACTCAACACTCTTTAAAGTAGAGTAAATCATCAATCATTAACCGATTTGCTCGACTCGCTATAAGCTTGCTCGCGGACTCTATTCACAAACCACCAAAGTTTAAATTAATGATCAAAAAGGTCTTTCATAAGGATTTTAATGATAGGCTCTTTGGTAAGGTAGGAAGAATATGGTAATAGTGACTAAACAAGTGTAAGTAATCGAAGAGATGGCCAATTTCTCCAACTTCTCCACTTTTCTTTCTACCTTTATTGTTTTTGGTACTCACAAGCACTACTTATCAACTTTTCTTGGATTTATTGAGCTTCTTATGATTCATGCTTCCTTTATTGGAAAACTGAAAATCATAGGTTTAAGATCATTCACACACATTTCCATAAAAATACAAAACACAACCAAAATACACATAAATACAGATAAAATAATACAAATATAAATAAAAAAGATATTAAAATCTAGGTGAAAATATCACTCATCACACCTCCAAACTTATAGTGTTTTGCGTCCCCGAACAACTAAAAAGATAAACCAAGGTGTGAGATTTTCACCTAGGAAAAGACTAAACGAACGTAAGTAATAACACATCGATAGCAATACGAATTACAATTATGCTAAGTCATCCTACAACATTAAACTCATAACAAGAAAAATTAACAAGTTTAATCTAAAGAGAATAAAAGTGTAATATAGTCCATTTTTAGTCTATGCCTCACATAGGTTATAAATGTCACTCAACTCTCTTTAAAATAGAGTAAATCATCACTCATTAACCGATTGGCTCGACTCGCTATAAGCTTGCTCGCGGACTCTATACACAAACCACCAAAGTTTAAATTAATGATCAAAAAGGTCTTTCATAAGGATGTAATGATAGGCTCTTTGGTAAGGTATGAAGAATATGGTAATAGTGACTAAACAAGTGTAAGTAATTGAAGAGATGGCCAATTTCTCCAACTTCTCCACTTTTCTTTCTTCCTTTCTTGTCTTTGTTACTCACAAGCACTACTCACAACTTTTTTTGGATTTCTTGAGCTTCTTATGATTCATGCTTTCTTTCTTGGATAACTGAAAATCATAGGTTTAAGCTCATTCACACACATTTCCATAAAAATACAAAACACAACCAAAATATACATAAATACAGATAAAATAATATAAAAATATATATAAAAAGATACTAAAATCTAGGTGAAAATATCACTCATCACACCTCAAACTTAAAGTGTTGTGCGTCCCCATACAACAAAAATGATAAACCAAGGGGTGAGATTTTCACATAGGAAAAGACTAAACGAACATAAGTAATAACACATCGATAGCAATAAGAATTACAATTATGCTAAGTCATCCTACAATATTACACTCATAACTTGAAAAATTAACAAGTTCAATCTAAAGAGAATAAAAGAGTAATATATTCCATTTTTGGTCCAAGCCTCACATAGGTTATAAATGTCACTCAACACTCTTTAAAGTAGAGTAAATCATCACTCATTAACCGATTGGCTCGACTCGGTATAAGCTTGCTCGCGGACTCTATTCACAAACCACCAAAGTTTAAATTAATGATCAAAAAGGTCTTTCATAAGGATTTAATGATAGGCTCTTTGGTAAGGTAGGAAGAATATGGTAATAGTGACTAAACAAGTGTAAGTAATTGAAGAGATGGCCAATTTCTCCAACTTCTCCACTTTTCTTTCTTCCTTTCTTGTCTTTGGTACTCACAAGCACTACTTATCAACTTTTCTTGGATTTCTAGAGCTTCTTATGATTCATGCTTCCTTTCTTGGATAACAGAAAATCATAGGTTTAAGCTCATTAACACACATTTCCATAAAAATATAAAATACAAGCAAAATACTCATAAATACGGATAAAATAATACAAATATACATATATAAAAAATACTAAAATCTAGGTGAAAATATCACTCATCACACCCCCAAATATAAAATGTTGTGCGTCCCCGATCAACGAAAAAGATAAACAAAGGGGTGAGATTTTCACCTAGGAAAAGTGTCACTCCCCGACCCCAGACAAAACGCGACAACCGCCACGTTAACCATCAATTTCGCAGAATGGGTGCACTCCACTCCACAAAGTTTATAGAAAACGTAAGGCTTGCTATCAAGTACCTGTAGAACTGAACAACTGATAACAACGGGTACAATCCGAGGACATAATCTCATAAAGTATCAACAAGGATTTACAAAGGTACAAAATACAACGGTGTAACTTAGTTTAAAGAAAATATACATGAACGATATAACATCGTGAAGGTACAAAAAGAACATCAAGGGGGGGTCACCAAATATAAACTATACAATCTCGTCAATGAATCCGTCAATTTACATAAAAGAGAAAGTACCCAAAACACGGATTGGATGACGAGCAAACGATAGGCAAACCTCCAACCAAAACGATATCAACAGCCTGAAAAGGAAAGAATGATGGGGGTGACCAAAACCAATAGCTCAGTGAGGTGATAAGTCGGTCACCCCGACCCTTATACGAAGCATGTATTCCCACTAGCGGTTCATAATATAAAATTCAACATTTCGTCTCACAATAACTATTTCTCACTCAGTGTACGTATTAATGAAAATAAAAACCTTAGTGCACATTTACGAATAACACAATTAGTTCAAACAACATGTTATCACATAAAAGACAAGTGGGTAGTCAATATCCTCCTCGAACTGAGCTCTCCGTCGAGAGACAGTCCAAGCCATCACCGTTACTCAAGATAAAATGCACATTAATATTCTTTCTCAACATGCCAAGTGCTAAAGTTCACAATTCAATATCGACGTGAATACTTGAAATGATCAAACATATAAACATATATGACATGCATGTCCCACACCGGTGACGTTGACTGAGCCTATAATAGACTGATCCATCTAACGATTACCCTCCAGAGTATCAGTATTTGGCAAATGGACAGGTGCCCCGTTTGATCTAACTCACCCGGGTTTGCCAATCACAGGCAACTTGGTTGTCACTCTAACTCACCCGAACCGTTGGGGCTACTTAATCAATGTCGCTCCAACTCACCCGAACCGTGACCAATTGGGGCTACTTAACCTTGGTACCAGGCATACATATGCATGTGCATCATCATAAGATGAATAACGACTCAAGTTAGAGTCTTAATTGACACACAAGAATAACCAGAAATCAATTCTCAAATAATTCACAATAAATGCTATCAGATATCGAGCCGGCAAGGCTCTTCAACATAAGTTAAAATCAATAATACTCATAAAATGGCTAACATGACTCTAACCAGAGCAATCGAGCCACTCAGGCTCTTTACCACATAACACAATACCAAATAATTTTCTTATCAATTAACTAAAACTAAAATAAATGCACATTTATCGAGGGTCCACACTTCCCACAAGAGAAGGCGTTCCCGAATTATCAACTCACAAGGAAGTGATTAACTCTCTCCGGAATCTGAAGTCGGTCCCTTGCCCTTCGTCGATGGTTCTTTACCTAGAAAGGAGATGAGCAATTAAAGACAAATTAAATATAACTAACTATTAGCGGTAACATCCCTTTCATTGCTAAAAACAAATCCTAATCGAGTTTGAACGAGTCGATATTAAATAAAAATGGTATGTAACTCCTTAACATCAGTTCCCAATCCCACATAACCCGTTTCAATACATTAACTAAACGAAACGATAGAAAATAAGTTTGAATTCGACATAAAAATTCTGAAATTTTCCAGCTAGCGGCAGTTTACGAGAAAAATCATAACTAATTGTAGAATAATCGGATTGAGGCGTTTCAAGTGTCTACGGAAAGCTAACGAGTTCAGCTACGTACAGAAATTAAGTTTGCAGACTTTCGAGGGCAATAGCTATGTCAAAATCAGTTCGAACAGTCTGCAAATTACACACATACCAAAAAGAAAAACCCCACAAAATTACAAAATCATGGAAGAAGGAAGAAGCTTAATTCACACACCACTTACCTCAAAACAACTTAGAAACCACCTAGGATGAGGGTTGTAAGGGAGAATTTGATCAACAAGGGTTTCTCCTCTTCACTCTCTTCTTTCCCCTCTTTTGTTTTTCTTCTCCCGTTCTTCTCTCTCTCTTTTTTTTTTTTAACTTTAGCCTTAATAATTATATATGAGGCCATTTAAGTGGGCTGAAACTTTGGGCCACAAAATAAATAAATAAATAAGTTTGGGCTTTCTAAAAAAAATCTAGTTGGGATAAGATAAGGCTGGCCTTTTGGGCCATATAAATAAATAAATAGGTTTTGGGCTTTCTAAAATAAATCTAGTTGGGCTAAGTTAGGGCTGGCCTTTTGAGCCATAAAAATAAATAAATAGGTTTTGGGATGAAAAATTAACAAGTTAAATCTAAGAGAATAAAAGTGTAATATAGTCCATTTTTAGTCCAAACCTCACATAGGCAATAAATGTCACTCAACACTCTTTAAAGTAGGGTAAATCATCACTCATTAACCGATTGGTTCCACTCGCTATAAGCTTGCTCGCGGACTCTATTCACAAACCTCCAAAGTTTAAATTAATGATCAAAAAGGTCTTTCGTAAGGATGTAATGATAGGCTTTTTGTTAAGGTAGGAAGAATATGGTAATAGTGACTAAACAAATGTATGTAATCGAAGAGATAGCCAATTTCTCCAACTTCTCCACTTTTCTTTCTTCCTTTCTTGTCTTTGGTAATCACAAGCACTACTCATCAACTTTTCTTGGATTTCTTGAGATTCTTATGATTCATGCTTCCTTTTTTGGATAACTAAAAATCATAGGTTTAAGCTAATTCACACACATTTCCATAAAAATACAAAACACAACCAAAATACACATAAATACAGATAAAATAATACAAAAATATATTTAAAAAGATACTAAAATCTACGTGAAAATATCACTCATCACACCCCCAAACTTAAAGTGTTGTGTGACCTGAACAACGAAAATGATAAACCAAGCGGTGAGATTTTCATCTAGGAAAAGACTAAACGAACATAAGTAATAACACCTCGATAGCAATAAGAATTACAATTATGCTAAGTCATCCAACAACATTAAACTCATAACATGAAAAATTAACAAGTTCAATCTAAAGAGAATAAAAGTGTAATATAGTCCATTTTTAGTCCAAGCCTCACATAGGTATAAATGTCACTCAACACTCTATAAAGTAGGGTAAATCATTACTCATTAACCGATTGGCTCGACTCACTATAAGTTTCCTCGCGGAGTATATTCACAAACCACTAAAGTTTAAATTAATGATCAAAAAGATATTTCATAAGGATGTAATGATAGGCTCTTTGGTAAGGTAGGAAGAATATGATAATAGTGACTAAACAAGTGTAAGTAATCAAAGAGATGACAAATTTCTCCAACTTCTCCACTCTTCCTTTTTCCTTTCTTGTCTTTGGTACTCACAAGAACTACTCATAAACTTTTCTTGGATTTCTTGAGCTTCTTATGATTCATGCTTTCTTTCTTGGATAACTGAAAATCATAGGTTTAAGCTCATTCACACACATTTCCATAAAAATACAAAACTGAACCAAAATACACATAAATACGGATAATATAATACAAAAATACTTATAAAAAGATACTAAAATATAGGTGAAAATATCACTCATCACACCCCCAAACTTAAAGTGTTTTGCATCCCCGAACAACGAAAAAGATAAACCAAGGGGTGAGATTTTCACCTAGGTAAAGAATAAACGAACATAGGTAATAAAACATCGATAGCAATAAGAATTACAATTATGCTAAGTCATCCTACAACATTAAACTCAAAACATGAAAAATTAACAAGTTCAATCTAAGAGAATAAAAGTGTAATATAGTCCATTTTTAATCCAAGCCTCACATGGGCAATAAATGTCACTCAACACTCTTTAAAGTAGATAAATCATCACTCATTAACCGATTGATTCCACTCGCTATAAGCTTGCTCGCGGACTCTATTCACAAACCACCAAAGTTTAAATTAATGATCAAAAAGGTCTTTCGTAAGGATGTAATGATAGGCTTTTTGTTAAGGTAGGAAGAATATGGTAATAGTGACTAAACAAATGTATGTAATCGAAGAGATGGCCAATTTCTCCAACTTCTCCACTTTTCTTTCTTCCTTTCTTGTCTTTGGTACTCACAAGCACTACTCATAACTTTTCTTGGATTTCTTGAGCTTCTTATGATTCATGCTTCCTTTCTTGGATAACTGAAAATCATAGGTTTAAGCTCATTCACACACATTTCCATAAAAATACAAAACACAACCAAAATACACATAAATACGGATAAAATAATATATAAATATATATAAATAGATACTAAAATCTAGGTGAAAATGTCACTCATCACACCTCAAACTTAAAGTGTTGTGCGTCCCCAAACAACAAAAATGATAAACCAAGGGATGAGATTTTCACCTAGGAAAAAACTAAACGAACATAAGTAATAACACATCGATAGCAATAAGAATTACAATTATGCTAAGTCATCCTACAACATAAAACTCATAACATGAAAAATTAACTAGTTCAATCTAAAGAGAATAAAAGTGTAATATAGTCCATTTTTTGTCCAAGCCTCACATAGGTTATAAATATCACTCAACACTCTTTAAAGTAGGGTAAATCAACACTCATTAACCGATTGGATCGACTCGCTATACGCTTGCTCGCGGATTCTGTTCACAAACCACCAAAGTTTAAATTAATGATCAAAAAGGTCTTTCATAATGATTTAATGATAGGCTCTTTGGTAAGGTAGGAAGAATATGGTAATAGTGTCTGAACAAGTGTAAGTAATCGAAGAGATTGCCAATTTCTCCAACTTCTCCACTTTTCTTTCTTCCTTTCTTGTTTTTGGTACTCACAAGCACTACTTATCAACTTTTCTTGGATTTATTGAGCTTCTTATGATTCATGCTTCCTTTCTTGGATAACTGAAAATCATAGGTTTAAGCTCATTCACACACATTTCCATAAAAATACAAAATACAACCAAAATACTCATAAATACAGATAAAATAGTACAAAAATACATATAAAAAGACACTAAAATCTAGGTGAAAATATCACTCATCACACCCCCAAACTTAAAGTGTTGTGCGTCCCCGAACAACAAAAATGATAAACCAAGGGGTGAGATTTTCACCTAGGAAAAGACTAAACGAACATAAGTAATAACACATCGATAGCAATAAGAATTACAATTATGCTAAGTCATCCTACAACATTAAACTCATAACATGAAAAATTAACAAGTTCAATCTAAAGAGAATAAAAGTGTAATATAGTCCATTTTTAGTCCAAGCCTCACATAGGTTATAAATGTCACTCAACACTCTTTAAAGTAGGGTAAATAATCACTCATTAACCGATTGGCTCGACTCGCTATACGCTTGGTCGCGGACTCTATTCACAAACCACCAAAGTTTAAATTAATGATCAAAAAGGTCTTTCATAAGGATGTAATAATAGGCTTTTAAGAATATGGTAATAGTGACTAAACAAGTGTAAGTAATCGAAGAGATGGCCAATTTCTCCAACTTCTCCACTTTTCTTTCTTCCTTCCTTGTCTTTGGTACTCACAAGCACTACTCATCAACTTTTCTTGGATTTCTTGAGCTTCTTATGATTCATGCTTCCTTTCTTGAATAACTGAAAATCATAGGTTTAAGCTCATTCACACACATTTCCATAAAAATACAAAACTGAACCAAAATACACATAAATACGGATAATATAATATAAAAATACTTATAAAAAGATACTAAAATATAGGTGAAAATATCACTCATCACACCCCCAAACTTAAAGTGTTTTGCATCCCCGAACAACGAAAAAGATAAACCAAGGGGTGAGATTTTCACCTAGGTAAAGAACAAACGAACATAAGTAATAACACCTCGATAGCAATAAGAATTACAATTATGCTAAGTCATCCAACAACATTAAACTCATAACATGAAAAATTAACAAGTTCAATCTAAAGAGAATAAAAGTGTAATATAGTCCATTTTTAGTCCAAGCTTCACATAGGTATAAATGTCACTCAACACTCTATAAAGTAGGGTAAATCATCACTCATTAACCGATTGGCTCGACTCACTATAAGTTTCCTCGCGGAGTCTATTCACAAACCACTAAAGTTTAAATTAATGATCAAAAAGATCTTTCATAAGGATGTAATGATAGGCTCTTTGGTAAGGTAGGAAGAATATGATAATAGTGACTAAACAAGTGTAAGTAATCAAAGAGATGACAAATTTCTCCAACTTCTCCACTGTTCCTTTTTCCTTTCTTGTCTTTGGTACTCACAAGAACTACTCATAAACTTTTCTTGGATTTCTTGAGCTTCTTATGATTCATGCTTTCTTTCTTGGATAACTGAAAATCATAGGTTTAAGCTCATTCACACACATTTTCATAAAAATACAAAAGACAACCAAAATACACATAAATACGGATAAAATAAAACAAAAATACATATAATAAGATACTAAAATCTAGGTGAAAATATCACTCATCACACCCCCAAACTTAAAGTGTTGTGTGTCCCCGAACAACGAAAATGATAAACCAAGGGGAGAGATTTTCACCTAGGAAAAGACTAAACGAACATAAGTAATAACACCTCGATAGCAATAAGAATTACAATTATACTATGTCATCCTACAACATTAAACTCATAACATAAAAAATTAACAAGTTCAATCTAAAGAGAATAAAAGTGTAATATAGTCAATTTTTAGTCCAAGCCTCACATAGGTAATAAATGTCACTCAACACTCTTTAAATTAGGGTAATCATCACTCATTAACCGATTGACTCGACTCACTATAAGTTTGCTCGCGGACTCTATTCACAAACCACCAAAGTTTAAATTAATGATCAAAAAGGTCTTTCATAAGGATGTAATGATAGACTTTTTGTTAAGGTAGGAAGAATATGGTAATAGTGACTAAACAAGTGTAAGTAATCGAAGAGATGGCCAATTTCTCCAACTTCTCCACTTTTCTTTCTTCTTTCCTTGTCTTTGGTACTCACAAGCACTACTCATCAACTTTTCTTGGATTTCTTGAGCTTCTTATGATTCATGCTTCCTTTCTTGGATAACTGAAAATCATAGATTTAAGCTCATTCACACACATTTCCATAAAAATACAAAACTGAACCAAAATACACATAAATACGGATAATATAATATAAAAATACTTATAAAAAGATACTAAAATATAGGTGAAAATATCACTCATCACACCCCCAAACTTAAAGTGTTTTGCATCCCCGAACAACGAAAAAGATAAACCAAGGGGTGAGATTTTCACCTAGGTAAAGAATAAACGAACATAGGTAATAACACATCGATAGCAATAAGAATTACAATTATGCTAAGTCATCCTACAACATTAAACTCAAAACATGAAAAATTAACAAGTTCAATCTAAGAGAATAAAAGTGTAATATAGTCCATTTTTAGTCCAAGCCTCACATGGGCAATAAATGTCACTCAACACTCTTTAAAGTAGATAAATCATCACTCATTAACCGATTGATTCCACTCGCTATAAGCTTGCTCGCGGACTCTATTCACAAACCACCAAAGTTTAAATTAATGATCAAAAAGGTCTTTCGTAAGGATGTAATGATAGGCTTTTTGTTAAGGTAGGAAGAATATGGTAATAGTGACTAAACAAATGTATGTAATCGAAGAGATGGCCAATTTCTCCAACTTCTCCACTTTTCTTTCTTCCTTTCTTGTTTTTGGTACTCACAAGCACTACTCATAACTTTTCTTGGATTTCTTGAGCTTCTTATGATTCATGCTTCCTTTCTTGGATAACTGAAAATCATAGGTTTAAGCTCATTCACACACATTTCCATAAAAATACAAAACACAACCAAAATACACATAAATACGGATAAAATAATATATAAATATATATAAATAGATACTAAAATCTAGGTGAAAATGTCACTCATCACACCTCAAACTTAAAGTGTTGTGCGTCCCCAAACAACAAAAATGATAAACCAAGGGGTGAGATTTTCACCTAGGAAAAAACTAAACGAACATAAGTAATAACACATCGATAGCAATAAGAATTACAATTATGCTAAGTCATCCTACAACATAAAACTCATAACATGAAAAATTAACAAGTTCAATCTAAAGAGAATAAAAGTGTAATATAGTCCATTTTTTGTCCAAGCCTCACATAGGTTATAAATATCACTCAACACTCTTTAAAGTAGGGTAAATCAACACTCATTAACCGATTGGATCGACTCGCTATACGCTTGCTCGCGGATTCTGTTCACAAACCACCAAAGTTTAATTTAATGATCAAAAAGGTCTTTCATAAGGATTTAATGATAGTCTCTTTGGTAAGGTAGGAAGAATATGGTAATAGTGTCTGAACAAGGGTAAGTAATCGAAGAGATTGTTAATTTCTCCAACTTCTCCACTTTTCTTTCTTCCTTTCTTGTTTTTGGTACTCACAAGCACTACTTATCAACTTTTCTTGGATTTATTGAGCTTCTTATGATTCATGTTCCTTTCTTGGATAACTGAAAATCATAGGTTTAAGCTCATTCACACACATTTCCATAAAAATACAAAATACAACCAAAATACTCATAAATACAGATAAAATAGTACAAAAATACATATAAAAAGACACTAAAATCTAGGTGAAAATATAACTCATCACACCCCCAAACTTAAAGTGTTGTGCGTCCCCCGAACAACAAAAATGATAAACCAAGGGGTGAGATTTTCACCTAGGAAAAGACTAAACGAACATAAGTAATAACACATCGATAGCAATAAGAATTACAATTATGCTAAGTCATCCTACAACATTAAACTCATAACATGAAAAATTAACAAGTTCAATCTAAAGAGAATAAAAGTGTAATATAGTCCATTTTTAGTCCAAGCCTCACATAGGTTATAAATGTCACTCAACACTCTTTATAATCGCTCATTAACCGATTGGCTCGACTCGCTATACGCTTGGTCGCGGACTCTATTCACAAGCCACCAAAGTTTAAATTAATGATCAAAAAGGTCTTTCATAAGGATGTAATAATAGGCTTTTTGTTAAGGTAGGAAGAATATGGTAATAGTGACTAAACAAGTGTAAGTAATCGAAGAGATGGACAATTTCTCCAAATTCTCCACTTTTCTTTCTTCCTTCCTTGTCTTTGGTACTCACAAGCACTACTCATCAACTTTTCTTGGATTTCTTGAGCTTCTTATGATTCATGCTTCCTTTCTTGGATAACTTAAAATCATAGGTTTAAGCTCATTCACACACATTTCCATAAAAATACAAAACTGAACCAAAATACACATAAATACGGATAATATAATATAAAAATACTTATAAAAAGATACTAAAATATAGGTGAAAATATCACTCATCACACCCCCAAACTTAAAGTGTTTTGCATCCCCGAACAACGAAAAAGATAAATCAAGGGGTGAGATTTTCTCCTAGGTAAAGAATAAACGAACATAGGTAATAACACATCGATAGCAATAAGAATTACAATTATGCTAAGTCATCCTACAACATTAAACTCATAACATGAAAAATTAACAAGTTCAATCTAAGAGAATAAAAGTGTAATATAGTCCATTTTTAGTCCAAGCCTCACATGGGCAATAAATGTCACTCAACACTCTTTAAAGTAGATAAATCATCACTCATTAACCGATTGATTCCACTCGCTATAAGCTTGCTCGCGGACTCTATTCACAAACCACCAAAGTTTAAATTAATTATCAAAAAGGTCTTTCGTAAAGATGTAATGATAGGCTCTTTGGTAAGGTAGGAAGAATATGGTAATAGTGACTAAACAAATGTATGTAATCGAAGAGATGGCCAATTTCTCCAACTTCTCCACTTTTCTTTCTTCCTTTCTTGTCTTTGGTACTCACAAGCACTACTCATAACTTTTCTTGGATTTCTTGAGCTTCTTATGACTCATGCTTCCTTTCTTGGATAACTGAAAATCATAGGTTTAAGCTCATTCACACACATTTCCGTAAAAATACAAAACACAACCAAAATACACATAAATACGGATAAAATAATATATAAATATATATAAATATATACTAAAATCTAGGTGAAAATATCACTTGTCACGCCCCGACCCCAGACAGAGCGCGACAACCGCCACGTTAACCATAAATTTCACAGAATGGGTGCACTCCACTCCACAAAGTTTATAGAAAACGTAAGGTTTGCTATCAAGTACCTGTAGAACTAAACAACTGATAACAACGGGTACAACCCGAGGACATCATCTCATAAAGTATCAACAAGGATTTACAAAGGTACAAAATACAATGGTGTAACTTAGTTTAAAGAAAATATACATGAACGATATAACATCGCGAAGGTACAAAAAGAACATCAAGGGGGTCACTAAATATAAACTATACAATCTCGCCAATGAATCCGTCAATTTACATAAAAGAGAAAGTACCCAAAACACGGATTGGATGATGAGCAAACGATAGGCAAACCTCCAACCAAAACGATATCAACAGCCTGAAAAGGAAAGAATGATGGGGGTGAGCAAAACCACTAGCTCAGTGAGGTGATAAGCCGGTCACCCCGACCCTTATACGAAGCATGTATTCCCACTCGCGGTTCATAACATAAAATCCAACATTTCGTCCCACAATAACTATTCTCACTCAGTGTACATATTAATGAAAATAAAAACCTTAGTGCACATTTATGAATAACACAATTAGTTCAAACAACATGTTATCACATAAAAGACGCGTGGGTAGTCAATATCCTCCTCGAACTGAGCTCTCCGTCGAGAGACAGTCCAAGCCCGTCACCGTTACTCTAGATAAAATGCACATTAATATTCTTTCTCAACCCGCCATGTGCTAAAGTTCATAATTCAATATCGACGTGAATACTTGAAATGATCAAACATATAAACATATATGACATGCATGTCCCACACCGGTGACGTTGACTGAGCCTATAATAGACTGATCCATCTAACGATCACCCTCCAAAGTATCAGTATTTGGCAAATGGACAGGTGCTCCGTTAGATCTAACTCACCCGGGTTTGCCAAGCAACGGGCAACTTGGTTGTCACTCTAACTCACCCGAACCGCGACAAATTCGGGCTACTTAATCAATGTCGCTCCAACTAACCCGAACCGTGACCAATTCGGGCTACTAACCTTGGTACCAGGCATACATATGCATGTGCATCATAAGATGAATAACGACTCAAGTTAGAGTCTTAATTGGCACACAAGAATAACCAGAAATCAATAATACTCATAAAATGGCTAACATGACTCTAACCAGAGCAATCGAGCCAATCAGGCTCTTTACCACATAACATAATACCAAATAATTTTCTTATCAATTAACTAAAACTAAAATAAATGCACATTTATCGAGGGTCCACACTTCCCACAAGAGAAGGCGTTCCCGAATTATCAACTCACAAGGAAGTGATTAACTCTCTCCAGAATCTGAAGTCGGTCCCTTGCCCTTCGTCGATGGTTCTTTACCTAGAAAGGAGATGAGCAATTAAAGACAAATTAAATATAACTAACTATTAGCGGTAACATCCCTTTCATTGCTAAAAACAAATCCTAATCGAGTTCGAACGAGTCGATATTAAATAAAAATGGTATGTAACTCCTTAACATCAGTTCCCAATCTCACATAACCCGTTTCAATACATTAACTAAACGAAACGATAGAAAATAAGTTTGAATTCGACATAAAAATTCTGAAATTTTCCAGCTAGCGGCAGTTTACAAGAAAAATCATAACTAATTGTAGAATAATCGGATTGAGGCGTTTCAAGTGGCTACGGAAAGCTAACGAGTTCAGATACGTACAGAAATTAAGTTTGCAAACTTTCAAGGGTAATAGCTATGTCAAAATCAGTTCGAACAGTCTGCAAATTACCCACATACCAAAAAGAAAAACCCCACAAAATTACAAAATCATGGAAGAAGGAAGCTTAATTCACACACCACTTACCTCAAAACAACTTAGAAACCACCTAGGATGAGGGTTGTAAGGGAGAATTTGATCAACAAGGGTTTCTCCTCTTCACTCTTTTCTTTCTCCTCTTTTGCTTTTCTTCTCCCGTTCTTCTCTCTCTCTTTTTTTTTAACTTTAGCCTTACTAATTATATATCAGGCCATTTAAGTGGGCTGAAACTTTGGGCCACCAAATAAATCTAGTTGAACTAAGATATTATAAAGTATCCCCTCCTCCAAAAAGTTTCGTCCTCGAAACATAAACGTACCTAGAGATGAAAAGAGATTTGGATGGTGTTAACGCATGACTGACTCTGGTTCCCATGTTTCTTCTTCAATTTGATCACTTCTCCATAGAATTCTCACCATAGGAATGGATTTGTTACGAAGCATTTTCTCTCGACGATCTACAATTTGAACAGGTTGTACTTCGTACGATAGATTTTCCTTTAATACAACTGGGGGATCTTTGAGCACGTGCGAAGGATCTGGTTCATATTTTCTAAGCATAGAGACATTGAAGACATCGTGAATCTTTGACAATTCCGATGGTAGCTCAAGTCGATACGCGACACGACCAATCCTTTGCACGATCGTAAACGGGCCAATATACCTTGGACTCAACTTTCCTCGACGGCGGAATCGCAACACGCCCTTCCATGGAGAAACTTTCAGGAAAACTTTGTCTCCTTCATTAAACTCCAAATCGCGCCTCCTATTATCTGCGTAGCTTTTCTGTCGATCTTGCGCTGCCTTAAGTCTGTCTCGAATAAGTTGTATTTTTGCCTTCGCATCTTCGATAAGCTCTACTTGTTCGATTTGTCTCTCGCCAACCTCATCCCAAAAGAGTGGTGTTCGACACTTTCGGCCATACAGAGCTTCGTACGGGGGCATTCCAATGCTTGAATGATAACTGTTGTTATAAGCGAACTCCACCAAAGTCACGTACTTATCCCAGCTACCTCCCAAATTCAACACCACTGCACGTAACATGTCTTCTAGTGTCTGTATAGTTCTCTCTGACTGTCCATCAGTCTGTGGATGAAACGAGGTACTGAATAGTAATTTTGTACCTAGCGCTTTCTGCAGACTAGGCCAAAAACGGGAAGTGAATCTTGGATCACGGTCAGATATGATTGACACTGGTACTCCGTGCAATCTCACGATCTCATCAACATATAACTTGGCAAGTTTCTCTAAAGATTCGTTGGTATGCACTGGAAGGAAATGTGCCGATTTCGTCAGACGATCGACAATGACCCAAATTGAGTCATGACCCTTTTGGGTTCGAGGTAAACCAGAAACAAAATCCATTGTGACGTTTTCCCATTTCCACTCAGGAATAGGTAGTGGTTGAAGCATGCCGGATGGTTTTTGGTGTTCCGCTTTAATCTGTTGGCAAGATAAGCACTTTGATATAAATTCAGTAGTGTCCCATTTCATACCTGGCCACCAATAATGCTCCCGAAGTGTTCTATACATTTTGGTACTACCAGGATGCATAGCATAGGCTGAAGAATGGGCTTCCTCAAGAATAGCTCTACGAACATCAAGTTCTGATGGAACACAAACACGATTTTTAAAAGTAAGAAGTCCATCATCCCGAATTTGATATTCTGTTTCTTTTCCTTGATTTAGCTTCGCCATCTTCTGTTGTAAATAAACATCGTGTGATTGTCTTTCTCGAATTTTCTCGAACAAGGTAGGTCTAACCTCGAATTTGGCGATTAAGGCAGAATCATTAGACTTTTCACAATCGAGCGAAATGTGTAAAGATTTAAATTGCTCCAACATAGGAAGATAAAAAGATTGAATTGAAGCAAGTGAGGTAGAAGACTTTCTACTCAGAGCATCTGCAACAACGTTCGCCTTGCCAGGATGATAATCGATGACTAAGTCATAGTCACTAATCAACTCCATCCATCGCCTTTGCCTGAGGTTGAGCTACTTTTGCGTGGTGATATACTTTAAGCTCTTGTGATCAGTGAAAACCCGACAAGTTGCACCATACAGATAGTGCCTCCATATCTTCAATGCAAAGACGATTGCAGCCAACTCTAAATCATGTGTAGGATAATTTTCTTCGTTCTTCTTCAATTGCCTTGAAGCGTAGGCAATAAACTTTCCTTCTTGCATGAGAACGCATCCTAATCCTTGTCTCGAGGCGTCGCTATAAATGGTAAATTCTCCAATCGCTGGGTCTGGCAAAGCAAGAATAGGAGCTGAAACGAGTCGTCTTTTCAATTCTTGAAATGCTTCCTCGCATTCTTCACTCCATTCAAATTTTACCCCTTTCCGAGTCAATTTAGTCAAGATGAAGCCAATAACGAAAAGTCTTTGACAAACCGTCGATAATATCCAGCTAATCCCAGAAAACTACGAATCTCTGTCACGTTCTTTGGACGCTCCCAATCTAGTATAGCTTGAATCTTCACTGGATCGACGTAGATTCATTCTTTAGAAATGTGATGACCCAAAAAGCTTACCTCGCGAAGCCAAAATTCACACTTTGAGAATTTAGCATAAAGCTGATTTTCTCTGAGAATGTTCAGAACAATTCTTAGATGATGAGAATGCTCGTCGTCCAATTTAGAATAAATAAGAATGTCATCAATGAAGATGATGACAAACTTATCTAAGTACGGCAGAAAGACCCGATTCATAAGATCCATAAAAGCTGCAGGAGCATTTGTGAGTCCAAAAGGCATAACACAGAATTCAAAATGACCGTATCTGGTTCGAAAAGCAGACTTAGGGATATCAGATTCCCTAATCTTGAGTTGGTGATAACCGGATCGCAAATCAATTTTTGAGAACACAGTTGCTCCTTGCAATTGATCAAACAGATCATCGATTCTTGGAAGAGGATATTTGTTCTTGATTGTCACCTTGTTCAATTGACGGTAGTCGACACATAGACGAAGTGATCCATCTTTCTTCTTGACAAAAAGAACTGGAACACCCCATGGAGATGTGCTAGGTCGTATGAAACCCTTCTCCAATAATTCCCCAAGTTGTGTCTGGAGTTCCTTAAGCTCAGCAGGTGACATTCGATATGGAGTAATCGATATAGGTGTGATTCCAGGAAGTACGTCAATGGAAAAATCAATCTCTCGATTCGGAGGTTGTCCTGGTAAGTCTTTGGGAAAGACATCAGGAAATTCATTCACGATTGGGATGTCATCTAGTTTAGTTTCAAAAAGAGAAGTATCGATGACAAATGCCAAGAATGCCTCACAACCCTTACGCATTAATTTATGCGCAATCAATATTGAAATAAAAGAGAGGGATCTCGTTTGAAGTTTACCCTCAAAAACAAGTTCTGAGAATCCTGGTCTACGAAAAATAACAAGCTTCTCGTGGCAATCGAGAATTGCATGATGAGAAGAAAGCCAATCCATGCCAAGAATAACATCAAGATCAATCAAAGGCAATGGTATCAATTCAGCCTCTAAAATGACATCTTTGATCTTCAATGGACAACCAAGGAATACCGAATCACGAATTAGACGCTCTCCAAGAGGGGTATGAACGATGATTCCAGGTGACAAATGAGAGATAAGATAATCTAAGATCGCAGTAAGATCATCCCGGATATAAGACCTATCAGAACCTGGGTCAAATAAAGCGTAGACCTGATGGTCTCCCACAAACACATGGCCTAAAGAAGCAATATTAGGTGAGATTGTGATTTAAAAATTTGAAAAGATAGAATTTCTTACGAATGTTTTATTCGTAATCAAGTGGCATAACAAGGCGGGGTTAGATTTAGCATGTGAAAATACTCAAATTATAAATTACCTATCACAACCTTCGGATCTGAGCGAGCCTCTTCTTGGGAAATATGAAATACTCTAGTTTGCTTCCTTCCTTGCATAAGTGATTGAGTACTAGGGCCGCTTGAGGCATCGGGCACTCTGGTAACTGCAGATCGAGTATCTCTGGGTGTAGAATATGTTAGTTTACCACGAAACTGACCAGAACCCTGACTGCTCGTTCCCATAAGCTGAGGACAAGAACTTCGCATATGCCCCGGCTGTCGACACTGAAAACATACTTGAGGAGCCTTACAGGGGCCGTCATGATATTTTAGGCAATTCTGGCACTTGCGATTTTCACCAACCGATCCCGAGACATTGCTCCCGCCTCTACTAAACTGCTCCCGAGGTTGAGGAAAACTAATAGATGCCGAACTTGGTGCGCCACGCGAAGATCCCACACCCCTATACACCTTCGATGCATTTCCTGGAAATGCGCTCCCTTGCCTTTTCTTTTGAGATCGTTCTGCAAGCTTATGTCTCGCCTGAACTAAACCTTCTACCCTCAGGGCTTCTTCTACGGGATCGTCAAGACTCTCGTACTTGTCTCCGGACTTGATGCGATCTCAAATATTTAAATTAAGACCATCTTCAAATCTCTTGCATAAGTCTCTCGTCGTATATGACTCAGGAGCGAATTCTCGCAATTCCAGAAATTTGCTTTCGTACTCAACGACCGACATAATGCCTTGAAAGAGGTTGAAGAACTCCTTTCTCTTCTGATCCTTGATGTACTGAGAGAAGTATCGATCTTTAAATCGTTCCACAAAGATAGCCCACGTAATAGTAACCGAAGATGTCTCTTTTAGATTCTGCCACCATCGTCGTGCATCTGGGCCTAACAGCTTGGTCGCAATGACCACACGATAACATTCTTCAATCATCAAGGTGTCAAAGGTCTCTGTAATCTCCTTTAACCATGCCCCCGCTTTAGAAGCATCTCTTGCACCGTCAAATTTCGAAGTCCCCATGTTTTCAACTGCTTTCACCAAATCAGGTATAAAAAGTGTACCTTGAGAAGCAGAACCTCCTAAAGCCATTTCTGGAGTAAAAACTGGTACATTAGATGTAGGTCGAATCGATTCATTAGCACGAAGAACCTCTTCAGTGACAGTCGTAGTTGTATGAGCCGTTGTAGGTGGTGGAACACCATGTATTCGAATGTGATCATAATACAATTGGTACTGCTCGGGTGTTATCATGTGCTCAACCCGCAACTGGGCCCGTGATTGCTCTACCTGGGAAACTGGCACCCTATGATCAGAATCGATAGGGTCCGTAACCGTCGGAGGAATGACATGATCAGAAGAAACATGTCCTCGAGGTCCACGAGGAACAGAAGAGAGTAGAGGACTCGGAGGATCACGAGGAGCGTGTCCTCGACCTCGACCTCGACGACGAACTGGAGGTGCCATAATGACTGAAAGGAAGAAAGGAAAGAAAATGCAAGGTCAACGTCAAGGCAATACGATACTTTAGGATGACATAGAAACAAAGATGGACTCATTGGCTTGACACAAAAAGAATGAGAATCATAAAACCAGGCCCTGATACCAAGAAAGTTGTCACGCCCCGACCCCAGACAGAGCGCGACAACCGCCACGTTAACCATAAATTTCACAGAATGGGTGCACTCCACTCCACAAAGTTTATAGAAAACGTAAGGCTTGCTATCAAGTACCTGTAGAACTGAACAACTGATAACAACGGGTACAACCCGAGGACATCATCTCATAAAGTATCAACAAGGATTTACAAAGGTACAAAATACAATGGTGTAACTTAGTTTAAAGAAAATATACATGAACGATATAACATCGCGAAGGTACAAAAAGAACATCAAGGGGGTCACCAAATATAAACTATACAATCTCGCCAATGAATCCGTCAATTTACATAAAAGAGAAAGTACCCAAAACACGGATTGGATGACGAGCAAACGATATGCAAACCTCCAACCAAAACGATATCAATAGCCTGAAAAGGAAAGAATGATGGGGGTGAGCAAAACCACTAGCTCAGTGAGGTGATAAGCCGGTCACCCCGACCCTTATACGAAGCATTTATTCCCACTCGCGGTTCATAACATAAAATCCAACATTTCGTCCCACAATAACTATTCTCACTCAGTGTACATATTAATGAAAATAAAAACCTTAGTGCACATTTATGAATAACACAATTAGTTCAAACAACATGTTATCACATAAAAGACGCGTGGGTAGTCAATATCCTCCTCGAACTGAGCTCTTCGTCGAGAGACAGTCCAAGCCCGTCATCGTTACTCTAGATAAAATGCACATTAATATTCTTTCTCAACCCGCCATGTGCTAAAGTTCATAATTCAATATCGACGTGAATACTTGAAATGATCAAACATATAAACATATATGACATGCATGTCCCACACCGGTGACGTTGACTGAGCCTATAATAGACTGATCCATCTAACGATCACCCTCCAAAGTATCAGTATTTGGCAAATGGACAGGTGCCCCGTTAGATCTAACTCACCCGGGTTTGCCAGCAACGGGCAACTTGGTTGTCACTCTAACTCACCCGAACCGCGACAAATTCGGGCTACTTAATCAATGTCGCACCAACTCACCCGAACCGTGACCAATTCGGACTACTAACCTTGGTACCGGGCATACATATGCATGTGCATCATAAGATGAATAACGACTCAAGTTAGAGTCTTAATTGGCACACAAGAATAACCAGAAATCAATAATACTCATAAAATGGCTAACATGACTCTAACCAGAGCAATCGAGCCAATCAGACTCTTTACCACATAACATAATACCAAATAATTTTCTTATCAATTAACTAAAACTAAAATAAATGCACATTTATCGAGGGTCCACACTTCCCACAAGAGAAGGCGTTCCCGAATTATCAACTCACAAGGAAGTGATTAACTCTCTCCGGAATCTGAAGTCGGTCCCTTGCCCTTCGTCGATGGTTCTTTACCTAGAAAGGAGATGAGCAATTAAAGACAAATTAAATATAACTAACTATTAGCGGTAACATCCCTTTCATTGCTAAAAACAAATCCTAATCGAGTTCGAACGAGTCGATATTAAATAAAAATGGTATGTAACTCCTTAACATCAGTTCCCAATCTCACATAACCCGTTTCAATACATTAACTAAACGAAACGATAGAAAATAAGTTTGAATTCGACATAAAAATTCTGAAATTTTCCAGCTAGCGGCAGTTTACGAGAAAAATCATAACTAATTGTGGAATAATCGGATTGAGGCGTTTCAAGTGGCTACGGAAAGCTAACGAGTTCAGATACGTACAGAAATTAAGTTTGTAAACTTTCAAGGGTAATAGCTATGTCAAAATCAGTTCGAACAGTCTGCAAATTACCCACATACCAAAAAGAAAAACCCCACAAAATTACAAAATCATAGAAGAAGGAAGCTTAATTCACACACCACTTACCTCAAAACAATTTAGAAACCACCTAGGATGAGGGTTGTAAGGGAGAATTTGATCAACAAGGGTTTCTCCTCTTCACTCTTTTCTTTCCCCTCTTTTGCTTTTCTTCTCCCGTTCTTCTCTCTCTTTTTTTTTTAACTTTAGCCTTACTAATTATATATCAGGCCATTTAAGTGGGCTGAAACTTTGGGCCACAAAATAAATAAATAAATAAGTTTGGGCTTTCTAAAAAAATCTAGTTGGGCTTAATTGGGCTGGCCTTTTGGGCTATAAAAATAAATAAATAGGTTTTGGGCTTTCTAAAAAAAATCTAGTTGGGCTTAATTGGGCTGGCCTTTTGGGCTATAAAAATAAATAAATAGGTTTTGGGCTTTCTAAAAAAAATCTAGTTGAACTAAGATATTATATCACTCATCACACCTCAAACTTAAAGTGTTGTGCGTCCCCAAACAACAAAAATGATAAACCAAGGGGTGAGATTTTCACCTAGGAAAAAACTAAACGAACATAAGTAATAACACATCGATAGCAATAAGAATTACAATTATGCTAAGTCATCCTACAACATAAAACTCATAACATGAAAAATTAACAAGTTCAATCTAAAGAGAATAAAAGTGTAATATAGTCCATTTTTAGTCCAGTCCTCACATAGGTTATAAATATCACTCAACACTCTTAAAGTAGGGTAAATCAACACTCATTAACCGATTGGATCAACTCGCTATACGCTTGCTCGCGGATTCTGTTCACAAACAACCAAAGTTTAAATTAATGATCAAAAAGGTCTTTCATAAGGATTTAATGATAGGCTCTTTGGTAAGGTAGGAAGAATATGGTAATAGTGTCTGAACAAGTGTAAGTAATCGAAGAGATTGCCAATTTCTCCAACTTCTCCACTTTTCTTTCTTCCTTTCTTGTTTTTGGTACTCACAAGCACTACTTATCAACTTTTCTTGGATTTATTGAGCTTCTTATGATTCATGCTTCCTTTCTTGGATAACTGAAAATCATAGGTTTAAGCTCATTCACACACATTTCCATAAAAATACAAAATACAACCAAAATACTCATAAATACAGATAAAATAGTACAAAAATACATATAAAAAGACACTAAAATCTAGGTGAAAATATCACTCATCACACCCCCAAACTTAAAGTGTTGTGCGTCCCCGAACAACAAAAATGATAAACCAAGGGGTGAGATTTTCACCTAGGAAAAAACTAAACGAACATAAGTAATAACACATCGATAGCAATAAGAATTACAATTATGCTAAGTCATCCTACAACATTAAACTGATAACATGAAAAATTAACAAGTTCAATCTAAAGAGAATAAAAGTGTAATATAGTCCATTTTTAGTCCAAGCCTCAGATAGGTTATAAATGTCACTCAACGCTCTTTAAAGTAGAGTAAATCATCACTCATTAACCGATTGGCTCGACTCGCTATACGCTTGGTCGCGGACTCTATTCACAAACCACCAAAGTTTAAATTAATGATCAAAAAGGTCTTTCATAAGGATGTAATGATAGGCTTTTTGTTAAGGTAGGAAGAATATGGTAATAGTGACTAAACAAGTGTAAGTAATCGAAGAGATGGCCAATTTCTCCAACTTCTCCACTTTTCTTTCTTCCTTCCTTGTCTTTGGTACTCACAAGCACTACTCATCAACTTTTCTTGGATTTCTTGAGCTTCTTATGATTCATGCTCCCTTTCTTGGATAACCGAAAATCATAGGTTTAAGCTCATTCACACACATTTCCATAAAAATACAAAACTGAACCAAAATACACATAAATACGGATAACATAATATAAAAATACTTATAAAAAGATACTAAAATATAGGTGAAAATATCACTCATCACACCCCCAAACTTAAAATGTTTTGCGTCCCCGAACAACGAAAAAGATAAACTAAGGGGTGAGATTTTCACCTAGGAAAAGACTAAACGAACATAGGTAATAACACATCGATAGCAATAAGAATTACAATTATGCTAAGTCATCCTACAACATTAAACTCATAACATGAAAAATTAACAAGTTCAATCTAAGAGAATAAAAGTGTAATATAGTCCATTTTTAGTCCAAGCCTCACATAGGCAATAAATGTCACTCAACACTCTTTAAAGTAGATAAATCATCACTCATTAACCGATTGGTTCCACTCGCTATAAGCTTGCTCGCGGACTCTATTCACAAACCACCATAGCTTAAATTAATGATCAAAAAGGTCTTTCGTAAGGATGTAATGATAGGCTCTTTGTTAAGGTAGGAAGAATATTGTTATAGTGACTAAACAAATGTATGTAATCGAAGAGATGGCCAATTTCTCCAACTTCTCCACTTTTCTTTCTTCCTTTCTTGTCTTTGGTACTCACAAGCACTACTCATAACTTTTCTTTGATTTCTTGAGCTTCTTATGATTCATGCTTCCTTCCTTGGATAACTGAAAATCATAGGTTTAAGCTCATTCACACACATTTCCATAAAAATACAAAACACAACCAAAATACACATAAATACGGATAAAATAATATAAAAATATATATATAGATACTAAAATCTAGGTGAAAATATCACTCATCACACCTCAAACTTAAATTGTTGTGCGTCCCCAAACAACAAAAATTATAAACCAAGGGGTGAGAAAACCTAGGAAAAGACTAAACGAACATAAGTAATAACACATCGATAGCAATAAGAATTACAATTATGCTAAGTCATCCTACAACATAAAACTCATAACATGAAAAATTAACAAGTTCAATCTAAAGAGATTAAAAGTGTAATATAGTCCATTTTTAGTCCAGGCCTCACATAGGTTATAAATATCACTCAACACTCTTTAAAGTAGGGTAAATCAACACTCGTTAACCGATTGGATCGACTCGCTATACGCTTGCTCGCGGACTCTGTTCACAAACCACCAAAGTTTAAATTAATGATCAAAAAGGTCTTTCATATGGATTTAATGATAGGCTCTTTGGTAAGGTAGCAAGAATATGGTAATAGTGTCTGAACAAGTGTAAGTAATCGAAGAGATTGCCAATTTCTCCAACTTCTCCACTTTTCTTTCTTTCTTTCTTGTTTTTGGTACTCACAAGCACTACTTATCAACTTTTCTTGGATTTATTGAGCTTCTTATGATTCATGCTTCCTTTCTTGGATAACTGAAAATCATAGGTTTAAGCTCATTCATACACATTTCCATAAAAATACAAAATACAACCAAAATACTCATAAATACAGATAAAATAGTACAAAAATACATATAAAAAGACACTAAAATCTAGGTGAAAATATCACGCATCACACCCCCAAACTTAAAGTGTTGTGCATCCCCGAACAACAAAAATGATAAACCAAGGGGTGAGATTTTCACCTAGGAAAAGACTAAACGAACATAAGTAATAACACATCGATAGCAATAAGAAATACAATTATGCTAAGTCATCCTACAACATTAAACTCATAACATGAAAAATTAACAAGTTCAATCTAAAGAGAATGAAAGTGTAATATAGTCCATTTTTAGTCCAAGCCTCACATAGGTTATAAATGTCACTCAACACTCTTTAAAGTAGGGTAAATCATCACTCATTAACCGATTGGCTCGACTCGCTATACGCTTGCTCGCGGACTCTATTCACTAACCACCAAAGTTTAAATTAATGATCAAAAAGGTCTTTCATAAGGATGTAATGATAGGCTTTTCATTAAGGTAGGAAGAATATGGTAATAGTAACTAAACAAGTGTAAGTAATCGAAGAGATGGCCAATTTCTCCAACTTCTCCACTTTTCTTTCTTCCTTCCTTGTCTTTGGTACTCACAAGCACTACTTATTCATGCTCCCTTTCTTGGATAACCGAAAATCATAGGTTTAAGCTCATTCACACACATTTCCATAAAAATACAAAACTGAACCAAAATACACATAAATACGGATAACATAATATAAAAATACTTATAAAAAGATACTAAAATATAGGTGAAAATATCACTCATCACACCCCCAAACTTAAAATGTTTTGCGTCCCCGAACAACGAAAAAGATAAACTAAGGGGTGAGATTTTCACCTAGGAAAAGACTAAACGAACATAGGTAATAACACATCGATAGCAATAAGAATTACAATTATGCTAAGTCATCCTACAACATTAAACTCATAACATGAAAAATTAACATGTTCAATCTAAGAGAATAAAATTGTAATATAGTCCATTTTTAGTCCAAGCCTCACATAGGCAATAAATGTCACTCAACACTCTTTAAAGTAGATAAATCATCACTCATTAACCGATTGGTTCCACTCGCTATAAGCTTGCTCGCGGACTCTATTCACAAACCACCAAAGTTTAAATTAATGATAAAAAAGGTCGTTCATAAGGATGTAATGATAGGCTCTTTGTTAAGATAGGAAGAATATGGTAATAGTGACTAAACAAACGTATGTAATCGAAGAGATGGTCAATTTCTCCAACTTCTCCACTTTTCTTTCCTCCTTTCTTGTCTTTGGTACTCACAAGCACTACTCACAACTCTTCTTGGATTTCTTGAGCTTCTTATGATTCATGCTTCCTTTCTTGGATAACTGAAAATCATAGGTTTAGGCTCATTCACACACATTTCCATAAAAATACAAAACACAACCAAAATACACATAAATACGGATAAAATAAAATAAAATAAAAATATATATAAATAGATACTAAAATCTAGGTGAAAATATCACTCATCACACCTCAAACTTAAAAGGTTGTGCGTCCCCAAACAACAAAAATTATAAACCAAGGGGTGAGATTTTCACCTAGGAAAAGACTAAACGAACATAAGTAATAACACATCGATAGCAATAAGAATTACAATTATGCTAAGTCATCCTACAACATAAAACTCATAACATGAAAAATTAACAAGTTCAATCTAAAGAGATTAAAAGTGTAATATAGTCCATTTTTAGTCCAGGCCTCACATAGGTTATAAATATCACTCAACACTCTTTAAAGTAGGGTAAATCAACACTCGTTAACCGATTGGATCGACTCGCTATACGCTTGCTCGCGGACTCTGTTCACAAACCACTATAGTTTAAATTAATGATCAAAAAGATCTTTCATAAGGATGTAATGATAGGCTCTTTGGTAAGGTAGGAAGAATATGATAATAGTGACTAAACAAGTGTAAGTAATCAAAGAGATGACAAATTTCTCCAACTTCTCCACTGTTCCTTTTTCCTTTCTTGTCTTTGGTACTCACAAGAACTACTCATAAACTTTTCTTGGATTTCTTGAGCTTCTTATGATTCATGCTTTCTTTCTTGGATAACTGAAAATCATAGGTTTAAGCTCATTCACACACATTTTCATAAAAATACAAAAGACAACCAAAATACACATAAATACGGATAAAATAAAACAAAAATACATATAATAAGATACTAAAATTTAGGTGAAAATATCACTCATCACACCCCCAAACTTAAAGTGTTGTGTGTCCCCGAACAACGAAAATGATAAACTAAGGGGAGAGATTTTCACCTAGGAAAAGACTAAACGAACATAAGTAATAACACCTCGATAGCAATAAGAATTACAATTATACTAAGTCATCCTACAACATTAAACTCATAACATGAAAAATTAACAAGTTCAATCTAAAGAGAATAAAAGTGTAATATAGTCAATTTTTAGTCCAAGCCTCACATAGGTAATAAATGTCACTCAACACTCTTTAAATTAGGGTAATCATCACTCATTAACCGATTGACTCGACTCACTATAAGTTTGCTCGCGGACTCTATTCACAAACCACCAAAGTTTAAATTAATGATCAAAAAGGTCTTTCATAAGGATGTAATGATAGGCTCTTTGGTAAGGTAGGAAGAATATGATAATAGTGACTAAACAAGTGTAAGTAATCGAAGAGATGACAAATTTCTCCAACTTCTCCACTGTTCCTTCTTCCTTTCTTTTCTTTGGTACTCACAAGCACTACTCATAAACTTTTCTTGGATTTCTTGAGCTTCTTATGATTCATGCTTCCTTTCTTGGATAACTGAAAATCATAGGTTTAAGCTCATTCACACACATTTTCATAAAAATATAAAAGACAACCAAAATACACATAAATACGGATAAAATAATACAAAAATACATATAAAAAGATACTAAAATCTAGGTGAAAATATCACTCATCACACCCCAAACATAAAGTATTGTGCGTCCCCGAACAACGAAAATAATAAACCAAGGGGTGAGATTTTCACCTAGGAAAAGACTAAACGAACATAAGTAATAACACATCGATAGCAATAAGAATTACAATTATACAAAGTCATCCTACAACATTAAACTCATAACATGAAAAATTAACAAGTTCAATCTAAAGAGAATAAAAGTGTAATATAGTCCATTTTTAGTCCAAGCTTCACATTGGTTATAAATGTCTCTCAACATTTTTTAAAATAGGGTAAATCGTCACTCATTAACCGATTGCTCGACTCGCTATAATCTTGCTCGCGGACTCTCACAAACCACCAAAGTTTAAATTAATGATCAAAAAGATCTTTCATAAGGATGTAATGATAGGCTCTTTGGTAAGGTATGAAGAATATGATAATAGTGAAGTGTAAGTAATCGAAGAGATGGACAATTTCTCCAACTTCTCCACTTTTCTTTCTTTCTTTCTTGTCTTTGGTACTCACAAGCACTACTCATCAACTTTTCTTGGATTTCTTGAGCTTCTTATGATTCATGCTTCCTTTCTTGGATAACTGTAAATCATAAGTTTAAGCTCATTTACACACATTTCCATAAAAATACAAAACTTAACCAAAATACACATACATACGGATAAAATAATACAAAAATACATATAAAATGATACTAAAATCTAGGAGAAAATATCACTCATCACACCCCCAAACTTAAAGTGTTGTGCGTCCCCGAACAACGAAAATAATATACCAAGGGGTGAGATTTTCACATAGGAAAAGACTAAACGAAGATAAGTAATAACACATCTATAATATCTTAGTTCAACTAGATTTTTTTTAGAAAGCCCAAAACCTATTTATTTATTTTTATAGCCCAAAAGGCCAGCCCAATTAAGCCCAACTAGATTTTTTTTAGAAAGCCCAAAACCTATTTATTTATTTATTTTTATAGCCCAAAAGGCCAGCCCAATTAAGCCCAACTAGATTTTTTTAGAAAGCCCAAACTTATTTATTTATTTATTTTGTGGCCCAAAGTTTCAGCCCACTTAAATGGCCTGATATATAATTAGTAAGGCTAAAGTTAAAAAAAAAGATAGAGAAGAACGGGAGAAGAAAAGCAAAAGAGGGGAAAGAAAAGAGTGAAGAGGAGAAACCCTTGTTGATCAAATTCTCCCTTACAACCCTCATCCTAGGTGGTTTCTAAGTTGTTTTGAGGTAAGTGGTGTGTGAATTAAGCTTCCTTCTTCCATGATTTTGTAATTTTGTGGGGTTTTTCTTTTTGGTATGTGGGTAATTTGCGGACTGTTCGAACTGATTTTGACATAGCTATTACCCTTGAAAGTTTGCAAACTTAATTTCTGTACGTATCTGAACTCGTTAGCTTTCCGTAGCCACTTGAAACGCCTCAATCCGATTATTCTACAATTAGTTATGATTTTTCTCGTAAACTGCCGCTAGCTGGAAAATTTCAGAATTTTTATGTCGAATTCAAACTTATTTTCTATCGTTTCGTTTAGTTAATGTATTGAAATGGGTTATGTGGGATTGGGAACTGATGTTAAGGAGTTATATACCATTTTTATTTAATATCGACTCGTTCGAACTCGATTAGGATTTGTTTTTAGCAATGAAAGGGATGTTACTGCTAATAGTTAGTTATATTTAATTTGTCTTTAATTACTCATCTCCTTTCTAGGTAAAGAATCATCGACGAAGGGCAAGGGACCGACTTCAGATTCCAGAGAGAGTTAATCACTTCCTTGTGAGTTGATAATTCGGGAACGCCTTCTCTTGTGGGAAGTGTGGACCCTCGATAAATGTGCATTTATTTTAGTTTTAGTTAATTGATAAGAAAATTATTTGGTATTGTGTTATGTGATAAAGATCCTGATTGGTTCGATTGCTCTGGTTAGAGTCCTATTAGCCATTTTATGAGTATTATTGATTTTAACTTATGTTGAAGAGCCTTGCCGGCTCGGTATCTGATAACATTTATTGTGAATTATTTGAGAATTGATTTCTGGTTATTCTTGTGTGCTATTAAGACTCTAACTTGAGTCGTTATTCATCTTATGATACATATTCATATGTATGTCTGGTACCTAGGTTAGTAGCCCGAATTGGTCACGGTTCGGGTGAGTTGGAGCGACATTGATTAAGTAGCCCGAATTTGTCGCGGTTCGGGTGAGTTAGAGTGACAACCAAGTTGCCCGTTGCTTGGCAAACCTGGGTGAGTTAGATCTAACGGGGCACCTGTCCATTTGCCAAATACTGATACTTTGGAGGGTGATCGTTAGATGGATCAGTCTATTATAGGCTCAATCAACGTCACCGGTGTGGGACATGCATGTCATATATGTTTATATGTTTGATCATTTCAAGTATTCACGTCGATATTGAATTATGAACTTTAGCACATGGCGGGTTGAGAAAGAATATTAATGTGCATTTTATCTAGAGTAACGGTGACGGGCTTGAATTGTCTCTCGACGGAGAGCTCAGTTCGAGGAGGATATTGACTACCCACGTGTCTTTTATGTGATAACATGTTATTTGAACTAATTGTGTTATTCATAAATGTGCACTAAGGTTTTTATTTTCATTAATATGTACACTGAGTGAGAATAGTTATTGTGGGACGAAATGTTGGATTTTATGTTATGAACCGCGAGTGGGAATACATGCTTCGTATAAGGGTCGGGGTGACCGGCTTATCACCTCACTGAGCTAGTGGTTTTGCTCACCCCCATCATTCTTTCCTTTTCAGGCTGTTGATATCGTTTTGGTTGGAGGTTTGCCTATCGTTTGCTCGTCATCCAATCCGTGTTTTGGGTACTTTCTCTTTTATGTAAATTGACGGATTCATTGGCGAGATTGTATAGTTTATATTTGGTGACCCCCTTGATGTTCTTTTTGTACCTTCGCGATGTTATATCGTTCATGTATATTTTCTTTAAACTAAGTTACACTGTTGTATTTTGTACCTTTGTAAATCCTTGTTGATACTTTTTGAGATGATGTCCTCGGGTTGTACCCGTTGTTATCAGTTGTTCAGCTCTACAGGTACTTGATAGCAAGCCTTACGTTTTCTATAAACTTTGTGGAGTGGAGTGCACCCATTCTGCGAAATTTATGGTTAACGTGGCGGTTGTCGCGTTCTGTCTGGGGTCGGGGCGTGACAACATCGATAGCAATAAGAATTACAATTATACAAAGTCATCCTACAACATTTAACTCATAACATGAAAAATTAACAAGTTCAATATAAAAAGAATAAAAGTGTAATATAGTCCAATTTTAGTCCAAGCCTCACATAGGTTATAAATGTCTCTCAACACTCTTTAAAATAGGGTAAATCATCACTCATTAACCGATTGGCTCGACTCGCTATAAGCTTACTCGCGGACTCTATACACAAACCACCAAAGTTTAAATTAATAATCAAAATGGTCTTTCATAAGGATGTAATGATAGGCTCTTTGGTAAGGTGTGAAGAATATGGTAATAGTGACTAAACAAGTGTAAGTAATCGAAGAGATGGACAATTTCTCCAACTTCTACACTTTTCTTTCTTAATTTCTTATCTTTGGCACTCACAACTTTTCTTGGATTTCTTGAGCTTCTTATGATTCATGATTCCTTTCTTGGATAACTGAAAATCATAGGTTTAAGCTCATTCACACACATTTTCATAAAAATACAAAAGACAACCAAAATACACATAAGTATGAATAAAATAATCTAAAAATAAATATAAAAAGATACTAAAATCTAGGTGAAAATATCACTCATCACACCCCCAAACTTAAGGTGTTGTGCGTCCCCGAACAACAAAAATGATAAACCAAGGGGTGAGATTTCCACCTAGGAAAAGACTAAACGAACATAAGTATTAACACATCGATAGCAATAAGAATTACAATTATGCTAAGTCATCCTACAACATTAAACTCATAACATGAAAAATTAACAAGTTCAATCTAAAGAGAATAAAAGTGTAATATAGTCCATTTTTAGTCCAAGCCTCAGATAGGTTATAAATGTCACTCAACACTCTTTATAGTAGGGTAAATCATCACTCATTAACCGATTGGCTCGACTCGCTATAAGCTTGCTCGCTGACTCTATTCACAAACCACCAAAGTTTAAATTAATGATCGAAAAGATCATTCATAAGGATGTAATGATAAGCTCTATGGTAAGGTAGGAAGAATTTGGTAATAGTGACTAAACAAGTGTAAGTAATCGAAGAGATGGCCAATTTCTCCAACTTCTCCACTTTTCTTTCTTCCTTCCTTGTCTTTGGTACTCACAAGCACTACTCATCAAATTTTCTTGGATTTCTTGAGCTTCTTATGATTCATGCTTCCTTTCTTAGATAACTGAAAATCATAGGTTTAAGCTCATTCACACACATTTCCATAAAAATACAAAACTGAACCAAGATACACAAATACGGAACATAATATAAAAATACATATAAAAAGATACTTAAATCTTGGTGAAAATATCACTCATCACACCCCCAAACTTAAAGTGTTTTGCATCCCCGAACAACGAAAAAGATAAACCAAGGGGTGAGATTTTCACCTAGGAAAAGACTAAACGAACATAGGTAATAACACATCGATAGCAATAAGAATTACTATTATGCTAAGTCATCCTACAACATTAAATTCATAACATGAAAAATTAACAAGTTCAATCTAAGAGAATAAAAGTGTAATATAGTCCATTTTTAGTCCAAACCTCACATAGGCAATAAATGTCACTCAACACTCTTTAAAGTAGGGTAAATCATCACTCATTAACCGATTGGTTCCACTCGCTATAAGCTTGCTCGCGGACTCTATTCAAAAACCTCCAAAGTTTAAATTAATGATCAAAAAGGTCTTTCGTAAGGATGTAATGATAGGCTCTTTGTTAAGGTAGGAAGAATATGGTAATAGTGACAAAACAAATGTATGTAATCGAAGAGATAGCCAATTTCTCCAACTTCTCCACTTTTCTTTCTTCCTTTCTTGTCTTTGGTAATCACAAGCACTACTCATCAACTTTTCTTGGATTTCTTGAGCTTCTTATGATTCATGCTTCCTTTTTTGGATAACTAAAAATCATAGGTTTAAGCTAATTCACACACATTTCCATAAAAATACAAAACACAACCAAAATACACATAAATACAGATAAAATAATACAAAAATATATTTAAAAAGATACTAAAATCTAGGTGAAAATATCACTCATCACACCCCCAAACTTAAAGTGTTGTGTGACCCGAACAACGAAAATGATAAACCAAGCGGTGCGATTTTCACCTAGGAAAAGACTAAACGAACATAAGTAATAACACCTCGATAGCAATAAGAATTACAATTATGCTAAGTCATCCAACAACATTAAACTCATAACATGAAAAATTAACAAGTTCAATCTAAAGAGAATAAAAGTGTAATATAATCCATTTTTAGTCCAAGCCTCACATAGGTATAAATGTCACTCAACACTCTATAAAGTAGGGTAAATCATCACTCATTAACTGATTGGCTCGACTCACTATAAGTTTGCTCGCGGAGTCTATTCACAAACCACTAAAGTTTAAATTAATGATCAAAAAGATCTTTCATAAGGATGTAATGATAGAATCTTTGGTAAGGTAGGAAGAATATGATAATAGTAACTAAACAAGTGTAAGTAATCAAAGAGATGACAAATTTCTCCAACTTCTCCACTGTTCCTTCTTCCTTTCTTGTCTTTGGCACTCACAAGCACTACTCATAAACTTTTCTTGGATTTCTTGCGCTTCTTATGATTCATGCTTTCTTTCTTGGATAACTGAAAATCATAGGTTTAAGCTCATTCACACACATTTTCATAAAAATACAAATGACAACCAAAATGCACATAAATACGGATAAAATAAAACAAAAATACATTTAATAAGATACTAAAATCTATGTGAAAATATCACTCATCACACCTCCAAACTTAAAGTGTTGTGTGTCCCCGAACAACGAAAATGATAAACCAAGGGGAGAGATTTTCACATAGGAAAAGACTAAACGAGCATAATTAATAACACCTCGATAGCAATAAGAATTACAATTATACTAAGTCATCCTACAACGTTACACTCATAACATGAAAAATTAACAAGTTCAATCTAAAGAGAATAAAAGTGTAATATAGTCCATTTTTAGTCCAAGCCTCACATAGGTAATAAATGTCACTCAACACTCTTTAAATTAGGGTAAATCATCACTCATTAACCGATTGGCTCGACTCACTATAAGTTTGCTCGCGGAGTCTATTCACAAACCACCAAAGTTTAAATTAATGATCAAAAAGATCTTTCATAAGGATGTAATGATAGGCTCTTTGGTAAGGTAGGAAGAATATGATAATAGTGACTAAACAAGTGTAAGTAATCAAAGAGATGGACATTTTCTCCAACTTCTCCACTTTTCTTTCTTACTTTCTTGTCTTTGGTACTCACAAGCACTACTCATCAACTTTTCTTGGATTTCTTGAGCTTCTTATGATTCATGCTTCCTTTCTTGGATAACTGAAAATCATAGGTTTAAGCTCATTTACACACATTTCCATAAAAATACAAAACTTAACCAAAATACACATACATACGGATAAAATAATACAAAAATACATATAAAATGATACTAAAATCTAGGAGAAAATATCACTCAACACACCCCCAAACTTAAAGTGTTGTGTACCCGAACAACGAAAATAATATATCAAGGGGTGAGATTTTCACATAGGAAAAGACTAAACGGAGATAAGTAATAACACATCGATAGCAATAAGAATTACAATTATACAAAGTCATCCTACAACATTAAACTCATAACATGAAAAATTAACAAGTTCAATCTAAAAAGAATAAAAGTGTAATATAGTCCATTTTTAGTCCAAGCCTCACATAGGTTATAAATGTCTCTCAACACTCTTTAAAATAGGGTAAATCATCACTCATTAACCGATTGGCTCGACTCGCTATAAGCTTGCTCGCAGACTCTATACACAAACCATCAAAGTTTAAATTAATGATCAAAAAGGTCTTTCATGAGGATGTAATGATAGGCTTTTTGGTAAGGTGTGAAGAATATGGTAATAGTGACTAAACAAGTGTAAGTAATCGAAGAGATGGACAATTTCTCCTTCTCCACTTTTCTTTCTCACTTTCTTGTCTTTGGTACTCACAAGCGCTACTCACAACTTTTCTTGGATTTCTTGAGCTTCTTATGATTCATGATTCCTTTCTTGGATAACTGAAAATCATAGGTTTAAGCTCATTCACACATATTTTCATAAAAATAAAAAAGACAACCAAAATACACATAAGTATGAATAAAATAATCTAAAAATACATATAAAAAGATACTAAAATCTAGGTAAAAATATCACTCATCACACCCCCAAACTTAAAGTGTTGTGCGTCCCCGAACAACGAAAATGATAAACCAAGGGGTAAGATTTCCACCTAGGAAAAGACTAAACGAACATAAGTAATAACACATCGATAGCAATAAGAATTATAATTATGCTAAGTCATCCTACAACATTAAACTCATAACTTGAAAAATTAACAAGTTCAATGTAAAGAGAATAAAAGTGTAATATAGTCCATTTTTAGTCCAAGACTATAGTGCACTTGTATATATTGAGCAGGACCGCTTGAGATCGTTCGACTTATAGTGACTTATAGGAGAACTTGATCTCAGTTATTATGGATGTTCATGCTCTTAAACCCTATACAATAACCTCGACACGTAGGGCAATATGTATTTCTTTGATTCATCAATGGGTGAGATTTACATGTAATTAAATCAATAAACTCGGTGAGTTGGGAAGTAGTACTGTTTCTATGGTGTGCTGTTGATTGTAGAAGAAATCTGTGTCCGTCATAAGTTGATGATGTCCCCTTGAGGAGCTCATAAGGATTATCATGTAAACCCTGCATGTGGATTTATTCCGACATGATAATGAGGTTGAGTGGTACTACTCTTGGATGAGATATTAATTAATGGAGTTGTCAGTAACTTAATTAATTAATGAACATTGTATATCTTAAACATGGGGAAACAAACGGACTTATAATAAGAAGGAGCCCAAAACATAATTTTGGGATTAGAACGGTAGTGCAGTAATAATATTTTAGTGGTATATATTATTATTATTGGACTTAAGTATAAGCTTTGGACTAAGCTTGGATACTTAAGTCCAATGGAGGCCCAACTCTAATTTCTCCTCCTGGTCCCTGCTGTAGCCCATATATAAGTAATCTCAGCTGTTCTAAACCTGATTCTCTGTGCCTAACATAAGTGAGATAGAGAGTTAATAGCAGATTGAGAAGATCTCGAGGATCGTCGCCCACATGACGTCGAGATTGGACTTAAGAATACAGCAGAGGACCAGAAAGTCATTTGCTGCTACTGTCTGCCATGTTTTACAATTTTTATAAAATTGTGCAGACCTCGGAAAGCCACGGAAGTGAGGATCGTTTTGGCACATAGATCACTCAAATCCGACATCAGATGTGATAGTTATGCCCAAAACGGTGACGCTGCGTAGGCTGGTGGCGAGAATTCATCGTCTTCAACAAACCCTGGTGAAAGGTAATACGTTTCTTGTTTACTTGCTTCCGCTGCATGTTAGAAACGTATGGAACTCTAACGGTTCACGTTAACCAAACGATCAAACGCCAACACAACCCACATCCACTCATATCAGAATCCATCCATCCCATCGGTCCAGGGGAAGAATCAAGTGCGGTTGAGAGAGCAATCCAATCGGAGATATGGAGGAAAGACGCAAGCCACTTGACACTTGGGTTTCGTTTTCTTTTCTTAGTTTCTTCTTTTATGATTTTGTTATGTATTTGATAGCCATGAGGGTTGTTTGTGACTTCATGGGCTAAAAACTCTTTACAGTTCTAAGGATTGAAGGTTATGGTAGTTGATTTGGAACACTAGACAAAGTATTGTGATTTCATGCTATTAATATTCTTATTTATTTAATTTATTTCAGATTATATTATATGTTTGTAACGTCTTCATAGCATGCTACTGATATTGCCCGTGATACTTGGTATGTTGTGTTAGCTTATGTGCATACGTATTTAATATTGTCTGTTTGCTAGGGATTATAGTAGTTTGCCCGTGAACACAATAATCCTAAGGGCTGGTAAATAAGATACTTGATATTCTTAGTGGAACAATGCAATTAAGAAATCAAGTAGAAAGTGAATAAGTTTGAGTATTACTTTCAGAAAATATATGTTATTCGAAGGTTTATGAAATTCGCTTTATTAGTATCTAGGAAGGAGGTTCAAAATTGTTCGCACATCATCTTATGATGTATTTTCATTGAAATAGCATGAATGAACAATAGGACGTCTAGAAAACCAAATTAATTGCACTACACCTGAAACCTTAGAGTTGTTACTTCTCTCTTGATTCAATCTCGAATATTCCTTGCTGTTATTTATTTTGTTAATTGTTATTTAAATTCTTTAGTTATTAGTTCATTCAAATCTTGGAAAATTGGTTACATTAATTCTAGTTGAATAGTAATTTATAGTAAAATAGATAATTAACTGTCTCAGTGTGAACTATATTTTTAACTAGAGTACTTGCCATTACAATTGACATCCCTACACTTGGGGATTTTAATTGAGGTGCGCAATAATTGCCTAACACTTACAGGGCCAAGCAAAGAAATATTTTAACATAAGAAATACATGTAAGTTTGCTGATATTTAAATAAACTGTATATGTTGTATAATTAAGTTTTAAAAAAAAATATTAAGACGGTGGACTTTAGAATTCTAACTACTATCTAAACAACTATTTCATGTTGAACATCAATAGCTAATATGTTATATGCTTGTCTTCCATATAAATACAATAAATAAGTATAAGAATAAAAAATGAACATAAAGCAACAATAACAAATACTCCAGCAATATTAATTATTAATCTAACAAAGTTTATGAATGCAGAAATTATTTTTTAGCTAGTTTACAATGTTTCATGAATAATTTTAGTAAAAATGCACTAACTCTTTATCTTACCAAAACATCGTACGAAAAATTAAATTTAAAAAATTTTAAATACCACTCTAAATACGTAATTCTTGCAAAGTGCCTTATTTTCTCCTTCAGTTTCTCCATCAATATTTTCAAGCCTTCCTTGCTGGTATATCTCGAGACAGCAACACATAAATGACCATGACTAAAAATCGGTCTTTTTAAGTACAGTCCAACTGTATGCAAGGATTGTCCCCGACTCTTATTTATCGTCTTGGCATAAAATACAATTAGTGGGAACTGTCTCTTTTGAAACTTTAATGGCAACCTGATATTTCTGGGTGTTAATGTCATCCTTGGTATGAGCACCAGATCAACCTGCGTTATTACCAGACAATACTCTTGCCTGAAGAACATGATATTTCATCTCAATAACCAGAAGACGTGTTCCATTACATAATCCTCTAGAGTGGTCAATCTTACAAAGAAGTATTATTGGCGTTCCCACCTTAACATGAAGCTCGTGATTCGGAACTCCAGAGCACTTCAATATGTTAAGAAATTATGGAGTGTGAACATCAGCTAGTATATCCAAATTTGCATCTGATTTACACACTGAATCAGAGATTAAATAAGTTCTAAGTTCATTGCTGATCAGAGTGAAAATAAGCGTGTTTTAGTGTCCAATTTAACACCTGTTTGATGGGAATTATTGTTATATATTAGAACAAGTGTCTTATATTCAATATATTTAAGAAAAATGTGTGTTTGAGGTGTTTTATTGTGTTTTAGGTAGAAAAATGTTCAAAAGTGAAAAGTTGGAGAAAAGGAGGAAACTTGTTCAAGAATGCTGAAAAATGCACGTCCAACTTGTGTAAATTTTTTGTGTTTGTATGGAGCTCAAAACTAAAAGTATGATATATGGTTGGAAATCCACAGAAGAGAGGATCGTTTGGGCATAAGAAACACCTCAATCGGAGTCTAAGCGAGAGAGTTATGATCAAAATGGTGACGTCGCGCAAGCTGTTCCTACTCAGCACGACTGTGTCACTTTGATGACTTGTTACACCTTAAAATGCTGGAATTTTTGTTAGTTCTTTATATAGATAGAAAGCTAAGGAAGTGAGGATGGCGTGAGCATAAGAATAACTTAAATAGGAATTTGGATGTGGAAGTTATGCGTGAAACGGTGAGACTGCATAAGCAGCACGACCAAGCCATTTTGGTCGAGCTACAGCAGGCAAGTGTAGCAAGACAAGAATCAGCTTACAGACACGCAGCTTAATCGTAGCTCGACCAAGGCCTTCCAGCTTGACCAGAACCACTTTGGTCGAGCTAGGTCTCGAATTTCCAGATATGAGCGGTTTTTACACCTTCGATGCGTGTATTTTCATGTTTTTCAAGAAAAAGCCCATCCAAGGTACATTAAAAGAGCTTACAAGTATAAAAGGGGATGCAGATCACACCAAGAAAGCACCGCAACACAATCATCCTACACCCCACAAGGGGGGTTCACCCCCCAACCATCATCCACATCCTTTCCTCCATCCATCCATCACTGTGAAGATTCGTCTGTGGAATCAAGAGGAGAACCAAGAGAAGGATATTCAAGACAGAGAAGGACGCGACGACTCCCATATCTAGGGTTTTTATTATTTCCAAATTTATCTCGTATTTTTCAAACTATGGGTAAGATCTATCCAACCCCCATGAGTGTTCTTCGCAACACCATGGGCTAGAGCCTTTTTGGTAGATCTAGGGTTTTGAATGTTTTTATGAATTAATGGAACTTTCGTGTGTATACTCTGTACAACACTACTTGTGTTTATTTTATATAAGACTATGCTTTCTTAATCCATATTCAGAATCGTTTTGTGCATCATTAACTGTTGAATAGAGTCTGAATGTTCATCTTGGTTATTAATTGAGCGCGTTCACTGCTGAACAAGAATCCATGTTATGATTCTAAGTGAGGGGACTCCGAAGTTTCATTAGAACTGTCACATATGAATGTTTATTAATTGAATTGAATTTGGGTTAGTAAGCAGGATAAAGAGGTTAATTTTATAGTACCTATGAAGGGAGAATATATCGGGTTAGAGTACCAATCCTATGGGAAAATAATTGATACTGATGGGGATGAAATTATATCTCTTGCTCTAAGGTTATTCACACATGTTACACGCATATTTACTTATGTCTATAGAGTATATTTACGTGGCTTAGTGATGCTTTCATATTCTACAAGGCAGAGTCAGGCATTGATACACGAAAGAGAAATAATGAGTGAAATCGGATTACCCTAGGGCTACCTATTCTTAATTCTTGAGTCACTGTCGTATCTTCTAGTGTTATTTTATTTTAATTATTATTTAATATTTTTCTTAGTAGTTTAATAATTAAATACTTAAACTTTATTGTCTTTCATCTTAATTAATTTAGTTAATAATTAAATGATAATACGCCATCCTTTGGGTTCGATATTTAACTTGGTCACTTGTCTAAGCTGCAATTGATATCCTTAATACTTGGGGATTAATTTTGTGTGCAAAGGAAACGCTCATCAAGTTTTTGGCGCCGTTGCTGGGGACAGTTGTTATTATTGATTTTATTATGTCTAGTTGATTAAGAAATTATTTGTGATTATTTTTCTATCTAACCTTGAATTTTTTTGAGGTACTTGTGTACTAAGAAAAGGAGAGAAAGGAAGGGAAGGAATAACACATTGAGCTTAACATGGTCGGAGCAAGGCAGAATCCAAATAATGCTGCAATCCGTGAAATTTTCATGAACAATGGGATTGGTAACATGGGGTTGATAGGAGCAAGGGGGAAGATGATGATTTTGAGATACATCCCACTCTTATCAACATGGTAGAGAAGAATCCTTTTTCTGTAGGTTCCTTTAAAGATCCGTATCAGCATCTCAGAAGATTCCTTGGTTATGCAAACACTCAAAAGGATGCGGTACTGGAGCTCCTGACAATGCTAGGCGGATCGCCCTATTTAAGTTTTCAGTAATTGATAGGGCAGAAGCTTGGTATGAGACTCTTGATGCCACAGATTATACTACATGGGACCAACTAGATCAGAAGTTCTTAGAGAGATACATGCCACCCTCAAGGATCTTAAGAATGAAGCAAGAGATCACCCAATTTATTATGAATCAGGGTGAGAAATTTCATGAGGCGTGGGATAGGTTTAATGATATGCTCAGGAGGTGCCCACTACATGGAATGTCTTAGGCTAAATACATAAGTATCTTCTACTATGGATTGGATTATAAGTCACGTATTCTTATTGATACATCCTTAGGTGGAGCGCTGTTATCTAAGACAACACTTGAAGCAGAAAAGTTATTTGAAGACATATCCATGAATTCACGTGACTGGGCTACGGAAAGAGTAAGAGGATCTTATGTACTTGGCAAGGTGGTGCAGGTTGAACATCAACTGGTGAAGCCGAATAGAGATGATGAGATCGTTTCTAGTCTAGCTAACATCAACAAGCTACTAGAGTCCCTGCAGAAGCAGATTATAGAATTGACACAAAGGGGGCCTAGTATGCAGTAGCACGAAGTGAAGGCTAGTGTTGAAGATACCTTCAATCGATACATGGAGATGAATGATGCAAGCGTTGACCACATCGAAGCTAGATTGAATGCTAATCATGCAGATTTATCTAAGCAGTTGAAAAACCTTACCTTAATAATGGGTCATATGACTGCGAGTGTGAATCAGCTGACGCAGAAGTTGGAAAAGAAAAAGTTCCCGTCTTAAGGCATAACAAACCTGAAAGAGTGCAAAACCATCATGTTAAGGTCCGGAATGCAGTACGAAGGTCCAATGAAGTCAGTGAACTAAAACGAAGGCAATAGTCCAAACTCGACCACAGCTTGACCAAACCTCTTGGTCGAGCCACGGTCGAGCAACACGTCTCGGACAGAGAAATGATGCCCTGTTTTCTATTCCATCGCTCGAACAACTCCAGCCCGCTCGACCAAATAATATTAGTCGAGCTGTGGTCGAGCCACCTACTGTTGAGCGAAAAAGCGTGTTCAGTTTACAGACCTCAATTCGGCCAACATACTCCAGCTCGACCAGACCACTCTGGTCAAGTTACGGTCATGCCACCACTTTCTGAACTGAACAGACAAATTCCATTTTTAGGGACCCATCTCGACCAGTACCACCTAGACCACTCTGGTCGAGCTACGGTCGAGCAACAACAATCGTCTCCCATTTCCGCACAGTACGCTATACCTAATGTTCAGAGCACTCTTGTACCATCACATGAACAAAATACAGAGCTTAGACTACGGATGAATAATGAAGATGTGGTTTTTTCTCTTGATAAAGCAATGAATATGCCCACGGAGACTCAATCATGCGAGAGCATAAATTTGGTTTCTAACTTGTTTAATCTTGATTTTAATAGGACATATGACTCTAAAATTGAGTGGAAGATTAACAAGGAGGTGTCTAGACAGCCATAGGAGGAAGAAAATTCCAAGGATCACACACTTGTGACCAAGAAAGGTGAGTTGCTGAGTGTAGATAAGAAGAGGGAAATTAAGTATTTGAAGGTGAGGATGCAAGAAGACCGTCCTCTGATTCAGTAGTTCAAAAGGTTACATCCGTCGTGACTCTCTGACGCTAAACATGAGCGTCTGTTGGGGGACTTGTCCCTTCCGTTTTATGCTTTATTTCTTCCGTGTGAGTAAGGATTTATTATATTTGAGGTGCTCGCTGATGAGTGATATTTTTACCTAGATTTTAGTGTCTTTTTATGTCCATTTTCATATTATTTTATCCGTATTTATGTGTTGTTTGGTTTTCTTTCGTGTTTTATGGAAATGTGTGGGAATGAGCTTAAACGTATATAAAACAGGTGAAAACGGAGCAAAAAAGGAGAAGGGAGATAAAACGAAGAAGAGAAACAGAGCACGACCAAACTCGACCCGAGTGCTGCTACACGAGTCAAGTTGGAGCAGCTCGAGCCGTGCGCCAGACACGAGCCTGTAAGAGATGGCAGTGCGACGATATCAGATAATGCTACATGCCATCCCCTGTGCTCGAGTTGAGAACATGAGCCGTGTCCGAGTCAGCACTTGAGTCGAGCACTGCTACTCGACTCGAGCTCCGTCTACTGTCGAATAATGCTGCCAAAACATGACACAACTAGAGCCGAGTGCATGAGCTCGAGTCAAGTTCGGTAAAATCCTGGTAAAAATTCAGAAACCTTCTATAAGCTTTTCAAGGGGTATAAATACATAATACTTCAATATTTCATCAGATTTGGGCGAGGGTTTTACTGTTTCACACACCTCACACACCATTTCTCCCTTTTCACACCATCATCTTCATCCATTCTTCATCTATACCATCTACCTTCATCCCACCATCAAATCTACCATTCATTTGAGGAAAAGAAGCAAGGAAGAGAGGAAGATTGCAAGGGGAAGAAGAAGATCACCACTGGAGGAATCCAAGGGAGTTTTCATCCAACTTTTGTATTTAATCCTATTGTTTATCATGTTTTGTAAGGATCTTAATGTCTATGTTAATGTTCTTATGAATATTGTAGGCTAATCTCCCTTGTGAGATTAGGAACATGAGAGTTGTTGGATAATTTTGTGGAATTTTATATTTTAATTCATATGTTGATTGGGTAAATGGATTTTCTATCATTGATGTTTGAGATCTTGAGGTTTATGATGGTTTGTGTGTTTAGTTGTTCTAAATATGTGATTAGATTGAGAAATCAATTATATGCTTAGGATAATTGAGTGATTCATTTCATCAAACACTTCTTGTGCATTATAATTTGTAAAGAAATTGAGAAATCCTTTAGAATTTAGAACCCTTTTATAGAACATGTGATTGGTTTGATCGAGAGGTTGATTAATTGTGTGAAGGGACTCTCATTTCAAGCTTAGTACCTAGTTGGAATTGTTTGAGTGAGAGCCAATCCGTTGAGCTATTTGATATTCATATCCTATTCATCTCGAGAGGGAGTTTAGGTGAATTTAGTGTTGGCCCTTAATTCTATATCCATGAAACATATGAATATGATACCTAATTCCTAGAATTACCACTTCTTAATTGTCGTTAATCTCTCTTTTACTTAACTTGGAAATCCACCCTTCATCTATCTATCTTGTTTGTTGATCATTGCTTGCTTGCATTGATTGATTTTATTTACTTGTTTCAACAATCTCCTCTGATGATTCGTCTCTATAAAATTACAAGAAATGTGAGATCGCTTAAGCTCTAGCGCCTTCCTCCCTGTGGTTCGATAAATTCTTGAATTGGTCAACCCGACTACAAGTTATGGCTAATCATTCGCCTTTCGGCAATTACATCTCTTTTCAAACTTAGTTTCGACTTATGTTTTTACTAAGTTTGGGGGTTGTGATGTACTTACCACATCTTATGAGCACTAAGGGTATAATTTTTCCTTTCGTTGGTTGTTGTTTGTTAGGAGGTTGATTTTTTGCGGCATATTAATATTTTAATCGGTGTTGGTATGTCGATTTTTTGCAACTTACCTGATGTTTTGTGTGTTATTTTTGTGCATTTCCTAGTGTTAGTGGTCGAGTTTGAAATTTTTCGTCTTTTTGATTTTTCTGGTGTCTCCTATTTTATTATTGATGGATCCTGTGATGATGAGTGTGTTTGAGATTTGATTATAGAAAAGGTGATAGAGTGGCAAGACGAGTTCTACATTGAGGCTTTGACATGACCGAGTTGAACAACGCGAGGAGCTCGTGCATACATTGAAGAAAAATCAGGTGCCCTCGTTTCCTTATTCTTATTTTTATGTGTGCTTTTAATTCATGGAGTGGAAGGGTTGAGTTTATGTTTTTGTTGATCCATGTGAGCTTATATTATTTAAATTGTGTCTAAAATTCATATGCTCTTGAAATTGATGAAGGAAATGTACTTGAGTTATATTGTGATATGAAGTTCTATGTGTACTTGTGGAATATTGCTTACCATGAAAAGTGATCTATTACTTATTAAAAACCCATATGAGATTTTGAGCCTCGTTGATCATATTACATAATCACATGATATTTCTTTTCTGGTGAGTATCTTTCTTGTGTGTGTAATCTAGAACTTGCCTATTGTCTTACTTGAAACTACATGTATATTAGATTATGGGAGATGATCTAAGGCCATCCTTGAATTTATAATTCACTGAGCCAAATAATTCCCTACCGAATGATGTTTATCCGTAGTTAGCCCTGTTGAGCCTAAAAAACTCATTCTTTGACAGTCTACAAGAAATAACCACTTTGAGCATCTGAATTTTTTTAGCCTTGATTCTATCGTGATGAGAATTAATGGCTTTTCAAAGTATGTTGATAGATCTTGATAACAGCTTGGGAAGGAATAAAATTGGTGTTGAACCAGTGATTGAGCTTGAAAATGCATGTAAGGAGAATCGTGGAGTAGTGCTTAAATCTAGTACTCCATTGAATCAAACACCTTAGGGTAGTACTTAATTCTAGTACCCTATGAAGGATGCGCGAGGTAGTGCCCGAAACTAGTATCTCAAGGAAAAAGAGAAAAGAAAAAAATAAGGAATAAAAATGTTGTGCGTGGAAGAAAAAAATGAAAGAGTTGAGGAGGATGTGTGCTTAGTTGGAGTGAGTAAGAAGAATGAAAGATCATGATAGGCGCTAGATTGATCCGAAGTTTTGAGTCACTTATCCATATTTTTCCTACCTTAGCCAAAGAGCCAACATTATATCCATAAGAAAAGTCATTTTTGATCCCATTGTCGAATCATACTTTTAGTGGTGGAGATTTCGAGACATTTGGCAAGTTTATGGTTACGCATGCACTTGAATTGAATTTGAGCGTAAACACCTTAACCCATAAGTGTATGATGAGAGTGAAAATTCATGTATTTTCGAGTCCAATTTGATACCTCCTTGAGAGTATATTTGATATTATTTGCACAAATCTTTATACTTTAAATTATTATAGACTAAAAGGTGCTTGAGAGGTATTTTACTGAGTTTATATAGGAAAAAGGATCAAGAACGCAAAGTTGGAATAAAGGATGAACTCGTGCTACTTGCAAGCAAACAGACGCCCACTTTCAATAATTTTTCTATATTCGTGTGAAAGTCTAAATTGGCATCTGATATACTATTGGAAAGCTACGAAAGAGAAGATCATTTTGGCTCAAGAAACACCTCAATCGGAGTTCAAACGAGAAAGTTATGATCATAATGGTGATGTCGCACAAGTTGTTCATGCTCAGCACGATTGTGTCACTTTGAATGACTTGTTACACTTTTAATGTTAGATTTTTTTGTGAGTTCCTTATCTAAATAGAAAGCCAAGGAAGAGAGGATCACATGAGTACAAGAATTAATCAAATCGGAGCTCGAATGAAGAAGTTATGCTCGAAACCGTGGAGTCGCGCAGGCTGTCGAAGCATGCGCGGTGGTGCACTCGGTGGTACGCGGCGGCGGCGTGTATGAATTGATTTGTTGCTCATTTTGCAACCGTGTGTGAAATCTTATCACACGGTTGCTACCGTGTGACACTACACGTTGTCGAGCGAGAGGATTTGAGATCGTTGAGCTGCCGAAGATCATATACACTCTACTGTGCATGAAAATCACGTCGCAGTGTAAGGAGAATTCATGCACGGATGCCACCGAGCGAAGGAGTTCCATGCCGCACATTGCCATGTGCTGTAACACGTTGCCTGTGACCTCCCGTGTGTATGCCGTGCGTGTGCTGTGTGTGGCCCAACTTACGCCCGTGTTCTAATTTTGTCATTTCGGCCTGGGCCCAGTACTTAAAGTATAAAAAGAGGAATCAGTGAACAGACCCCATATACACGCTGCTTCAAGTATACAGTGCACTAATTTCATCCATCTCTCACCATCTTTCATCCATCCACTGGAGAGACGATCGGAGTTGCTACTTGGATCGGAGACGGAGATTCTGACGTAGATCGTGATTGAAGAATCAGAGTCCTTCACAAGGGTTCTTTATTTTTTAATTATTTATCTTTGTTATTCTAGAACAATGGTTGAGGCTTATTACATCTTTGTGATTTGCCCTCATAAATTCATGGGCTAAGTTTCTTTGTTGGTAATGTTAGGGCGTTAAAACAGTTTTAACTATGTGATTTGATTGCCCTAGACTAGGATTGATTAGTCTACAGAATGTTTATTTCCTTATCGAAGAGGAAATTTTGAGATTTAATATTATTATGTTTTGAGTTCTGATTCCTTTAATTATTCTTGACGATATCACTAATTGATAGTTAATAGGATTCTTTATTTTTGCATGATAGTTGTTTCCTGTGACAGTCTTAGGGGATTGACCTATAATTCCTAAGAGTGTTAGACAATCAATTTGTAATATTAATTTCTTGCTAAAACATCATTATTAGGTAATTGGTAAGGAGACAAAAGGGGTTAATAATTTAGTACCTAGAAAGGGAAATCTAGTGTTCGAGCCTTTAATGGAATTTAGGATGAAGTACCTATAGAGGGAGTGAGAGTTAATATCCTTGATTTGCAGCTCATTATAAGTGTTAGATTCTACCTGAACAATGAGGTTTTACTAGGCTTAGTGATCCTCTTATAAGCGTCTGCAGGTAATTAATTCAGGTCTAGATAAATTTGTCACATATTTAAGATGTTAGCCCGAGCATTACCAATTCTCCATCTTTGAATTCTAAATCGTTTTCTATACGTGATTTAATTCCTTTATTAGTTTAATTATTTAAATTCTGTTATTATTAGTTACTTAAATATTTCCAAAAACTCCAAGATTTGTCTTGCAATTTAATTATCATATATATAATTATTTGTTAAATTTATAACTATCTTGTGGGAACGATATTTCACTTGGTCACATGTGCTACAATCGATCCCTTAAACTTGAGGGTGAAAAGAAAACAACAATCAGTGTACATCTTTTACACTTGAGTGCGAGTGATATATACTTCCCATGAGAACGTGTCAATGGAGCATTTGAATTGGTGGTGATTGTCTTATCTTGTATGCTATGAATTGATTATTAAATGTAATGAGAGTTGCATTATCTAAGTTAAGGATAATTTTATTTTGAATGGGGTATTGAGTTGTAGTCCTTGTTTCCAGCTAATTTTCTTATTCTCTTTCTCTTTATTTTTATTTTGTTGCTTCGGGACGAGCAACGGGTAAGTTTGAGGAATTGATGAGAGTGAAAATAAGCGTGTTATAGTGTCCAATTTAACACTTTTTTATGGGAATTGTTGTTATATATTAGCACAAGTGTCTTATATTTAATATATTTGAGAAAAAGGTACGTTTGAGGTGTTTTATTATATTTTAGGTGGAAAAATTATCAAAAATGCAAAGTTGGAGAAAAGGGTGAAACTTGTGCAAGAATGATGAAAAACGCACGTCCAAATTGTGTAATTTTTCTATGTTTGAGTAGAGCTCAAAACTATTTATGTGATATATTACTGGAAAGCCACAGAAGAGAGGATCATTTTGGCATAAGAAACACCTCAATCAGAGTCTAAACGAGAGAGTTATGATCAAAATGGTGACATCACGCAAGTTGTTCCTACTCATCACGACTGTGTCACTTTGCATGACTTATTACACCTTCAAATGTTGGAATTTTTTTTATTTATTTATATTGATAGAAATTCAAGGAAGTTAAGATAGCGTGAGTGCAAGAATCACTCAAATCGAAGTTTAGATGTGGAAGTTATGCGTAAAACGGTAAGACTGCGCAGACAGCTCGACTTTAGCTCGACCAAGCCATTTTGGTCGAGCTACAGCAGGCAAGTCTAGCTAGATGAGTATCAGCTTACAGACACGCAGCTCAACCATGGCCTTCCAACTCGACTAGAACCACTTTGGTCGAGCTAGGTCGCGAATTTCCAGATCTGAGCGGTTTTTACACCTCCATTGCATGTATTTTCATGTTTTCCAAGAAAAAGCTCATCCAAGGTCCATTAGGAGAGATTACAAGTATAAAAGAGGATGCAGATCACACTAAGGAAGCACCGCAACACAATCATCCTACACCCCACAAGGAGGATCACCCCCCAACCATCATCCACGTCCTTTCCTCTATCCATCCATCTCTGTGAAGATTCGTCTGTGGAATCAAGAGGAGAACCAAGAGGAGGATTCAAGACGGAGAAAGACGCGAAGATGCCCACATCTAAGGTTTTTATCATTTCCTAATTTATCAGACTATAGGTAGATCTATCCAACCCCCATGAATGTTCTTCGCAACACCATGGGCTAGAGCCTTTTTGGTAGATTTAGGGTTTTGAAGGTTTGTACGAATTAATTGAACATTCATGTGTATACTTCATACAACACTATTTGTGGTTTATTTTATATAAGACTATGCTTTCTTAATCCATATTCAGAGTCGTTTTGTGCATCATTAACTGTTGAATAGAGTCTGAATGTTCATCTTGGTTATTGATTGAGCGCGTTCACTGCTGAACAGGATTCCATGTTATGATTCTAAGTAAGGGGACTCCGAACTTCATTAGAACTTTCATATATGAATGTTTATTAATTGAATTGAATTCGAGTTAATAAGCAGGATAAAGAGGGTTAATTTTATAGTACTTATAAAGGGAGATCATATCGGGTTAGAGTACCAATCCTAGGGGAAAATAATTGATACTGATAGTGTCTTGAATTAGACATAATCCATTATAAATTAAAATAAGATTAGATAATTGACATGTTTATGTTAATATAATTAAAAGGTGAAATAACTATTTAGTCATTTTACTTAAATTATTTTTATTCATTTTATTTTTTTTATTCAATTTATTTTTTTAATCCGGTTTAATAATTTTAATATTTTTTTTATTTTATTTGTTCAATTTTATTCTTCATATGTTTATTTTTACATGTTCTTTCTCTCTGTCCTACTCTTCTCTCTATCTCACAAGTAATTATATTAAAAAATCTCCATTGCCCGAATTAAATAAAGAAGAATTGTCCGATCATATATGAATGGTTTAAGTTAATTTAAAGCTCGAAATGACATATTTAATGTTGGATCTATTTTATCTATTAAAAAATTTACATATAAATTCACACTACAACTATTTCTCTCAATCTTTTAAATTAAATATTTTTTATTAAATCTGACATTCGAAACCTCACTTGAAAAATAAAGTTGATGTCATATCATCAGGGTATTAGGTTAATTTAATAAAGGGCGAACAATTTTGATTTGTTTTAATAAAGTGGGCAATTTTGATTTTTAGATCTTTTAATTTTGCAGATCCCAATTCATCAAAGATACTCCCTCCGTCCCTCTTATATGTAACAATTTTGCTACTTTGATCCATCAAACTACAAAGAATTCATTTCTTTTTTTTAAGAAGTGGCCCCACAATCTATTATAATATCTCAAAAATTTACACATAATTACAAGATTGACATTCTTTTAAAACACAAATTAAAATGAATTACTACTCCTAATAACATTAATTAAATCATACTCCTAACTAAACATTACGCATCACTAACCCTAAAGCATTCACAACTTGCCTCAATTGAATAATCCTCTCTCTTTCTCTAACACTTCTCTTAGAAACCCCAACAAGTCTCACCTTCATCTCTCGCCTATTTACTAGAGGTTCATCTAAATCTCAAATTCACTCCACATTCTTTCTCTCACATTTGGATACAGACTCCATGGCAATAGAGATTGATGAATTAACTTCCACACTCAAGGGTTACGATATTCCCAGTCTCGACCCACGGTTGACGAGGCTCTCTGATTCTCCTCCATCTAAGTTATCTCGAAGGAAAAAAACTTTAAAGGTGGCCGATTTGTCAGATTTGGTAATCGATAGCCCATATCCTATTGGATATGTGGTTACCAAAACACAGATCTACAATGTTACTGCTTAAATTTAATCTCAATTGAAAAGAGAAAAAATGTCATATGAGAGAGAGGAAGAATAAAGAGTGTAAGTGAGAGAGAGTGTGTGCTTTTCTAGAGATCGAGCAGCCAAGCAGAGAGACTTAGTGAATAGTAACACATTCTTCTATCTCTCCACTACCACTGGTGTAATCAGACATGATGTCGCCTTTCTCCTAACTACTTGTTCTCCTCATTCAGGTATCTAATCTAATTTTATCATTTTCCTCACTCTTATCTCTGTTTTTATTTTCTTTTTACCTACTCTCTGAATGCAGTAACTTCTTTATTTCTTTTGCCTGCGGCTGGCCTTTCACTCGGCTTCAACTACGCCAGATCGCCAACAACCAACCCCCCGAATCCGTTGTCTCCCTTATCAAATCCATCGGCCCCACCCGCGTCAAGCTCTATGACTCCGATCCACATGTCCTCTAAGACTTCGCCAAATTCGGCTTTGAGTTCATTGTCGGCCTCCCAAATGCGAGACCCCAACGCTCAATTTTTTTAATATATATATATATATATATATATATATATATATATATATATATATATATATATATATATATATATATGTTGCACAGTGAACAAGTCTCTTGTTTTAATAATTAGGGGACAATTAATGGAAAGGATAAAATGGTGAAATATCATTTCAAATCTACCCATTAATTTAAAAAAAAACATTTGTTGCATAGTGAACAAGTCTCCTATTTTAATAATTAGGGGACAATTAATGAGAAGGGTAAAATGGTAAAACATAATTTCAAATCTACCCATTACACGTAAAATATAAAAATTCGTAATCCACATTAGAGAAGTAAACGAATACTCCCTTCGTCATATCCTAATGGTTATATTTTACTTTTTAGCATATGGGACCCACACATCACATTAATACACCTATCTATTTTATATTAAAATATTATTTCTCTCATCTCAATACACATTATAATATTATATTTATTAATCCCCGTGCAAAAAGCAAATATAAAACTATTAGGATGGGACAGGGGGAGTACTTATTAAGAGGAAAAATGCACTTTTGGTCCCATACGAATGTTTTCATTTTATTTTGGGTTAATTACATAAAAAAATACTCACCTTTGCTTCATTTGCAATTTAATCCAAACTTTTAAGATTTGACAAAAAAAACATCAATATTTCATGGGCTTAATGGGCAGGCTCCCCTTCCCGTTTGCTGACCTGGATGCAAAGCAGTTCTTGAACCTCTTCAACGCTACTTCAGAACCATCAGGTAATTCACCCTTGTACACATTTTCATATCCTCCTTTTCTAATTATGTTCAACCTAGAGAAATTCTTAGTTGCAGCCTTAATTACTTTCATTTAAAGAGAACCTAATTAATGTTGTACTAGCACTGATTGAATCTAATTCAGAGCAGGAATTAGCTTCACAGTAGTAGGCTTCCTCCGACGAGAAAACCAAAAGCCGGAGAACCCAAAACCAAAATCACAATACAAGCAACAATGATAGAGATCACTATAATCTTTTTATTTTCATATTTTTTTATTGTTGGATTCAGATGAGGTGAAATCGATGTAAATTGGCCCGAATTTATTACCGAACACCATGATGTAAATAAATGGGTATTACTTATACTCAAAAATATTCTCAATTGAAGGTCCGTAGAGAAACGACGCCTGAATACCGGCAAGTACGGTGGTGCAAGAGGCTCAAGGAGAGTTATTAAGGAGGGACTGGTTGTAGGCAGAGATGATGTCGTCGAGGGAAGTTCAGGGAATGGTGACCTCAGACTCCTATAGGGGAGATGTTCATGCAGGCCTGTGCAATCCACGACGTCTATAAGCCGCAGCGGCTTCGGATGGCGAAATTGGATACATAATCATTAACCAGCAACTGGTATGCGTCCCAGCAAGCAATCGAGCAGGGGGGCCGGCCCATTTGGTGACATTTGCCAATCCCCTAAAAGGTTGATTTTTTTTTTGCCAAATCTTAAAAGGTTGGATTAAATTGAAAATAAAAAAGGTGAGTATTTTTTATGCAATTAACCCTTTTTATTATTGTCCTTAACCATTTTTTTGTCCCAAAATTACAAATTTATTCCCTTCAGTTAAGTAATTAATGGTAGTAAACGTTAACTCCAACAAATAAGCCCGATTTATAATCTTAATATAAAAATTAGAACAAAATATTCAAAATCCATTGTGGTACACGACATCGATCAGTGAGAGCTATTACTAGAGAAAGAAAGATTGCACAGTAGCTCTTGCTACCAATCCACTCCAAAGATCTCTTCCTTTAAAATTGAGAGCAAATCCCAATAATAAAGCCACTGTGATTCTAAGTAGGGTTGAGAGTGTACAGCTTGTGTGTTATTCAGTATGATAGAAAAGCAAATAAGAGGGACCATTTCTTTAACACCATTTACAACATCCATTTCCCCACTGAATGCATACCCCATAATATTGTGACATAGTAATGCTGGCTATTAGAAACTCTGTAATCAAAAGACCAGGGTTGCGAGGATAGCAGTTCTAGTCGGTTTCCTAATTGATAGGCATTTTCTGCGCACTCCAATTTAATCCTCAAGTATAAAGATGTCGTCAATTGTAGTAGCAAGTACCCAAGTTAAATTATCGATCTCACTGAGACAGTTAATTATCTATTTATTCTAGATTACTATTTAAGAAGAATTGAGTAACCAAATTTCCGATTTTTTAAATTAATTAATCTTAATAACAAAATAATAAATTGCTGAGTAATTAAAAACAATAGAAAATAAACAAGTTCTAATCAAGAGATAAGCGACAGTTCTAAGTTATCAGGTATAGACCAATTAATTCGGGTTACTATACCTTCAATTGTTCATTCATGCAGTTTCAATGAAAATACTCCACATAACCCCGTTAACCCACCGAATATGATCCAATTTTAAGCTAACAATATATTCTGGTTAAAATCCAAAAGTGCGCGAATATTACCAAGCCTTATTCCTAGATACTAATCAAAGCAAGCAACAATACCTCCAGATGGTAAGCTCGACTAACAATATATTCTCTAAAATTACTACAAGGTTCTACTCACTTCCTACTTGAATATCTAATTGCATTGTTCCGGTAAAACAATTCAAGTATTTGATTTATCAGTTCATGAAATTAAAGTATTTATAGTGGAACTACTTCAACCCATAACAGATAGACAATACCAATCATGAACGCACACAAGCTAACACAATAATTCAAGCATTATTGCGGATGTCATGAATATATTATGAAGACGTTAAGAAGCAGAAAAGCAAGTCTTAATAAAATAAGTAGAATCAAAATACCCACTGCATAAAATCCCAATCTTTGGTCTAGGTTCCCAAATCAATCAAGTCAAATCATCAAACCCTAGAACTGTTTAAGAAGATTAGCCCATGAGGTTACAATCAACACTCATGGCTATGCAATTCATATCACAAATCAAGATTAAAGGAAAGAAAAGATGAGAAACATGAAACCCTAGCGTAAGCGTGAGTTTGCGTTCCTTCTCCATCTCTTCGATCGTCCGATCTCCCTCGATTAGCACTTGGAACCACTTGAAGATGGATGGAAGATGAAAAATCAGATTTGAATCTGATATGGAGTGTTTTTAGTATGAGAAATCGATGGATTATGGATGGGTTCTCTCCAATTGTGTGTTGCTTTCCCCTATTATGTCTTGGATTGATGTAGGGCTGTTTTTCGACGATTTTCTGAGCCAAAACACGATCTGAAGGGTGTAAATATAGTTCTGTATCGAACAGGCCACGATTGAGCTCGAAATTGGGCCGTTCGGCACTCAACTCGAGTCGAGCTACCTATGGGCATGCCAAGTTGGTGCCGCGCCATATACGGATGAAACTGACGTCGAGAGGGTTCCGTAGGACTCTAGCTTAGCCAAAAAGTCGACCACGGTGGGTCCAACTCGAGCCAAGCTGCTTTCCGAGCTGGAGAGACTGCACTGCGCGATCTCACTATTTCGAGCATAACTTCCTCATACGGACTCCGATTTGAGTGATATTTGTGCCAAAACGATCCTCTCTTCCGTGGATTTCCAACCATATATCACATGATCAATTTAATCTTCTATAAAATTACAAAAAAAATTATGCAATGTGGATGTGTGTTTTTCAGCATTCCTTCACACGTTTACTCTCCATTCCAACTTTGAACTTTTGATCATGTTTTACCCTTAAAAACTTAACAAAACACCTTTGTAGCATCTTAATTATACAAAATATGAAAGCCATGTCATTCTACACAAAATCATGGCCACATTCAATCAAAAATGGTGTAATGTGAGACCTAAAATATGTGAAATTCCACTCTCAACAAACTCCCAAACTTACCTGTTGCTCGTCCCGAGGCAACGACATAGAAAACCAATAGAATAACTGAGAGGAAATTTCACAGTTTAACACATCCTAGAAAATATAACAATTCAACAATCATACTTCAAATACTATGATAACCATCCATCTAAGAACATACAATTCAAATCAACTACTTCACTTTTTTAGAATGCTCATCCACCCATTCTCACGGGTAGTAGTTATGCTCATCGCTCAAGTGCAAGATATATACACTTTAGGGTAAGGTGTTTACACTCATAATAATTCAAACACACGTGTAACCATAAGCTTGTCAATATCTCAACTCTCTACTAAAAGAATAATTTCGACAATAGGATCACAAAGGTCTTGCATTAGAATGTATCGTTGGCTCTTTGGTAAAGGTAGGGAATATATGGATAAAGTGACTTAATCACTAGTAGAGAATTAAAGAAGACTTACATCTTTTCAACAAACAGCTTCACTTTCTTCTTTCTTCTTTCTTCTTCAATGCTCTTCAATGCTTCTTGCAACTTGATTCCACCTTCACTTTTGAACACAACTTCCTTACTTGAATCTTTTCTTTTTCCTTTTTCCTACTTTTTTTTTTCAAACAAGGGTACCAGTTTCAGGCACTACCCTTTTTTCACGGGGTACCAATTTCAGGCACTACCCCTTCATGTAATAATTTAACCATTCTCTTCCACAATGTTCATCTCGTCCAAATTACTTCTCCTTATATTCTTCATCATAAGACACCAAATTGACTCCTTCAACTCTCTACTAGGTAGGAATTTTTAAGGCTAGTAAAGGGATCAATTGACTAATCACGTAGGCTTCCAACAAATAAGGCTTTTAGGCTCAAAAGGGTTGACTACGGATAATTTCATTAGGTAGGATAATAATTTGGCTAGTGACTAATAAATAACGAAGATGGCCTAAGATTATTTCTTATCTCTAATCAAACACCTAGCTTTAAGCAAGATATAAAATCAAGTTCTAGAATACATGTGTATGAACGACACTCACAAGAATAAACTGAATCATGCCACGTATCATGATTTCAAAAGGCTCAAATCTCACATGGCTATACGAATGAACGTCCAATCCTAATAAAGCTACATAGCTAATCATCCATGCATATAATTAAACTTCAAGCATCTCAATACCAAAGTACAATATCAAATCGCTTCTCAAACACAATCACACATATAATACCATCAAGTGTAAGAAAAATCAAAAAATCATCCTAGAGAACAAAAAATCAACTATACCGACACTAGGATCAACACAGCAAACAAAAACAAACACGAAACCTGGAAAATCGCAAAAAATCGAACCCTCAACATCATCGAATAAATCAAAAATATTAAAAATTTGCAAAAAATCGACCCTCCAAGCAACAACACAATGCAAAAATTTTATTTCAATGTTGCAAGACAAGGTAACCTCCCCCCAAACTTAGATCAAACGAAGTAAGATACTAAGTTTGCAAAGAAGTATATACCGCAGTCAAGCAACACCTAATAAAATTTCTACACCACACAAACACATAAAAGAAATTAAAATGGGAGGGACAGCCCCCAACAAGCGCTCATGTTTAACATCGGAGAGTCATGACGAGATACCTCTTTTTGACTAAGGGATTGGAGGACAGTCTTCTCGCATTCTTACCATCAAGTACTTCCTTCCTCTTTTATTTTTTGCACCAACCATCTCACCCTTCTTTGTCACTGAAACAGGACTCTTTGAATTCTTTTCCTCCCATGACTGGCTTGATCCCTTCTTGTCAATCCTCCACTCAATTGTAGGCTCAACCTACGTAGCAAAACAAGGATCAAACAAGTTAGAATTTTCAACACCAATATAAGAATAAAAATCCAGAGATATGTTCGGAGGCTTCAAATATGGATCATCAATCTTTCCTGCAACCAAAAGATTATCAAACATCACATTAGAGTTAGTAGTAGGAAAAGTAAGAGATAAGTTTGTTCCTACGATTTCCTCTACCACTTCAACTCTTTGGCTCTCATGCTTCTCTTCCTTAGCAGCAGGTTTCATCTCCTCTTCAACAGTGGACTTCTTATTCTGATTCACTATGTCAGCAGTGGTCTTTTCTCTGTTCATCTCTGGCATCACTCAATGCAAGTAAATTCTCAAGATAAACAATACATGCATCATTAGATAAACCCTCAAACTATGCATCAGACAAGGCGAAGTCCTCCACTACTACCACAGATTTGCATTGCTGCTGATATGCAGGCCACTGCATCTCCTTATTCAATGAAAAGATAATTTCCTTATCATTGGTCCTCAGCCTCAACTCTCCTTTGAACACATCTATAAGAGCTCTTCCAATAGCAAGGAATGGATGCCCTAAGATCAGAGGCGTGCCATCCTTGTCATCCTCCATATCTAGAACAAGAAAGTCCACAGGGAAAGTCAAGTTCGACACCTTCGCTAGCACATCTTCAATAACTCCCTTGGGGTATGTCAACAACCTATATACAAATGTAAGGCTTCAGATGTTGGTATCAACTCCCCCAAACCAAACTTTTCGAATACTAAGAAAGACATCAAATTTATGCTGGCTCCTAAATCACACAGTGCTCTTCTAGATGGTCCTTTCCCACTCTCACAGGGAATGATGAAGCTCCCTGGATCCTTTAATTTTTCTGGAAGCTTCTTATGAATAATGGAGCTATAGTTCTTTGTCAAATTCACTGTCTCCACACTGTTCAGCTTTCTCTTCCTCGAAATGAGTTCCTTGATGAACCTTGCATAATTTGTCATCTCTTCCAATGCTTCCGAGAAAGGAATAGTGACTTGGACATTCCTCATAGCATCAGTAAACTTCCAGAACTTCTCATCAAGGCTCTTCTACAAGAATCTCTGAGGGAAAGGAATTGGTACCTTTGTTATCGGAAGTCCCAAACTATCTTTCTTGAATACCACTTCCGCTTCTCTCAATTTCTTAGCTCTTTGCCACTTTTTATCAGCAATTGCTTGATCAGACAGACTCAGTACAGAATTCGAACACGCAGGAAAATCGGAGGGCTTCTCGGATGGCAGCTCGGCTCGAGCGGAGGTATAATAGTGCTGAGATGGGGCTGGTTTGAACTTGAAGACCCGTCTGAATCGGTCTAGACCCCACTCGGCTGCAACTCGGCACCATGGGAAACTAGCTAGGCTCGAGCTGGCTACCGAGCTACGGTCGAGCGATCCTGTTCTGCCCATATTTTGTCCTACTTCAGTTCTGCTTCATTCTGCATCAGTTCTGTCACGTCTTGCATTAGTTCTGCACCTTTATACTGCTTCCCGGATCTCAAAGTGATCGCATGATACTCCTTCGAGTTGATTTCTGTATCTGACAGAAATTTCCCCTTCTGAATCTGTTGTTGTTGCTGATTTACCATAGTTGAGATCTGACCCATAGAATATGTGAGACTCTGCAACTGCTTATTGACTTCTTCATGCTGCTTTGTCATATTCGAATCCATGAGTACAATGCAGTTGTTAATCTTGTCAATGTCTCCTCAGTCTTATTCATATACCTGGCCAACACTTCATCAATACTAGCTCTTCCTTCCTCAGTCTTAGCACCATGATCAAAATTAGGAGGGGATGGAACTAGATTATTCGAATTTGAATAAGCGAAGTTCTCATGCCTCTGGTTTTGCCAGTTTTCTTGATTACTAGGACCTCCCCCTTGGTCATTCCTTTGGTTGGAACTCCCTTGAAGGTACCTATCTCCTTGCCAATTTTGAGGTGCTCTTGTACCTTAGAGACTCTGCCCCATTGCCCAACTAGCGACCTCGACCTCTTGAAGTTTCATTACAACATCATCACTTGCAAGCCCTCGGTTGCCTCCCCCATTATTACCTGATATTAGAGTAACCAGGTGTTTGTTCATCTATTCCGATTGAGAGACAACCTTATCGTTTCTATCAGCTTCAGAAAACTTCTCTTCAATCTTAGCAAATTTTCCCAGTACATAAGTTCCCCGAATCTTTTCAGATGGCCAATGCCTTGAGTTCATAGAAATATCATTAAACAACTTTTCTACGACATTGGATGTTTTGCCAAAAATTGTTCCTCCAGCAGAAGCGTCAACCAACACTCTTGCTTCGTTGTCAAGGCCATTGTAGAAGACACTGATGAGTTGAGACTTTTTAAATCCATGTTGTGGGCATATCCTCTACGCATCAGTAAACCTTTCCCAAGCCTCTCCAAATGACTTATCTCTCCACTGCTTAAACTGATGAATCTTATGTTTCAATAAAAGAACCTTACCCGGTGGCATAAATCGATCGACAAACAACTGCTGAAGCTCAGTCCAATTAGAACAACTGTCTCCCTTCAAGTTATCATACCACTCTCTTGCCTAATCAACCAATGAAAATTGAAAAAGCCTTATCTTCCATCTATCATTAGTAGCATCAGCAGCTTTCACTGTATCCATGTAGTTGTTGAAAAGCTTAAAATGTCCGTAAGGTTCATCGAAAATGCCTCTGACGAAGGGGTTTTTCTCCATCATATTAATCAGGACTGGCCTTATGTCATTCGCCTCTTCAGCTTGAATGGCTCCAACTACGCCCGATCCTCCTACATTGGTGGACTTGAATGTCTTTCGGATGACGATGTCATCCTCATGAGTTCTATCTCCTATAACTGCTGATTCTGATTATGATTCAGCTTCTTTTAGGATAACCTGATTTTCTATCTGCTCTTTTTCCTCTCCTACGACTGCTTTAGGATTATGAGTATCCATTTTCTTCTTCGGAGGTGGAACCTTAGTAGTTTTGGGAGGTGCTTTGAGATTCTTTTCTGCTCCTCTCCTTTTCCTCGCAGACGCTTTAACTTTCGAATCAAATTCGAGATCTTGTGTTCCCTTCTTTGACCTAGTGTGCATGCAATCTTAAAGAAAAATTGAAGTTAAAAATAATTAAATCTCAACAAAAATATTCTAATTAAATAAGTAATGAAAGAGAAATAAACAATTAAAACTGTCCCCGGCAACGGCGCCATAAACTTGATAGGCATTTTCTGCGCACTCCATTTTAATCCTCTTGTATAAGGATGTCAATTTTAGCAGCAAGTACCTAAGTTAAATTATCGATCCCACTGAGACAGTTAATTATCTATTTATTCTAGATTACTATTTAAGAAGAATTGAGTAACCAAATTTCTGAGTTTTTGAATTAATTAATCAAAATAACAAAATAATAAATTGATGAGTAATTAAAAGCAATAGAAAATAAACAAGTTCTAATCAAGAGATAAACGACAGTTCTAAGGTATCAGGTATAGACTAATTAATTCGGGTTACTAGACCTTCAATTGTTTATTCATGCAGTTTCAATGAAAATACACCACATAACCCCGTTAACCCAACGATTATGATCCTATTTTAAGCTAACAGTATATTCTGGTTTAAATCATAAGGTGCGCGAATATTACCAAACCTTATTCCTAGATACTAATCAAAGCAAGCAACAATACCTCCGGATAGTAAGCTCGACTAATAATATATTCTCTGAAATTACTACAAGGTTCTATTCACTTTCTACTTGAATGTCTAATTGCATTGTTCCACTAAACAATTCAAGTATTTGATTTACCAGTTCATGGAATTAAATTGTTTATAGAGGAACTACTTTAAACCCCTAACAGATAGACAATACCAATCATGAATGCACACAAGCTATCATGAATATATTGTGAAGACGTTACGAAGCAGAAAAGCAAGTCTTAATAAAATAAGTAGAATCAAAATATCTACTGCATAAAATTCCAATCTTTGGTCTAGGTTCCCAAATCAATCAAGTCAAATCATCAAACCCTAGAACTGTTTAAGAAGATTAGCCCATGAGGTTACAATCAACACTCATGGCTATGCAATTCATATCACAAATCAAGATTAAAGGAAAGAAAAGATGAGAAACACGAAACCCTAGTGTAAGCGTAAGTCTTTGTTCCTTCTCCATCTCTCTGATTGTCTGATCTCCCTCGATTAGCACTTGGAACCACTTGAAGATGGATGGAAGATGAAAAATCAGATTTGAATCTGATATGGAGTGTTTTTGGTGTGAAAATCGATGGATTGTGGATGGGTTCTCTCCAATTGTGTTGCTCTCCCCTATTATGTCTTTGACTGATGTAGGGCTGTTTTTCGACGATTTTCTGAGCCAAAACACGATCTGAAGGGTGTAAATACAGTTCTGTATCGAACAGGCCGCGATTGGGCTAGAAATTGGGCCGCTCGGCACTCAACTCGAGCCGAGCTACCTATGGGTATGCCGAGTTGGTACCGCGCCATATACGGATGAAAAGATGACGTCGAGAGGGTTCCATAGGATGCTAGCTCTGCCAAAAGTCGATCACGGTGGGTCCATCTCGAGCTGAGCTGCTTCCTGAGCTGGAGAGACTACACTGCGCGATCTCACCGTTTCGAGCATAACTTCCTCATACAGACTCCGATTTGAGTGATTTTCGCACCAAAACGATCCTCTCTTTCGTGGCTTTCCAACCATATATCATATAATCAATTTGAACTTCTATACAATTACAGAAAAATTATACAATGTGGACGTGTGTTTTTCAGTATTCCTTCACATTTTCACTCGTCATTACAACTTTGAACTTTTGATCATGTTTTACCCTTAAAAACTCAACAAAACACCTTTGTAGCATCTTAATTATATAAAATATGAAAATCATGTCATTCTACACAAAATCATGGCCACATTCGATCAAAAATGGGGTAATGTGAGACCTAAAATACGTGAAATTCCACTCTCAACACTAATCAATTCTCGTTCGATACTAGAGTGCTTGCAGCAGCACCAAAAGAATAAGGTGTGTGGTAATGTACTGAAGTGATTGTGAAGCATATAGAGAGAACTGATGTAGCTAGCTGAGGATTTGGCAGTAAACCCGAATGCAATATCACCAACTCTAATGACCACCACTCAAGACAGACCATGACAGACATCAGAGGGGGATTGCAAATCGAAAGAACTCTCTCATTGTCAGAAAAACATCACCCAAAGCAGAGCCAATTCTTAGGGCATTGATAGATTGCACTCATCTCTCCAAAATGGAGCTCGAAGCCACCATGAAATTATTGATCCAACTGGAGCAATCCGTATCCCAACACAGGAATCCTCTCGCGCGAGTATTAATCATTGAATTAGTACTAAGCAATTCATGTGAGATAGAGGTACCCACAACCCCACCCAAAACACATTTGGAGCAGTTGCATTGATGATTAAAATTATTAATTCAATTTGGAGTTTTTTAAGCAGGCATGAAGTCCACACGAGGTTTTCCCTTTAATGGCCACCATTTTTGTTATGATGAGAGAGAAAACTCTCTGAACTTGAAGTTTCGTATGTTTGATCATCAAAAATGTTCATTGAAGCCACATCCCCAAAATTCTTAGTTTAAAATTACAATTCAATACCACTCAAATGCACATGCTCTTACAGATGATGATGAGAGAGAGAGATGGATAGAGAGAGAGAGGATACCTGCTTTAACCTAGCACCTGTATCACGACGGCGAATGATTTCTTGAAGCTTTGTAGCAAAAAGGGCGACCAAGGGATCATTCTATCATACAAGTCCTTCAACAATGCCTTGCCCCAACTCCAAATTTGTGCATTTAACTGCAAACCAAGAAACTAGAAGCCACTGAGAAAGCCAACAAGATTAACATCGTGGATTTTAGAATTGTTCAGGGAATCCAATGGGCTACTTTCCTGCAAGCTTTGGCAAACTGACTGTTAGTGTGATTTTTCTGTCACACTTATTATGTTTTGCCTTTTTCAAATGTTTCTTCCATCTCATGTTATCCCTACTGTCGCTTTCCATATAACATATAGTAGTTATCAGCAGATAAGTTTCAGGGAGAGTTATCCAGGTTGTTATCAATGGTTCCTTGGATGGCGGCTGAAACAGATGACGTGGATGAGAAACGCGGGATGGACTTGATTAAGATTTGAATTCAAGTTTTTGAATTCGAATTTACTCCTGCAGTTTTGGATGAATCTTGAAGACTTATCCAGAGATGATTAGTCAGTGTAGTGTTCAACATATCTGTTACTTGAGAAGTCTATATAATCTCATAGACGGATGTGATACCTGCACTTCTCACTACTCATGTGCCAATATAATTTAATTTGTGTTATGTGATTTTATAATTATGTGATAATTATGTGGCAATTATGTGAAAGTAATGTGGCAATTATGAGATAATTATTTCTACATTTTATTTATCTTTACATTTTATTTGAGACATCCGTGATAAAAATGGTGACAATATGTGAATATATATGTGTGCATAAATATTTACGTGCATTAATTTGATATATAAATAAATTATTGTATGTGTAAAAATATATTATTTCTTAATTATTAAGTATGACACGTGTTCTCGTAATAATAATAGTGGTAAGAAAATATACAGCATGTGTATTAATTTGTAAATGTATTATATCTTAGCTACTAAGTATTGCACATATATTCGTAATGGATAATAATAATAATAATAATAATAAGTAAAACTTACTATAAATAATAAGTATTAATGGTTGGGGCGGTGAGAGGTGGGATGGTCATAGACGACACTCATCCCATCCTTGTACATATATATAATAGGTTATTGGGGTAAGTAACCCAATTTTGGGGCGGTTTGAAAGAAAAAAAAAGGAGAGAGAAAGAGAGAGAATGAGAGAGGAGAGAAAAGGAAGGAAGAGAAAGGGCGTGTCGGAACGGGAAGGAATGGATTAATTACCATTCTCACTAGGTGTATATTATTGTGGGAGTCCAGGTAAGTGAAGTCCAACTACAATGCATAAACATGTTTTGTGTGAATTACTGATGATTAATATTTGATAATTATGTTGTGAATTATTTGTAATTAGTTTAATTACGTTATTAATTATTTGGGATTAATCTATGATACGAGCTATGAATTTATGTGATATGACGTAAGTAGGTATTCGTATTGCAACTAAATATTATTTTGTAAATTATTCGTGATTAATTAGTGATACAAGTTGCGGATTTATGTGATTTGAGATAATATTATTATCCTTTATGGATCTGAGTGATCGGAAGTTGTGGAATATAAATCCATGTGATATGAGAAGATATCGTTAATAAGGATTTGTGTGATTCGAGGTGAAGTTGTTATTCGTAAAATGGATATGTGTGATTCGAGGTGAAGTTGTTGTTACAGAAGTGGATCGGTGTTATTTGAAATTTATTTGTTGTTTTATTTTGATTAAATTGTGATATTGGTATTGTTAATAAATTGTGAAACATACTTAATTGTCTTGGTTGCATACCATGCATAATCATGAAAAGTGATTTCCCCAAAATTAATAAGATATTAATAGTGTGTGCGGCCACTATATATGCACTCTGTCAGGGTTTGGAAAAATATTCCCGACACTTTATTTTGGGTTCGAAAAAATCATTCCCAAAACTTTATTTGGGATTCGGAAAAATTGTCCCCACCACTATGCCAGGGTTCTAGAAAAATCATTCCCGGCACTATATTCGGGGTTTGGAAAAATCATCCCCATTGAGCTCATTTGGGGTGCATATCATAAGTGTGACGTGGGGATCCCGCAACATGAACAGTTTTTAAAATAAAAGAGACCAACTAGAAAAATTAGGAAATAGGTGATAGAAAACTAAATGCATTTTCATGCACTGACATGCATGATTTCTACTTACTGAGATTTTTGTCTCACTAGTTTATGTATTGTAGATGAGCCTGTTGATGATTGAGTTTTGTGATGTGACTGTGCAAGCTGTGGAGATCCTACAGGATTTTGAGCGGATGTACATAGATGACGACCTGTTGGGCTAGGCCGTGGGTTTATTTTGTTTCCGTTGATATTTTGTGATGTAATATAATAAGTATTGTCACAAGTTTTTGGATTGATGTGTTGTCAGAAACCAGTTACGTATGTTGAACTGGTGTGATGGTTTTGGTTATAAATATATTATGTGAGAAAAAAAGTATATACAGTTTTATAATGATAATTTTTATGTTAATTAATATTTGAATTATAAGTTATGTAAGGTGGGTCATGTCAACGGATATGATATTCAGTAGAGAATTAGACATTACATTTTCAGAAACTTATAGAGTTTCATCTTTTAGAGAGATTAGTTTTTACAGAGTATTCGTACTCTTTTCTTCCATTCATTGGTAGGTTTTATTCTCTTATTTTTTATCGTATCAATTTGATCGGTCTTGTGTTTTCAGACTTCGCTTTCCAAGTGTTTGTCTTATAACCTTTTCGTAATCCTATCAATGGAGATTGTTTTTTCATGAGGCTCTGCAGGATTAAAATCCTGTAGAATATTTTGAAATTCCTGTGTCAAATTCTCTCTATATGTCTTCTGATGTTCTGTTAGTATTTTATATTTTGTTATTGTGAATATTTTAACATTTTTCTTAACATTGTATCCTGTTTGTATTTCGTAAAACTTGGACAACCCACCACTTTCAATTGGCATAAGAGCCAATCCTAGACGTCACTTGGTGGTCCTTGTTGTCCTTAGTTTTTTTTTAAAAAAATGGACTTATCTGTTATTCCTTCCTATTGTCCTCATATTCTTGATGGAACAAACGACTCTATTTGGAAGGTCAAAAGGCATGCTCATATTAAGTCTATTGATGAACCTTCTTGGAGAAGTATTCTCATTGGGTGGACCCCTCCTAGAATTCAGGATGGTGATAATGGTCTGATTCTTAAAAAAGAGATTGACTGGATGGTTGAAGAAACAAATATGGTACCCGAGCTTCTCACTACTCATGTGCCAATATAATTTAATTTGTGTTACATGCATTTTTATAATTATGTGGCAATTATGTGATAATATTGTGACAATTACGTGATAATAATGTGACAATTGTTTCTACATTTTATTTATCTTTACATTTTATTTGAGACATTCGTGATAAAATGGTGACAATATGTGAATATATGTGTGCATAAATATTTACGTGCATTAATTTGAATATATAATTAAATTGCATTATGTGTATAAATATATTATTTCTTAATTATTAAGTATCACACGTGTTCTCGTAATAATAATAGTGATAAGAAAATGTTCATGTATGTGTATTAATTTGTGAGTGTATTATATTTTAGCTATTAAGTATTGCACGTATATCCATAAGGATAATAATAATAATAATAATAATGAAATATATATATATATATATATATATATATATATATATATATATATATATATATATTTAACGTAGTAATGTCGTGGATAATTTCAAGCCACGAATTTTGTGGCTAATGAATGCACGCGTGGGACGTGGCCGTTTTGCAATACCTTAGTTGTTAATTTATAATAATAATTTTAAATAAATAATTATAAAATTTAATATTGCCGACTTATGGTGTCTTTATATATATAAGTGGGAGTTGGGATTTGATTAACCCATTCATGGGTAATTCACGACAACAGCAAGACTAAAAAAAGAGAGAGAGAGAAAGAGAGAGGGAAGACGCGTGCCGGAATGAGGAGGAATTAGTTACAGTTCTTCACAGGTCTATAGGATTATTATTGTCGGAGTCCAGGTAAGTAGAATTATTTGTGATTAATATGTGATAATTATGTCATAAATTAATTGTGATTAGTTTAATTACGTTATGAATAATTTGGGGTTAATTGATTATACAAGTTGTGGATTCATGTGATTTGAAGTAATATTATTGTCATATATAGATCTGTGTGATTGGAAACTGTTGAAAATATATCTGTATGATTTGAGAAGATATTGGTTATAAGGATCTGTGTGATCCAAGATGAATTTGTTATTCCAAAAAGGGATCCGTGTGATCCAAGGTGAAGTGGTTATTTTATAATTGGATCTGTGTGAATTGAAGTTAAGTTGTTGTTTTATTGTGATTAAAATTGTTGATATTGATATCGTAAATAGTTTATGTTGCATATTTAATTGTCCTGGTTGCATACCATACATAAACATGAAAAGTGTTTTCCCCAAAATTAATAAGATACTAATGATGTGTGCGGCCACTATATATGCATCTCTGTCAGGGTTCGGAAAAATCGTTCCCGACACTTTATTCTAGATTCGGAAAAATCATTCCCATTATTTTATTTTGGGGTTCCAAAATATCATCCCCAATACTCTGCCAGGGTTCGGAAAAATCGTTCTCGATACTATATTCGGGGTTCGGAAAAATCATTCCCATTGAGCTCATTTGAGGTGCATATCATAAGTGTGTCATGGGGATCCTGCAACGTGAACAGTTTTCAAAATAAAAGAGATCAACTAGAAAGACTAGGAAATAGGCGATAGAGAACTACATGCATTTTCATGCACTGGCATGCATGATTTCTACTTACTGAGATTTTTGTCTCACTAGTTTTTGAATTGTAGGTGAGTCTGTTGATGATTAAGTTATGTGGTGTGTTGTATAAGCTGTGGAGCTTCTACAGGGTTTTGAGCAGATGTACATAGATGACGACCTGTTGGGCTAGGCCGTGGGTTTATTTTGTTTCCGCTTATGTTTTGTTATGTAATATAATAAGTAGTGTGACAAGTTTGGGTGGTCTGAAGTGGTGTCAGAAACCAGTTACGTATGTTGAACTGGTGTGATGTTTTTGGTTATAAATATATTATGTGGAAAAAAAATTAGTGCAGATTTTTATAATGTGATATTTATGTTAATTAGTATTTGAATTATAAGTTATATAAGGTGGGTCGTGTCAGAGTGGTATCAGAGCCAAGTTTGGGTCCTGCAGACAGTCTATGTACATGTGTTCATTCCTTGGGAGCACAGCTGATGTGCGTTTTCTTTGCATTGAAAATTAATCCCCAAGTATTAAGGATATCAGTTGCAGCTTAGCAAGCGACCAAGTGAATATCGAATTCAAGGGACGGCGTATTATTAATTTAATTATTAACTAAATTAATTAAGACAAGACAATAAGATTTTGAGGTTGATTATCTAATAACTAACATGCTGAAAATTAAATAACAAATAAAATAAATTAAACACTAGAAGAATACGAAAGTGGATCAAGTAGGAGAATAGGTAGCTCTAGGATAATCCAGTTTCATTCATTAATCTCCCTTTCATATGTTGATGTCTGACGCTGCCTTGTGGAATATGGACGCATCACTAAACCATGCAAATCTACTCTATAGACACAAGTAAACATTCGTGTAACACGTGTGAATAACCTCGGAGCAAGAGGTATAATTTCACCCCCTTTTCTAGGTACTATTAGTATCAATTATTTCCCTAGCCAATTGGTACTCTAACCCGATATGATCTCCCTTTATAGGTATTATAAAATTATTCTCTTTATCCTACATAATAACCCGAATTCCAATTCAATTAATAAGTATTCATATATGATAGTTCAAATGAAGCTTCAGAGTCCCCTCACTTAGAATCATAACATGGAATTCTGCTCAGCAGTTAACGCACTCAATCAATAACCAAGATATGTATTCAGACTCTACATAACAGTTAATGATGCACAAAACGACCGTAAGTATGAATTAAAAAGGCACAATCATATATAAAATAAATCCACAAATAATATTGTACGGAGTTTACACACGAAAGTTTAATTAATTGGTAAAAACCTTCACAACCCTAGTTCTACCAAAAAGGATCTAACCCATGATGTTACGAAGAACAATCATGGGTGTTGGATAGATCTTTGCCGGATGTCTGGAAAATTATAAGATAAATTAGGAAACGAAATAAACCCTAGATTTGGGAGTCATCGCGTCCTTCTCCGTCTTGAAACCTCCTCTTGGTTCTCCTCTTGATTCCACAGATGAATCTTCAAAGTGATGGATGGATGAAGGAAAGGATGTGGATGATGGTTGAGGGGTGATCCCCCCTTGTGGGGTGTGGTATGGTTGTGGCCTCTCTTATGGCTCTCTTCTTGTTTTCCTATCTGATTTTTGATGTGATCTACACCCCTTTGTATACTTGTAAGCTCACCTTATAGGCATTGGAATGGGCTTTTTGAGTGATCACACGCATTGAGAGTGTAAAAATACGAATATGGTAAGTTTCTGAGGCTCAATTTAACCTCACCAACAGGTCAAATTGACCCTTACAGGTCGAATTGGCCTATTGTAAGTCCTAGGTGCTCAATTCGACCATCACAATAGGTCGAATTGACAGGTCGTGGTCAAATTGATTCTTTTGCCGTCCAATCCGACCTGAAGGTTAGGTCGAATTGACCCTGTCTTGGTCGAATTAGTTTGCGCAGTCTCACCATTTTGAGTGATTCTTGCGCTCACACGATCCTCTCTTCCTTGGCTTTCCGTTCGACTATCTTTGGAGCTGATTTGACTAGGATTCAACTTGTAGGTCTGGTAGAATTGAAGTCCTCCTAGTCGAATTGACCTTCTGTATGAATTTTGTCCTCCGATTCGACCTCAATTCGACCATAAGGTCTGGTCGAATTGGATGGCTGCTGGTCAAATCGAGCTCCTGATGAAACAGAGTGCTCCGGAGGGTAGAATTCGAACTGAATTCGACCAGAGGGTCTGATCGAATTGAAGTGTTTCTGGTCGAATCGAGGCTCTGTTGCTTCCAAATCACGTCCAAATGCCTCATTCGACCTACACTGTTGAATTCGACCGATGTGTTGGTCGAATTGTGGTCAAATTGAGATCCCGACGTCTCTAATTCAATTCTGGCCTCATCGGTCCCTCTTACTGTGTTCCAAACCTCAATGTGATGGCATTATTCTCCAATATTTGTGTCAAGTGATTCACATTGGGGGAAACAAGGACTATGACCAATACCACATTCAAAATACAATTGTCCTCAACTTAGGCCATGCAACTCTCCTTACACGTAATACTCAATTCATAGCATACAAGTTAAGACAATCACCACCAATTCAAATGCTCCATTCACATGTTCTCATGGGAAGTATATATCTCGCACTCAAGTGTAAAATATGTAACTTATGGTTTAGGTGTTTATGCTCAGATTCAATTCAAGTGCATGCGTAACCATAAGCTTCCCAAAAGTCTCAAACTCTCCACCACTAAAAGGTATGACTCGATAATGAGATCAAAAAGGACTTTTTTTATGTAATATTGGTTCTTTGGTAAGGGTAGGAAACATATGAATAAGTGACTTAATTAGTAGAGAATTAAAACCGGAGATCTTTTGTACTGTAGATTTTTTACACTTCAAGGCTATCCATCTTCATGCTCTTCTAATTTTCCTCTCTCTCCTTTTTCTTCAAGCTCAACATTTTTTCCTTCTTTCCTTTTTTTTTTCTTGAGGTACCAGTTTTGGGCACTACCCCTAACATCTCGGGGTACCAGTTTTGGGCACTACCCCTCACAACTTATTTTTAAGCTCATAATCACTTGTACAACTCTAAATATTTTATTCCTTCCAAACTCTATCAAAATCAACTTCACACACTTTGACAACATTTAATTCTCCACTAAATATAGGAATTTAAGGCTCACATAAGATATCAAAGTGGCTATCTTCGTAGGTTGCCAAAGAAATAAGGCTTTTAGGCTCAACGGGGCTAACTACGGATAAACATCATTCGGTAGGGAATTATTTGGCTAAGTGACTCATAAATTCAAGGATGGCTTTAAATCATATCTCATTATCTACATAACATGCAGTCTCAAGTAAGACAAGAGGCAAGTTCTAGAATACACACACAAGAACGATACTCACCAGAATAAAATATCATGTGATTATGTAACATGATCAACGAGGTTCAAAATCTCACAGGGTTTATAACAAGTAATAGAGCACTTTTCATGGTAAGTAATATTCCAGAAGTACACATAGAACTTCATATCGCATTATAACTCAAGTACACTTCTTTCATCAATTTCTAGAGCATATAAATTTCAGGCACAATTTTAAACAATATAAGCTCACATGGATCATCAAAACATAAACTCAATCCTTCCACCCATACTAATTAAAAGCACATATAAAAATTAGAATAAGAAAACGAGGGCACCTGATTTTTCCTTCAATGCATTCACGAGCTCCTCGAGTTGTTCAACTCGATCATCTTGCCACTCTTTTACCTTCTTCTATCATCAAAACTCAACACACCTCATCATCACAAGATTCATCAATAATAAAATAGGAGAACTATAAGAAAGAATTAATTAACTATCTAATCGACTCCATACACTAGAAACACCACTGAACACTAGGAAAATTGCAAAAAAATTGACACATTAAAACCGATTAAAGTTTCAACATACCGCAAAAAATCAGCTCCCCTAGCAAACGTTACAAAGAAAAGATCAATGAGGTAAGAACATCACACCCCCCAAACTTAGTAGAAACGTAAATTGAAAATAAGTTTGTAAAGAGATGTAATTGCTGATTAGTAAGCACCTTAAATATAAAAATTTCTTACTCACACGAAAGAAATAAAGCAATAAAATAGAAGGGCAAGCCCCCAACAGGCGCTCATGTTTAACGTCGGAGAGTCACGACGGTAGAGGACGGTCTTCTCGCATCCTCACCTTCAAATACTTTCTTTCCCTCTTCTTGTCTACACTCAAGACCTCACCTTTCTTGGTCACAAGTATATGATCCTTGGAATTTCCTTCCTCCCATGGATGTCTAGACACCTCCTTGTCAATCTTCCACTCAAATTCAGAATCATCTGTCCTATTAAAATCAAGATTAAACAAGTTAGAAATCACATCTATGCTCTTGCATGATTGAATCTTCATGGGCATCTTCATTTCTTGAATGTTCGACTCAAACGGTTGGTTGAACGGCTTTCTCGGGCATGAATACACAGTCTCACGGTTTCGAGTATAACTTTCGCATCCGACCTCTTATTGAGGTGATTCATGCGCGAAAATGATCCTCTCTTCCGTGAATTTTCATTTGACTATCTTTTGAGCTGATTCAACTGGGATTTGACCTATAGGTCTGGTCGAATTGAAGTCCTCCTGGTCGATTGACCTTCTGTATGAATTTTATCCTCCGATTCCACCCCAATTCGACCACCAAGAACTTGATGCGCATTTTTTTTGCATGCAAAATTAATCCCCAAGTATTAAGGATATCAGTTGCAGCTTAATCAAGCGACCAAGTGAATATCAAACCCAAAAGATGGCGTATTATCAATTTAATTATTAACTAAATTAATTAAGACAAGATGGCATTAACGTTGGGATAGAATTATTAACTACTGAATAATTAAATTAAATAACAAATAAATAAATTAAACACTAAAAGTATACGAAAGTGGATCAAGAGAGAGAATAGGTAGCTCTAGGATAATCCGGTTTCACTCATTAATTTCTCTTCCGTGTGTTGATGTCCGACTCTACCTTGTGGAATATGGACGCATCACTAAGCCATGCAAATCTACTCTATAGATACAAGTAAACATGTGTGTAACACGTGTGAATAACCTCGGAGCAAGAGATATAATTCCACCCCCTTTCTAGGTACTATCAGTATCAATTATTTCCTCCTAAGATTGGTACTCTAACCCGATATGATCTCCCTTTCTAGGTACTATAAAATTATCCTATTTATTATACTTAATAACCCGAATTCAATTCAATTAATAAGTATTCATATATGATAGTTTTAATGAAGATTCGGAGTCCCCTCACTTAGAATCATAACATGGAATCCTGTTCAGAGGTGAACGCACTCAATCAACAACCAAGATATATATATATTCAGACTCTATATACCAATTGAAGATGCACAAAATGACCGTGAATATGGATTAAGAAAGCACAATCATATATAAAATAAATCCACAAGTAGTGTTGTACAGAGTTTATACACGAAAGTTCAATTAATTGGTAAAAACCTTCACAACCCTAGTTCTACCAAAAAGTCTCTAGCCCATGATGTTACGAAGAACAATCATGGGTGTTGGATAGATCTTACCCGGATGTTCGAAAAATACAAGATAAATTAGGAAACGAATAAAACCCTAGATGTGGGCATCGTCACGTCCTTCTCTGTCTTGAATCCTCCTCTTGGTTCTCCTTTTGATTCCACAAACGAATCTTCAAAGTGATGGATGGATGGAGGAAAGGATGCGGATGATGGTTGGGGGGTGATCCCCCCTTGTGGGGTGTAGTATTATTGTGGCCTCTCTTCCTCTAATATATTCCTTGTTCCAATCTGATTTTTGATGTGATCTACACCCCTTTTTATACTTGTAAGCTCTCCTTATAGGCCTTGGAATGGGCTTTTTGAGTGATCACACGCATTGAGAGTGTAAAAATACGGATATGGTAAGTTTCCGAGGCTCAATTCGACCTCACCAACAGGTCAAATTGACCCTTCCAGGTCGAATTGGCCTATTGTAAGTCCCAAGTGCTCAATTCGACCAGCACTACAGGTCGAATTGACAGGTTGTGGTCGAATTGCTTCTTTTGCCGTCCAATTCGACTAGAAGGTTACGTCGAATTGACCCTGTCTTGGTTGAATTAGCTTGCGCAATCTCACCATTTTGCATATAACTTCCACATCCAAACTCCAATTTGAGTGACTCTTGCGCTCACACGATCCTCTCTTCCTTAGCTTTCCGTTTGACTGTCTTTCATATTATGAGGAAGTGCAGGCCACTGGTGGGATACCATTAAAAGTATTGAGGACATCACGACTATGACCTGAGAAAGATTTAAGGAGCTTTTCAGAAACAAGTACTTTACGGCACCAGTGAGAGCGATGAAGATGAATGAATTCACACAGCTAAAGCAGGGTGGTATGTCAGTCACAGATTACCTTCGTAAGTTTGAACAGTTGTCTAGGTTTGCGGAACATATGGTGAGTACGAAGGCACTGAAAGTGGAGAGGTTTGTGGAAGGCTTAAGGCCTGAGCTTTTTAGAGACGTAAGTATGGCGGGTTTGCATGGATCAACATACTCACAAGTTGCAGAAAGGGCCCAGATTGCTGAACAAGCGGAGATGAGGATCAGACAAGCGCAGACTCCAGTTTCAGCAAAAATCAATGCAGCAGTTTGGGGGAGATAATAAGAGGCCAATGCCATTTCAGAGGCCGAAACCAAATATTCCCGTGAATCAAGAACAGGGACAGGGAGAACCAAACAAGCGTCCTAAATTCAATCAGGATAAGGTACCACCAGCTCCGCCACTACTTATAGTCCAAATTGTCTTAGACCACACGGTGGGGAGTGTCGCATTCCTCTAAAAACTTGTTACACATGCGGAGAGAATGGAAATGTGACTACTACTTGTCCTAAGAAATGGAAGCAAAGACAGCAGGGAAGAACTCCAGCTAGGGTGTACACTTTGACCCGGGAGAAGGCAGATGCGAATCCCTCAATTGTCACGGGTAAGTTTTCTATTTTTGGCACTTCTACATATGTGCTATTTGATTCTAGAGCCACACATTCATTTGTATCCACTGAGTATGTGAAGAAGCTGGGTAGAACACCCGACCTAGTAGAAGCTAATTATGAGGTGATGATACCTTCTGGTGAGTCAAAGCAAACCAATCAACATCTTCAAGGTTGTGTTATTCCTATTAAAGTAAGACAACTCTTCGCTGACTTGATTGTATTAAGCAGTGTTTCATAACCGGACCGGCAATCGAACCGGTGAAGGCATCGGTTCGAGGTTCAACGGTCGGACAGGTTGGACTGCGGTTCAACCAGAAATTTTGAATTAATATATTTTAATTATATTTTATATTATTACATTAATCATAATATATATATATATATATAATCAGTAAAATTATTTCATAAAATAAAATAAAATTTAAAGAAAATTAGTTAATAATACTCACTTAATAATACCATTAACTAATAAGATAAGAAAATATATAAGAACATTAAAAATAATATTTTTTTCTAAATATAAAGAAAATACTATTATCTCACTATTAATAAATACTTAAATTATTAATTACATATACAACGGTGGAAGCCACAGACATAAATTAGGTTAAGATTTCTATTCTTGAATACCCCATCTCCCCTCCGCACGCCGCAGATCTACAATTTGCATTCCCTCTCTCTCTCTCTTAAATGCCGTCGCATTAGGAGCTCATCATATTCCATTCTTTCTTTCATTTTGTTTTCTCTATCAAGCTCTGCGGACAGCAACGATGTACAAATGCCGCACACTTTCATTCTCTATGCGACCACAGTTCACTTTTCCCTTTTTTTTTTCCTCTCTTGTCTTTAGTTCTAAGCAACGATGGTGAGAGCAAAGTGTATGTATAAATAATGTGTATAACAGGTAATTTAATTATGAAATTTTATTAATTTCTATTGATGAAACCGAATGGAATGGAGTTGTTTGGTGTTGGAATTTGAGATTGACTTGAATTTTACAACAAAACCAGCCATTACTGATTTTATACCAGTTTTTCGATTTTGGCCGGTTCATACCGGTTCTATTAGGTTCAACTACAAAAGCAATTATCTAGGTTGTTCTAGATCGGTCCTGGCTCTGGTTCCCAGTCCAACCGGTTGAAACGGCCAGTCCGGTCCAGTTTTGAAAACACTGGTATTAAGTATGAATGATTATGATATCATATTGAGCATGGATTGGCTATCAAAGTACGGTGCACAATAGATTGTCAGAAGAAGAATATCACTTTTCAGCCATTAGGGGGAGAACCATTCACTTTTGTGGGGATCAAGAGGAACTTCAGATTTCCTGTGATATCAGCGGCAAAAGAACAACGTTTATTGGAAAGTGGTTGTGAAGGGTATCTGGTGAGTGTGATGAATGTTGAAGGACATCAGTGTCCAGTCCTCAGTGATGTACCAGTAGTTTGGGAATACACGGAGGTATTTCCAGATGACCTTTCAGGTTTGCCACTAGACCGGGAAATAAAGTTTGTTATTGAGATACAACCTGGAACTGCTCCTTTATCTAAAGTGCCATACATAATGGCACCAGCTGAACTGAAGGAATTGAAGATACAGTTGCAAGAGTTACTTGACAAAGGATTCATCCAACCTAGTTTCTCCCCTTGGGGAACACCAGTTCTTTTCGTTCGTAAGAAGAATGGCACATTGAGGATGTGCATCGACTACCAGGAGCTCAACAAAGTTACAGTCAAGAATAAGTATCCATTGCCTCGCATTGATGATCAGTTTGATCAACTACATGGTGCATCTATCTTTTTGAAGATTGATTTACGATGGGGTATCATCAGTTGAAGATTAAGGAGGAGGATATTCCGAAGATTGCATTCAATACAAGGTACGGGCACTATGAGTTCTTAGTGATGCTGTTCGATTTGACGAATGCTCCAGAAGCATTTATGGATTTGATGAATAGAGTATTTTAGGAATTCATCGATAAGTTTGTGATTATGTTAATCGATGACATTCTGATTTACTCAAAGAATAAGGAGGATCATACTTTGCACTTGAGGAAGGTGTTGGAGATTTTGAAGAAGAATCAGTTGTATGCGAAGTTTAAGAAGTGTGAATTTGGTTGGACCGAGTTGTTTTCTTGAGACACGTGGTATCAGGAGAAGGAATTTCAGTGGATTCAAGTAAAGTAAAAGCAATCTATGATTGACCACAACCTTCAAATCCCACTGAGATTCGAGCTTTCTTGGATTGGCAGGATATTATCGAAAGTTTGTTGAAGGATTTTCTAAGATTGCTTTACCATTAACACAGTTGATCAGGAAGAATGTGAAGTTCACATGGACGGAGGCATGTGAACAGAGTTTTAAGGAATTGAAGAGACAGTTGACATTAGCACCGATCTTAACTATTCCTACGGAGACAAGAAACTTCAAGGTTTACAGTGATGCCTCGAATAATGGTCTTGGATGTGTACTGATGCAAAATGGGAAAGTGATAGTGTATGCATCTAGATAGTTAAGGGAGTACGAGAAGAATTATCCTACACATGATTTAGAGTTAGCTGCAGTGGTGTTTGCACTCAAAATTTGGAGGCATTATCTGTATGGGGAATGTTATGAGATTTATACTGATCATAAGAGTTTGAAGTACTTCTTCACTCAGAAAGAGTTGAACATGAGGCAGAGAATATGGTTGGAACTGGTGAAGGACTACGACTGTGTTATCAATTATCATCCGGGTAAAGCCAATGCCGTTGCTGATACATTGAGCCGAAAGGTGATACAGAATGTAGTTGCTATGACCCTAAATCAGAAACCAGAGTTGCTTGATTTGCAAAGGATGGGTGTGGAGATTATTCAGGATGGATTGTTGGAAGCAAAGATGGCAGCTCTGACACTTCGACCAACTCTGATGGATAAGATTCGATAGGGACAAGAGGTGGATAAGTTGTTTAACAAGATAAGGAATGATATCAGCTCTAGAAAGTCTTCTGACTTTCAAATAACAGATGATGGCATGATTCGTTATAGAGGTCGATTATGTTTAACTGAAGTGGATAACATTCGAAAAGAAGTGATGGCTGATGAAAGTATAAATTCAAGTATTTTGGGCTCTGATTTGCATGGGAATGGAGTACGATTGAGTCTTTTATTGTGACAAATCGGTACGTTTATGGGAAAGTCACGAATCAGAGGGTACATGGGCTGTTTGAGCATATTTGTATAGGAAAACAGGTGTAAAAGGCTCGATATTGAAAGACACGATTTTAGAGGCAAGTTTCGAGTGCCATTAGACCTGGAGAGCTTGTTCGACCATCATTACTTTGGTCGAACAGAGGAGGTCAAGTCGAGCAGATTGTGCAGATCCATCCAGAGAGTTAGCTCGACTTAAAGGCATTGCTCGACCAACATCGGCTTGGTCAAGCAGATGAGCGGAGGTCTAACAAAGTGAACAAAACTTACAGAGAGTTTGTTCGACTTGAAGATGTTGCTCGACCAATATCAATTTGGTCGAGCAAGAGAAGGCTGGTCGAGCAGAATGTCGAAGTTGTCCAGAAAGCTTGCTCGACCAGTTGCTCGAGTTGGAGGCTTTGCTCGACCAGTCCATGCTTGGTCGAACGGAATTTTGCTGTTGATATTTATGGTAATTCCGGATGTCTTTTACCAAATTTGATGTGTGCTTCAAACAAAGGCCCATCCTAAGCCCATAAGGAGGTCATATGAGTATAAAAGAAGAGCCTTCACACGAGGAAAGAGGAGACGACACATCATTCATCATTCATCCTTCACCAAACCCTACCATCATCCGAAGGAGTCGTGAGGAGAGGTTCGTCGGGCGAGTCAAGTAAGTTCATACCAACTAGCCATGATTGTTCCTAGATCAATCATAGGCTAGAACCACTCCGTTAGTTCTAGGATTATGAAAGTTTTATGAGTTAATTGAATTTCCATGTGTAAACTCCGTACAACACTACTTGTGGTTTATTTATATAAGATTGTGCCTTTTCATTTCATACTCACGATTGTTTTGTGCATCATTAACTATTATGTAGAGTCTAAATACATCTCTTGGTTATTGATTGAGTGCGTTCATCGCTGAGCAGGGTCACATGTTATAATTCTAAGTGAAGGGATTCTGAAGTCTTATTAGAACTATCTTATATGAATTTTAATTGAATGTTATTCGGGTTAATAAGTAGGATAAAGAGTATAACTTTGTAGTACCTATAAAAGGAGATCAAATCGGGTTAGATTACTAAGTGCATGGGAAATAATTGATTATGATAGTACCTAAAAAGGGGGTGAAGTATACATCTTGGTCCAAGGATATTCACACGTGTCATACGCTTGCTTACTTGTGTCTATAGAGTACGCTTGAATGGTTTAGTAATGCATCTATATTCTACAAGGTAGAGTCAGACATCAACATATGAAAAGGAGATTAACGAGTAAAACCGGATGACCTGAATAACTACTCTATTACTTACTTGATCACAATCAAATTTTCTCCATTGCTTGCTTATTTACTTTGCTATCTTTACTTATATGTTCTTTAGTTTCGTAACCAAACCAAATCCAATTTTCCACATGATCTTAGTTAATTAGAATATAATTGAATTGATAATAATCCATCTCTTGGGTACGATAATCACTTGGTCACCTATCGAAACTACAATTGATATCCTTATACTTGAGGATTAATTTTGTGTGTTGACAAAACAGTCATCAATCCCCGAAAGGAATCAAAACCCACATAGTTCTCGTAACTTACCTCTACTTATCTTAGAGGATGGTGGTCGGGTGGTGGCTTTTTTTGTCAATCTCACTCTCCTTCCGTATTGATGTCTTCATCCGTCACGTAATCATCATCTTTGTGTTGACTTCGATCTTTTGCTTTTAACCAATCATCAAACAAACATAGATTTTCTAATTTTTAACACCTAAATAGATCGTTGAGGATTCAAAATGAGACCACCAAGGCTGAATGCTTGTTCGATGGCGACGGTAGAGGCAGGAGCCGCAAAGACCTCTTTTACGATTAATAATAAAATAGGAATGGTGAAGTCGGGAAGAGATGATGAGATCGTCTCTAGCTTGGCTAATATTAGTAAGCTACTAGAGTCTCAGCAAAAGCAGATCACTGATTTATCTCAGAGAGTACCAATGATGCAGCAGGATGATGGCTATGAAGGAGCTAGCCAAGAGGAGATCGAGAAGGCAAATTACGCCATGGGTCAAAGTATTTAAGGAACTAGGTACCCGAATCAAGGAAACTGGAATTATCAGGGGAATTACAACAACTGTGGTCCCCTGGGTAATTACCAACAGCCAAGGAAGTCGGAGTTTTCATGGAGCAATTTGAATAATGCGGTGCAGCCTCCTATTGGTGTTGATCCGGGAGCAAAGGTGGACGAAGGAAAGCCTGGTTTTGAGGATATGGTGAACAGGTACATGGCGAGGAATGATGCAATAGTGGACCGTCTTGAGGCCAAGTTAGAGAAGAAGATTGATGATAATCATAAGGATTTGTATACACAAGTGAAAGACCTCACATTGTTGATGGGGGAGATGGATGGGAATGTAAACAAATTGACTCAAACTATTGAGAAAGGGAAGTTTCCATCTCAAAGTATTGAGAATCCAAAGTCTTACCATGCCATCACATTAAGGTTAGGAACGCAATATGAAGGTCTGATGATGCCGGCAAGTGAAATCGAAGGGAGCAGAGAAGTTGCTCGACCAGACTGGAGTTGCTCGATCAGACCATCTGGTCGAGCAGAGGTCGAACAACTTCCGAAGAATCAGAATTACGATACCCTATTTTCTGACCATCCATTCGACCAGCACAACACCGTTCGACTAGACCACCCAGGTCGAACAGAAGTCGAACAGCAGCAGTATGACGATAGCTCGCGATCAGGGAATCTATTTGACCAAAACTTATCTGTTTGACCAAACCAATTTGGTCGAGCAGAGGTCGAGCAACACATTTAGGAACAGAGTATGCGATCAGACAGGTTGCTCGACCAAAACTAATATGTTCGACTAAATCACTTAGGTCGAACAGAGGTCGAGCAGCATAGCTCAGAGTTCGATTCGATACTGAATGCGACACCTGTTGATTGGAATACTCCAGCTTCATCTCTAGAGCATAATACCGAGCTTACAGTAGTAGAAAAGAAATGGGAAATAGCCAAGAGATTGAGAGCCGAGAATGATAAAACGGAGAAGGTTGAACGTGATGAATAGGGGATTCCCAAAACAAAGATACCTCCGCCATTTCCTCTCAAGTTAGTTAAGAAGGATTAGAGGAAAAGTTCAAGAAGTTTTCTGAGATCATAAATAAAATAAGTTTGAACATTCCTTTCTCTAAAGTAATAATGGAGATGCCGTATTATGGCCGTTTTCTGAAGGATATTCTTTTGAAGAAGAGAAGCTTGAATGGAGTTGAAATGGTGAATTTGTCTAAGAACTGCAGCTCGATCATTCAAAGGAAGCTGCCAGCTAAGTTAAAGGATCCGGGAAGCTTCACAATATTATGTGAAATTGGAAATGGGTCGGCACGTCGAGCCTTGTGTGATCTTGGGGCAAGCATCAACTTGATGCCTTTGTCCACTTTTAAAAGGCTTGGTTTGGGGGAGTTAACTCCCACATCGGTGGCTCTGCAGCTAGCGGATAGGTCTATGACCTTTCTGAAAGGTGTGATTGAAGACGTTCTCGTCAAAGTAGAAAAGCTTGTCTTTCCTGTGGACTTTCTTGTGCTTGAGATGGAAGACGACAAGGATAATGTTCCCCTGATCTTAGGGAAGCCATTCCTTGCGACTACTAGAGCTATGATAGATGTGCAAAAGGGTGAGCTACGGTTGAGGATGGATAAAGAAGAGGTCCTATTTAACCTTGACAAAGCAATGAAGATGTCAATGGAGACACAGTGTAATAGTATTGATTTGATGGAGGAGATCGTTAATGAAGACATGTCTCTGATTCTCTCAAAGGATCCTCTTGATACATGCTTGATGGAGTCTCTTACTTTTCCCACTACGGAGCTAGATGAACTCTTCAATGAGGTATGTATTGAATTTCTTGAAAACTTACTTGCTTTGGGTGATGACAGGTATCCATCGGAGAGGACAAAGGTTGAAGAGGTCAAGTGGACTAGGAAGTACTTGCCTTTGGACAGAGAGAGTGCACCTCAAGAAGAAAAGAAAGAGGAGTTGAAACCGCTACCGGAACACTTGAAGTATGCCTACCTAGGTGACAATGAAAAATATCCGGTAATTGTATCTTCTTCCCTTGATGATGATTAACTTGAGGAATAGTTGGATATGCTTAGGAAGTATATGTCTGCGATTGGTTGGTCTCTTGATGATTTAAAAGGCATTAGTCCTTCATATTGCATGCATAGAATAAGATTGTTAGATGAGGCCAAGAGTAGCATTCAGAATCAGCGGAGGGTGAATCCCGCTATTCTAGAAGTGATTAGGAAGCAAATCCTAACGTGGATCGATGCTGGAATTATTTATCCTATTAGTGATAGTCCCCGCGTGAGTCCATTGCATGTTGTTGCTAAAATGGGGGCATGACTATAGTGAAAGCCGAAGATGGTGAGACATTAGCCACGAGGATTCCTACGGGATAGCGTGTGTGTACGGATTACAGAAAACTAAATGAAAATACATGCAAAGACCACTTTCCCCTTCCATTGATGGATCAAATGCTTGATCGTCTTGCAGGGTATGAGTATTATTGTTTCTTGAATCGGTACTCGGATTATAATCAAATCAAGATTGCACCCAAGGATAAAGAAAAGACTACTTTTACTTGCCCTTATGGAACTTTGCCTTTAGAAAGATACCTTTTGGATTATGTAATGCGTCTGCTACGTTTCAGCGTTGCATGATGGCCATATTTGACAGTTTGATAGAAAAGAACATGAAGTTGTTTATGGACGATTTCTCTGTGTTTGGTTCCTCCTTTGATATTTGTTTATCTAACCTTGCTACTATTTTAAAGAGATGCCAAGATACTAATCTTGTCTTGAATTGGGAGAAGTGCCACTTCATGGTAAGAGATGGGATTGTTCTTGGCCATCATATTTCGGCCAAGGGATTGCAGGTGGATAGAGCAAAGACGGTGGCAATTGAGAAGCTTCATCCACCTACGAATGAGAAGGGAGTGCGGTCTTTCCTTGGACATGCCGGTTTTTATAGAAGATTCATAAAAGACTTCTCGAAATACTCCAAGCCCTTATCTCATTTACTTGAAAAGGAAGTTCCTTTTGTTTTTGATGATGAATGTCTAACAACTTTTCAGGTTTTGAAAGAGGCGCTTATTACTGCACCTATCTTGATCACACCTGATTGGACTCAGCCGTATGTACTTATGTGTGATGCGAGTGATTTAGCACTTGGAATTGTGCTTGGGCAATTGAAGGATAAGAAGTTCTGCACCATTTACTATGCGAGTAAGACTTTCGATGCGGCACAAAAGAACTACACAGTGACTGAAAAGGAGTTTCTAGCTGTGGTGTACGCATTCAACAAGTTTCGACAGTATTTGGTTGGCATGAAGACAATAGTGTACACGGATCACTCTGCGATTCGGTACTTGATGGAGAAGAAGGAAACGAAGTTAAGGATCATTAGATGGATCCTTTTTCTGCAGGAATTTGATATGGAGATCCAAGATAAGAAAGGTACGGAGAACGTGTTGGCGGATCACCTATCGAGGTTGGAGACAAGGGAGCACTGTGATGATTCTTTCGAATACATAGAAGAAATGTTCCCTGATGAGAAGATCGTGGCGGTGTTTGTTGAAGGGACTGAAAGAGCATGTGTAGTGGCTGCCCAAGGGATGGATCCATGGTATGCGGACTATGTAAATTACATTGCCGCAGGTGAAATCCCGAGAGATTCAACCGATATCAACTTGCTAAATTCAAGAGGGATGTTGAGACTTTTATATGGTATGATCCATTTGTCTACAAGATATGTACGGATTCCATAGTCCATAGGTGTGTGCCCAAGATAGAAATGGAGAGCGTTCTTGATTATTGCCATGCACAGCTTAACGAGGGCCACTTCGGAGCTCAAAAGACGACAGCGAAGGCACTTCAATCTGCTCTTTATTGGCCTACCTTGTTTAAATATTGTGAAACCTATGTGGCGTCTTGCGATAGATGTCAAAAGATGGGGAACATAAGTCGAAGAGATGAGATGTCACTTCAACCAAGCATTGTTGTTGAGATCATCGATGTATGGGGATCGATTTTATGGGGCCTTTTCCTCTATCTAATGGATTTCTCTATATTCTTTTAGTAGTGGATTATCTTTCTAAGTGGGTGGAAGTCATTCCCAGTCGCGTGAATGATTCAAGGACTGTTTTATCTTTCTTGAAGAAACATATCTTTGCCCGTTATGGAGTTCCTAGAGCAATAGTGAGTGATGGAGGTGTAACAACAAATTTTTGTATTTATAATAAAATAAATACAAATTGAATTACAAAGATAATCCAGATGGATTAAACTTGATAATTTAGGAAACAATCTCTATCGATCCTCTAATTCTTCTCTCGAACCAATTTGGACTTTGACTTTGACTTGTTGTGTTGACCGCGCTGACTGTGTTGACTGCGCTAACTTTGTGTGTTGAGTCGGATCTTCAGTTGAAGCTTATCCGAGCTTTAGTTATAATGTTTATCCAAAGGCGTCGAGCCTTTATTTGGATTAAACGTACTTGCTATGAGAAACATTCGATCTGGGGTGTTAGCACCTAAATCCCAGGTCGTATGCTGTTCTTGACTCAAAGAACACTAAAGAACTCAACATGCTTGCTATGAGAAACACTCGATCTGGGGGCTTAGCACCTTAATCCCGAGTCGTATGTCGTTCTTTGCCTTGAAGATGTTGAGGAGCGTTGCTCGTGTTTCAATCTCTTCAGAGTGTTGTCGTCTTCGGGTGCTCCAGTGTGTGTCAAATGAAGAGAGGAGATCCCTTTATATAGGTAAGAGGTGAAGACCACCTCATAAATGTCTTGCATTCTGATTGGTCCACTCTATTTGGGTCATATTCTGCGGGCTTGGGCCTTCATTTGTTTGGGCTGTAATCATGCCTATTTTATTTGGGTTTGATTTAATTTATATGGGCTTGTTTGACTTAAGTCAGACCTCATTTAACTTGGGCTTGCTTGACTTGGGTCAGACCTCATTTAATTTGTGCTTGTTTAACTTGGGTCAGACCTCATTTAATTTGGGCTTGTTTGACTTGGGTCAGGCCTCATTTAATTTAAACCTCATTTAATTTGCTGGGCTTAAATTAATTATCAATTATTTATTAATCTATTTTTTAGGAATTAATTTATTTAAATTCCAAAATAAATTAATAATTGATATTTAATCAAAAAAATTCACGTGTCGCCATTTAATTGGACCGTAAATTTTAATTGCTTACAAATGCCCCCTTGCGCTTTATTCACGGACCTCATGTCTTGACGCAAAAACTTCTTTTATTTTCAGCATTAGTAATTTAGGCTTTTAGAATTGAGAAATTACCTTATTCAAGTAATAACTTTTTTTTATGGCCCAACTTTTTTTCTTCAAGTAGCCCAATTTATTTATTTCTCAAGTAGCCCAATTTATCTTCTTAAGCCCAAATCAACTTCCTTCGCTGCTTGATTTCAAGATTACAGGAGAGAACAGATTTGATGATATGCAAATCTTTACTCCAAATAAAAGAGATCTCTTGAAATCTCTAAAGGCCCAAGGTCTTTGATTTTTTTCATAATTTGATGCAGCCTCTCGACTATATAAGAAGGCCCAAGGTCTTTGATTTTTTTCACCAATCGACTGTAAGACATTTACAGCTCTGCTTTTCTTTTCTTCAATTTATATTTTTTTTCGAAGAGCAACGTCTGCCTTGCAGACTTCCACGGGACACAACGAACTTATTACCTCCATGTAAGCTCACAATTTACTTCTCTTTAAGCAATTTAGTAATAATCTGCAAATATGATAATCTGCAAACCACATTTGCGTTTTTTTTTGCGTATACTGTATGATTATTATATATTGGTGATCTTCCTCGTCGTTCTTTCTTTCCGAAGAAATAGCCTTGTCCCTTTTAAAGATCGTCCCTCGGTTGTCCCTTTTAAAGAGTCCCTCGGTTGTCCCTTTTAAAGATTGTCCCTCGGTTGGCTCTCGGTGACAGATCCAGCGTTTTGTCTAATGACGAAACTGTGGTCGAAACCTACTTGTGTGTGTCCTTCAGCTGCAGCATGGCGCTCGTTTTAGGCAGCAACAGTGCGGAGGTGGTGTCTGTTTTCGGTGGAGTTGGTGTGGATGTGCGGGCGATCGTTGGCCACGAGTAGCAACAACACATGGTTGTGTTGGTGGTAAGCTCGCGTTTGTTCCAGCAGCAATAGAGGTGGGTGACAGCACAACGATTGGCGAACCGATTTGAGAAGACAATGTTGTGCTAGTGGCACTCCTTCCTGGCAACAGCAACAACATGGCGACGTTCGTTTTCACCGGCGGCAGGTGCGACTACACGCCCTGTGGTGTGTGTTTCTAGCAGCTTGGCGTTTCAGCGATGGTAACTAATTCAGTGTGAAGAAATCGCGTACGGAGGCACACCTGGTCGGGCTAGATCGCTGATGGCGGTGGTGTCACGGCAGACTGACCAATAGGCGGTACAACGGCAGTTACTGGAAGCTGAAAGCCGACAAGAAGTGGTGGCTGTCGGGTTCCGGCGAGTACTGAAGGTGCATTGCGGTGGTGTGGTCTCGCTCTTCCGGCAAAAGGGGAGTCACTTGCGATCAACTAGGCTTGCTTGAGGCTGAGGATCCGGCGAGGACGGTGGCGGCTGATCCGGACACGAGCAGTTGGCGTGACGACGCAGGAATCGGAGAACAACGGCTGGTGATTCGCAGCGACGGCCGCGGGCGATCCGGTAGCGGTCCAATCTAGTGGCGGTTGCAGCAGCGCACGCGATGGCGCGGCGATCAAAAGGGGCGACTGATGTGTGATTTCGTCGGCGCGGCTCGACTGCTGCATCGCGACAGGGTTCTCAGTTTCTGCTGGGTGAGCGGCGAATGGAGGAGGTGGATCGATTCGGAGAATAGACGGGAACCGGCAGTCGTAGGCTGAGCAGTGACAGCACATGGCGGTGGAAATTTCGGCGTGATTTTCGGCCGGCGTGATTTTCCGCCGGCTGTGGGGAAGAAAACCCATCATTCCAATTTTGACCCTTTCATTGGGCTCAACATTTTTTATTTCCCTTTAGCCCAATAAGTTTTAATTCAATTTGGCCCGTTACCATTAATTATCCTCTTTGGGCCTAGATTGTTTTGAACTTGGGTCTGGATTTTCAACTATGGATTTGGGCTTATATTTTAAATTTTGGACATGAAGAGACATTGGGTTTTAAAATTTAGGCTTGGGCCATTATCTTCAATTTCCAAGGCTCAATATTAAATTTAGTTCATGTTGTAGATTGAGTCAAACTTCCACATGAATTAATTTAATCACTCATCACCATCATCATCATTTTAACCCCCTTCGTCATGTGTGTTTAATTTAAGTCTTGAATTTAATAATTAATTATAATTTAAGTCTTGAATTTAATAATTAATTGACCTCCCGAAATTTATTTTGGGCCCTTCAATTAATTAAATCCAAAAAATATAAATTAATTTGAACTCCTTTTGCTGATATTTTTCCCCATATATTTTCTTGTAGTTAATTCAACTTCAAGATGATTTACTTTGATAGTATGGTCATAGACTCCAATAAGCGTCAATTGGTGATTCTTGATAGTAAGAACTCGCCATCAGATGGAGCAACTTATCTTCCAATTGAGAGACCTCTGATGGGTGCACTTATCGAGAAACATCATCGTGAGAGTAGCGAATTTGGTCTAGAGGCTTGGACAAAAGACCTGGATTTGGGTGAAATCAAAGTTGCAGCTTTCAGGGCGGCAAACCATGTTAAAGAAAGAAATATTGGCCCTTTGCCCACATTAGGGCGCCAAATAATCAACGGTGATGCGGCGTGGGGCAAGTCAGTAAATTTTCTCGGGGAATTCAATTACACTCCCGGATATTGGGAGTGGACTGAAGTTGTCCTCAGCAGATATCGCTCTGATCTTGAGAAAACAAGGATTTATGACCCTATTTTCGCATCTTTATTCACGTATGACTACAGTCGTGAACTCATCAAAGCATTTTGTGAAGCATGGTGCCCCGTTACCAATACCTTACTCACTTCATTTGGAGAAATGTCGATTTCTCTATGGGATTTGTATAACTGGACGGGATTGCCGCTTGCTGGTCACTTATATGAAGAAGTTATGCCTGACAAGCCCGAACTCTTCAATGAGCATGACGCCACTGGCTTACGCATTCCATCTAGTTACCGACATTTGCTGCACGCTTACCATAAACTTCGTAGTCTTGATGATAATGGTTTTGTTTCACTTACCTGATGGGTAAACTTTTGATTTTGTCGGCCTATAACATACAAGAAACCCCCTGCACGTGTAGAGAAGAGGAAGAAGGACCGCCGCAAGAGGACACACAATCCCAAGGGGACCATTGGCGATCACACGAAATGGACCTCTGCTGAGATAGAACCATTTAAAGTGCTTGGTATTAATGCTACGCAATAAGATGAGACATATCTGGCTGCTCATCTAGCCTGCTGGCTCTGCTACTTCGTACTCCCTACCGATGAAGTATATTTGATACGTCCTGATACCTTTAAGGTGGCGAGTTTGATGGCCGCAGAAAATTAGTTGGATTTGTCGTTATAGTTTTGACAAGCATTTATAGCGGTTTGAATAAGATTTCAAATGAACTTAGACCCTCTGAAGTGAAGTCAACATTTCCCGTGCATTTTTTATACATGGTTGGCTCACTATTTCAATACTCATCATCTGAATCCTCATGAATTGAAAGTTCCTTTAATGGTGACGTATTCGGGCGAGAATGGAGCCAAATATTTTACTCCAGCTAATGCTCACAAGAGGCTTCAAAATGGAAATGATGCTTCCTTATTTTGTAACGTTCGCCAAAAAAGGTCCCGGTGAAGTATGTTGACACTGACCAAGCACTTTGGCATGATTGGAGTTTCTTCATTGTTGTTCGTACGCATTATCTCACCCTGCGGCAGAATGGAGGCTTTATCATTGAACCTTATAGCCCACATTGATTTAGCGGTCAGTTTGGCTTTTATCAAGCAGATACTCCAGGGAGAATGAAAACGGACCTTCGATAAAATACTTTAGAACAAGGGTTCCAATATTGGAAACAGTGTATCTTACGTAATTCTCTTTCTACAACGACTTTTCCATATGCCCCTTCAGAGTTCAAAGACTTCTGCTCACCAGAATACAATCAATGGTTCTCTCAGATTCATGACACCTATTTTATAGACCATGTGGCAGATCTAATCAAAATTGTTCTAAGCCATGTTGTAGAAGAAGAAGTTGACATTATTGGCACTTCTAATAATGTCGAAGCTGATAAGGCAGCTGTATCGTTAGAGGCTCCACTTCCTTGAAAGGTGATTATAGGGACGTCTGGTGGAGTAGAAAAGAGAAAGAGTGATCTCTCTCATTCAAATGACAGCAACATAGACCGAAACTGGAAAAGGACTAAGAGAGCCAAATCTCCAATGCTTATCCTAACAACTCAAGCCGAGGTTTCAATCACCCTTTAATTATGAGTTACATACTTCCATGCCTGCAATTATTTTCTAACATCTTTTTTGTAGCATCTGCATGCTGTATTGGGTTCTGATTACGATGAATTTGAGGAAGGATCAGCTTCTGTTGCAGGCCCTGAAGACTTAGCTGATGATGGCTTCCTGGATCATGCTTCTCCCATCGTACTTGAATCTCATCCTCTAGTTACTACGACTGAAGCTCCAGAAATTAGAACATTTAACTTTGATGTCGAGATCATGGATGCTAGGAAACTAGTTAACATGGAAGTTTGGAAACGCTTTTAAGATAAACTGAAGAGGACTCCTGTCAGCTCCTTATCTTCTATGAGAAATGAGGGACTTAAAATGGTGAATAACTTTAAGAGCGCTCCAGAGATTGACAGATCTGCTTTAAAAGCATCATTTAATTTCTTATTTTCTAAAGCTGATGCGTATGATGCCGTGAAGATAAAACTTGTTGATGGAGTGTCCAGGAGAGAATTCAAAAAGCATCTGACTGGAGCAAAGATGCGTGCTCAAGACTACAAGGGCAAAGAAACTACAGAGAGCAAACAGTTGCAAGAATCTGAAACTAGGTTGAAGAAGATTACAGAGGAAATTGAGCTCTTGTTGAAGGAGAAGGACACAATGTCTCAAACAGTGGAACGTCTTCGCGAGTCTGTTCAAAGTGCAAAGCTCGGGGCCCAAACTGCTGCTAGAGATATTGATGTACTGCAGAAAACACCCCTCCAAGAAGATTCCATTGCTGATGAATTAAAGAGTGTTACACAAGCTTTGGAAACTGCTCGAGAGGAGTTATCCATTATGAATATTTTTCATTAGTTTGTATTGAACCACTTCATTTCAATGTCTTTTTTTTGTTCTGAACTGTAATGATATTATCAATAAAGTCCATATTCTTCCTTATCTCTTTTTCCTCTTCTTATTTATCACTGCATCTTTTGATTTGCTTTACTACCTTTTTATTTTTACTTGTTGCCTTTATACCTTAATTTACTTCTTGCTTAACAAACTTGATGCGAATAAACGAAAACATGACTGAACTTAACAAATTGCTAAGCTGTCTATGTACCTCTTTATAGAGAATCAAGTCATCACGTAGTTTAAAGGGACATAATTTGGTTTGAATAGGGGGTGCCGTGCACAGTTTATACTCATGCGGGCCAGGAGTTTTGTCGTACACATTTTATACTCGTGCGGACCAGGAGTTTGTCGTACACATTTTATACTCATGCGGACCAGGAGTAACATACAGTTCAGGCTCGTACGTTAAGGAGCGTTGTGTCTTTGTATTTATTTACGCGTAGTAGCGTTTCAAGAATTTCCCATTTATGAGGCCAATGTTCACGCCATCTTCCGAGATCAATTTTGTAGGTGCCATTTGTATGAGCTTCTTTCACAACATGTGGACCGTCCCATTTGGATAGAAATTTATTCCCCACACGATGAGTGACCACAATGGGTCTTCTCATGGCAAGCACCAAGTCACCAACTTGAAAAGAACGTATCTTTACTTTTTTGTCGAACGTTCTAAAAAGGTGAGATTGGTAACACTCAAGTCTTTGTTGTGCTTCCAACCTCTTTTCATCTAACACCTCTAACTCTTGAAGGCGTAACTTTGCTTTTTCCTCTTCGGTTAAGCCTTCTTGTATGGCCATCCTCAAAAATGGGATCTGCTTTTCGAGAGGTATCACAGCTTCAACACCATAAACCAAAGAATACGGAGTAGCCTGAGTGGGCGTTCTATAGGTGGTGCGGTACGCCCATAAAGCTTCATTTATTCTTTCGTGCCAATCCCATTTCGACTTGGAGATAACTTTTTTTAACAAATTGCACAAGGTTTTGTTGAATGCTTCGGCCAGACCATTGGCAGCTGCGTTATACATTGACGACTTCCTTTGTTTGAAGTCGAACTTCTCGCACGACTTATCGATCCAACTGTTGCTGAATGGCTTCCCATTATTTGTGATGATGTAGTGAGGAACACCATATCTGTAAATGATGTTGATTCGAATGAAATCAGCAACATTTTCTTTCTTCACTTCCCTTAAAGGCACAGCTTCGGCCCATTTGGAAAAGTAATCGATGGCAGCAAGGATGTAGAGATGACCACCAAAAGATTTTTTGAGAGGCACTACCACATCTAATCCCCACGCATCAAAAAGCCATGAAGCGACCGTTGGGTGCAGAGGCTCTGGAGGTTGATGGATCAAATTCCCATGAAACTGGCAGGCTTGACATTTTTGTGCATACTCCATGCAGTCTTTCACCATTGTGGTCCAATAGTAAGCCATTCTCTTGATTTTGAAATGCAACTTCGGCCCAGACTGATGGGCGCCGCAAATTTCGGAATGAGCTTCTTCCATTGCTTGATTAGCTTATTCTTTACTCAGACATCTCAAGAAAACTCCATCAAAAGATCTTCTATAAGTGTCCCTTTGAAATAGATGAAATAAGGTGCACGATGCTGAATATCAATCCTCTGGCGTGGATCACTGGGTAACTTGTCATACTTCAGATAATCCACGAGTGATAGGCGTCAATCCTCTTCTTCAATTTCGAAGACTTCCACCACATGATTTTCAACTTCTTCATAATCATCATCCTCGAAGATTGGTGGTACAACCCTACTTTTACACACCGAGATTTGAATTTGTGCCTCTGGCATAGCTATAGTTGATGCTAGCTTAGCCAAGGCGTCAGCTTGCTTATTCTCTCTTCTAGACAGATGTTCGATATCAACATCACCGAGCCAACACATCAGCTTTTGAGTATACTTGTAGTATGGGAGCAACACAGGTTTCCTTACTTCATACACTCGAAGTAGTTGGTTTATCACAAGTAGCGAATCACCATACACCCTAAGGTGTAATTGCTTTATATCGATGGCCATCTCTAAACCAAGTATGAGTGCTTGAACACTCAGCCACGTTGTTAGAGCAATTTTCTATTAAAGAAAATAAATATGGTAGAACTTCACCACTGGATGTTACGAACACGACTCCAGCACCAGCTCCTTCTCTATGAGATGCTCCGTCAAAGTACATTTTCCAAGGAGAAACTACCTCCACAGCGAAAGCATCTTTATTAGGGAGTTCATCAGATAATTCCCATTCAGTAGACATTGGATGATCAGCTAGAAAATCTGTCAACACTTGTCCCTTTACGGCCTTTTGAGGTACATATACAATCTCAAACTGTTGGAGTTGGAGATACCACCTTGCAAGCCAATCAGAGAGTACTAGCTTTGACATGACAAACTTTAGTGGGTTGGCTTTCGAGACTAGCCGAACTGTATGAGCTTGGAAGTAATGATTCAACTTCTGAATCACGAAGATAAGGGCTAAACAGATCTTCTCAATTGGTGAATATTTCAATTCGTTTGGAGTCATGGTTCTACTCAGATAGTAAAGAGCAGTGTCTTTGTCATCATCATTCTCTTGTGCAAGTAAAGCTCCAACAGAACGCTCTTGAGCAGCTAGGTAGAAAATTAATAGATGTCCGGGTATTGGTGCATACAATACTGGTGCTTTCATCAAGTATTCCTTAATTCTATTGAAAGCATTATTGCAAGCTTCATCCCATTCAAATACGCTACCTTTCTTCATGAGATGACTATACGGTTGGCATCGACTAGCCAAGTTTGATATGAATTTTCTCAAGTATGCCAACTTTCCTTGCAAACTCTTGAGCTCATGTATATTTTGAGGCACATGCATCTTCATGATTGTATCAATCTTTGCTTTCTCAATCTCGATTCCTCGATGACGAACAATAAATCCAAGGAATTTTCTGGATGTAACTCCAAATGCATACTTAAGTGGATTCATCTTGAGTTGATGTTCTCTAAACCGCTTAAAAACCCGTCTTAGATCATGGAGATGATCTTTCTTTTCCTTTGATTTCACCACAATATCATCGACATAACATTCGACAATTTTGTGGAGCATATCATCAAATATCTTTTGCATAGCTCGTTGATAAGTGGCACCAGCATTCTCCAAGCCAAATGGCATGACATTGTATCAATATATTCCTTTCGGAGTATGAAAGGCTGTCTTCTCTTGATCCTCAGGAGCCAGACCAATTGGATTGTAGCCAGATGACCCATCCATAAATGAAAGGACCTCATGCCCCGTTGTTGCATCAATCATAAGTTCAGTAATTGGCAATGGAAAGTTATCCTTTGGACATGCCATGTTTAAATCTCGGAAATCAACACATACTTTGAGTTACCCATTTTTCTTTCTCACCGGCACGATGTTAGAAATCCATGTAGGATACTTGACTTCTCTAATCTTGTCTGCTTCAAGAAGCTTATTAACTTCATCCTCAATTAATGGAATCAATTTTGGTCAAAATCGACGCTGCATTTGTTTAATTGGTCGAGTTTCCTTTTTAATGGACAAGTGATGCACTGCGATTTTCGGATCCAAACCCGGTATTTCTTTGTGCGACCATGCAAAGACATCTCTGAATTCTTGCAAAAGGCTAATGTACTTCTCTTTTTCCTCAACATTTAACAGAACACTTATGTAGGTAGGACGTGGGTCATCTTCACTGCCTAAGTTGATTTCTTTTAAGTCATCAACAATGGCCTTCACACCTTCTTCAAATTGTGGAGGAGCATCTTCGGCATCTACTTCCTCCATTTGGGAATACTCAAAAGCAGTGATATGGTTGTTGGATGTTACACTTTCTTTATCATCGTCATTGTCTTCTTTAGTAAAGACAATTCTCTGCATCTTAGCCTTCAACACTCTTCCACATGAGACTGTCAAGATATTTTGCCTCTTCATGCGAGAAGGGATTCGACTTCGGAGTTTTGGGAAGCTAGGAGACTTGAAATTACTTTTCTTCCAATACTTGTTCTTTTCATATGGTCCGAGCCTTTCGAATACACTTCCAAGCCTTTCGAAGACAGAGCTTTTCTTGATTTATCTTCCTCCTTCATCAAACATGCCTTATGTGGACGAAACTTCTCCCTCTATGATATAATTTGCATTTGCTTTTCTAATTTCTATGCGTACTGGCTTTTGAGGGACATATCCCAAACCTGGCTTAGCATTTTTGACAATGTGGCCACTATTTTTCAACACTTTCTGAGTAGCATTGATCCCATGTTCAGTTGGGTTGATAGTCTCTTGAAGCAACTTGCTTGTCATCGATTTCTCTTTCAGTTCATAATCGGCCTTCTTGAGGAGTTTGAAAGCTTGTGGGCCATATGACTTGGCTATTTCTGCTTCAAATACTTCATCGTGTTCGGTCTTTGCTCCTTCAACAGGACTTACGAATCCTTTGAGTGGAGGAGAAGAAGTCTTACCTTCATCAATTTTTCTTAAGGGCAACGTCAACTCTTCCAATGCCTCAAGCTTCTCTTTGTTCTTCTTGAGAGCGGTGGATGATGTGCTACCTTTATCCTTTACTTGTTTACTGCCCCCATCATTTTGTGCTGGGGCTTCTTCGCGCTTTGCTTCCTTTGTATTCTTGAAAAATACTTAGCATCTGCAAAGTAAGCTTCAGCTTCAGTAAATGGCTTATCATCACTGAACACCCTTTTCACGTTGTTTCCTTCGCTATATTTGAAGCACAGCCATGGGCGCCTCAAGAGCATGTTGTATGAAGTTTTTGCATCGATAACATGGAAGAGCATTGTTGATTTCATCTCATCGATCATCAAATCAAGAACAATCGTGCTGAGAGTTCTTTGCCCTTCATGGTTAAACCCTTGGATCATCAACCGGCTATGGTTAAGTTCATCTGTTGATATTTCTAACTTCTTCAATATCCTTAAAGACAGGATGTTTACTGCTGAGCCCCCGTCAACAAGTATACGCTTTACTTGCAGTCCTTGCGTATAACCAGTTACAAATAAAGGTCGGTTATGACGTTGTGAACCCAACAACATGTCTTCATCTGTAAAGATCACCTTCATAGAGTAAACCTTTTCCTTATCCTCAACTCGTTCATCTTCACTGCCCTTCTCAGTCACCACATGACACGAGCTTTCATCATGAATTTCTTTTACGGAAGTGAAGTTTGTGGCTGCTTCATCTTCCAACACAATTTTTCCCTCCTTGGCCAGTTGCATGATCTTTTCCTTGAAGATGAAGCAATCATGAATGGGATGGCCCACCAATCTATGGTATTTATAATATTTTAGGTCATTGGTTCGATTGGCTTCCTCTGGGCGTTTCATCTCAGGGAGTTCAATGAGTTTGTCTTTCATCAGATCATCGAATATGCCAGAAACATCGGAGTTCAGGAATGGATACTCTTTTTCTTGCATCTCCTTCAGGGTTAACCTTCTTTGTCCCCACTCTTGAGCAACTTGTTTTCCTTTGTCTTTCTTGTCATCCCCATTCTTTTGAACCTTGACAGTAGTGGCGTTTGTGGCCATTGATTCTTTATTGGAGTTTCTGGCAAAAGGCTTGCCCCCTTTCTTAGCTTCTTGTCTATCTTTGGACTTGTAAGAATCCGACATTGGCGAGTGCTTGATTCCACTAACAGCCATGCTCAATTCCATGTCATGTGCTCTCGTAGCCAACTCTTCAAAAGTCTTTGGCTGAATCCCTTTAAGGATGTAGAGTAAATTCCACTCCATCCCTTGGATGCACATTTTGATAGCAGACTCTTCGGATAATCGGTCCTTGCAATTTAAACTCAAATTTCTCCATCGATTGATATAATCAATCACAGACTCTTCCTTCAATTAGCGAGTATTAGTTAGCTCAGTCATGCTAACAATTCTCCTCGTGTTGTAGAAACGATTGTGAAATTCATGCTCCATTTGTGCCCAACTGTCAATGGATTCAGGCTGCAAGTCGATATACCAGTCAAAGGCATTTCCTTTGAGAGAGCGAATGAATTGACTCACCATATGGTCTTCATAAGTACCAGCATCATTGCATGTCTCAATGAAGTGTGCCACGTGTTGTCTTGGATTTCCTTTACCATCAAATTGTTAGAATTTGGGAGGCTGGTAACCAGCTGGCACCTTTAAGTTGTTCACTCTTTTTGTGTATGGCTTGACATAAGTGATGGTAGGCTTGGAAGTCTCCTCAAACCTTTCTTTTATTGATCCAAGTATAATATCCTTGAGTTGATCCACTTGGAGCATTCCATCAGCCGAAAGTTGCACTCCTCTTTCAGTTTGCTCATTTTCCATAGTCTGGCGCCTTGTGACCTCTTCCACCTCACTATCATCCACAACTCTTTTTCCGTTTGCACGGCAAGTCTCCGCAATGTCTCTTTTTCCATCAATTTGGAGAACTTTGTGTCTTGAGCTTCTATGTGTTTTGGGAGCCCTTCGATAGCTTTCATCATGTTCGCAAGTTGTTCCTCAATAGTTATAGTGTCTGCCATCATTACTGGAGCTGCACTTGAGTCAGATGAAGAGCTTGAAGATGAATGGGGGTGTGAGCATGCAGAGTCTTCATCACTATCCTCCTTCATGGGTGGTTGTTTTCTCGAAGCCACTTCGACTGAAGAGTTGGATCCAGAGGAGGCCTCAGACTGAGCTTTCTTTGACATACTCCTTGTGATAACAGCAACATATTCATTCAATGAATCAGAGAGCTTGGAAGTAGCAGTCCTTCCCACTATGATCTTAATAGGAGTCATGTTGTATTTTCAAGCTTGTAGAGAGAAGAGATGAGAGGTAGAGATGGTCCCACTGGGCGTGCCAAAATTTGTAACAACAAATTTTTGTATTTATAATAAAATAAATACAAATTGAATTACAAAGATAATCCAGATGGATTGAACTTGATAATTTAGGAAACAATCTCTATCGATCCTCTGATTCTTCTCTCGAACCAATTTAGACTTTGACTTGTTGTGTTGACCGCGCTGACTGTGTTGACTACGCTAACTTTGTGTGTTGAGTCAGATCTTCAGTTGAAGCTTATCCGAGCTCGAGTTTGGGGCTTTGTAACATTTATCCAGAGGCGTCGAGCCTTTATTTGGATTAAACATGCTTGTTATGAGAAACACTCGATCTAGGGGCTTAGTACCTTAATCCCGGGTCGTATGTTGTTCTTGACTTGAAGAACACTAAAGAACTCAACGTGCTTGCTATGAGAAACACTCGATCTGGGGGCTTAGCACCTTAATCCCAGGTCGTATGCTGTTTTTGCCTTGAAGATCTTGAGGAGCATTGCTCGTGTTTCAATCTCTTCAGAGTGTTGTCGTCTTCGGGTGCTCCAGTGTGTGTCAAATGAAGAGATGAGACCCCTTTATATAGGTGAGAGGTGAAGACCATCTCATAAATGTCTTGCATTCTGATTGGTCCACTCTATTTGGGCAATATCCTGCAGGCTTGGGCCTTCATTTGTTTGGGCTGTAATCAGGCCTATTTTATTTGGGCCTGATTTAATTTATATGGGCTTGTTTGACTTAAGTCACACCTCATTTGACTTGGGCTTGCTTGACTTGGGTCAGACCTCATTTAATTTGTGCTTGTTTAACTTGGGTCAGACCTCATTTAATTTGGGCTTGTTTGACTTGGGTCAGGCCTCAATTAATTTAAGTCTCATTTAATTTGTTGGGCTTAAATTAATTATTAATTATTTATTAATCTATTTTTTAGAAATTAATTTATTTAAATTCTAAAATAAATTAATAATTGATATTTAATCAAGAAAATTCACGTGTCGCCATTTAATTTGAATGTAAATTTTAATTGCTTACAGGAGAGTCTCACTTCGTCAACAAACTTCTTGAAAAGGTGCTTGTCTGATAGCCTGCGCTTGTCTGATCATTATCTCCGCTTGCTCAGCAATTTGGGCTCTTTCTGCAACTTGTGAGTATGTTGCTCCATGCAGTCCTGCCATACTCACATCTCTGTAAAGTTCAGGCCTTAAGCCTTCCACAAATCTCTCCACTTTCAGTGCCTCCGTACACACCATGTGTTCAGCAAACCTCGACAACTGCTCAAACTTACGAAGGTAATCTGTGACTGACATACCACCCTGCTTCAGTTGTATGAACTAGTTCATCTTTATTGCTCTCACTGGTGCCGTAAAGTACTTATTTCTGAAAAGCTCCTTAAACCTTTCCCAGGTCATAGTCGTGATGTCCTCAATACTTTTAATGGTATCCCACCAGTGGCCTGCACTTCCTCGTAACATGAAAGAAGCACACAATACCCTGTCCCCATCTGGAATTTTACTATATTGAAACATGTTTTTCACCGTGCGTAACCAATCCTCTGCATCTGTGGGGTCTGCTGCATCCTCAAATATCAGAGGGCTCAGCTTTTGAAACCTCTCACAAACCATTTCCACACGTTCTACTTGACGTCTATCTTGATTAGGATCATCGTCTGGTTGTCCACCCACATCTCACTCCAGAATCAATTGTTGTATCTATTGGGACTGGCGCTCTACCAGTTCCATCAGCCGAGTAATCACCCCATCACGATTATTACCTTCAGTAGGTGCTGCTTGCTCAGCAGTCCTATCCCCTTCAGAACTCTCACATGTAGCCCTTACCATTTTGTCTACTAACTACGAGTTCTAAACCACATGGCCAATATAATTTATAAAACACATAACAACACAGAATGAAAAAAACACTTACATACAAAGCTGCGCTCCCAAGAAATGGGCTAATGTACATAGACAGTCTGCAGGACCCATACCGTGCTCTGATACCACTCTGACACTACTCACCTTACATAACTTATAATTCACATATTAATTAACATAAACATCATCATTATAAAAAAAACCTACATTTTTTTCACATAATGTATTTAAAGTCAAAACCATCACACCAGTTCAACATATGTAACTGGTTTCTGACACCACATCAATTCACACAAACTTGTGACAATACTTATTATATTAAATAATAAAAATCAGCGTAAACAAAATAAACCCACGACCTAGCCCAACAGGTCGTCATTTATGTACATCTGCTCAAAACCCTGAAGGAGCTCCATATCTTGCACAAAACACCACATAATTTAATCATCAGCAGACTCACCTACGATGCATAAACTAGTGAGACAAAAATCTCAATAAGTAGAAATCATGCATGTCAGTGCATGAAAATGCATTTAGTTCTCTATCGCCTATAAACTAGTCCTTCAAGTTGATCTCTTTTATTTTGAAAATTGTTCACGTTGCGGGATCCCCACGACACACTTATGATATGTACCCTGCTCAATAGACACACTTAGTGTCAGATCGATTCCGATCCCTGAATATAATGCTGGAAATAATTTTTCCGAACCCTGGCAGAGTGTTGGAGATGATTTTTCCGAACCCCGAATAAAGCACTGAGAACGATTTTCCGAACTCAGAATAAAGTGTCGGGAAAAATTTTTCCGAACCCTGACAGAGATGCATATATAGTCGCCGCACATACCATTAATATCTTATTAATTTTGGAGAAAATATTTTTCATGATTATGTATGGTATGCAACCAGGGCAATTAAATATGCATCATAAACCATTTACGACATCAATATCAACGTTTAATCACAATAAAGCAAGAACTTAAATTCAATTCACATAAGTCCACTTCTGAAACAATAACTTCACCCCAATCACATAAATCCATTTATAGAATAACAACTTCACCTTGGATCACACGATCCCTTTTTAGAATAACAACTTCATCTTGGATCATACAGATCCTCATAAACAATATCTTCTCATATCACACATATTTATATTCTACAATTTCCGACCAGTCAGATCCATAAAGGACAAAGATATTATTCCAAATCACATAGATCCAAGACTTGTATTACAAGTTTATAACAAATTAATCCCAAAAATTCAAAACGTAATTAAACTAATCACAAATAATCCATAACATAATTATCACATATTGATCACAAATAATTCACAAACAGCATGTTTATGCATTGTAGTTGGACTTCTACTTACCTGGATTCTGACAGTAATATAAATCTCGTGAAGAACTATAACTAATCTCCTATCTTTAGACCCGGCACTAACTCTTCCCTCTCTTTTCTTTCTCTCTATTTCTCTCTCTCTCTTTTCTTCTCTCTTCTTTTCTCTCTTTTTTTTTTCTCATTTGGTCCCTTCTCCTCAAATCAACCCAAGAAGGGTTTATATATTGGTAATGAAGGTGGACTATCACCACCACCCCAACCTTCAACTTACTATTTATAGTAAGTTTATTAAATATAATAATTATTATTATTATAAAAATTAAACATGCAATTGTTGATAACTTAGCAACAATGTACATACGTGTTCACGTATTTGACCACATGATTTTATATATTTCGTGGCGGTAATTAACTTTTTATTATTATTATTATCCATTATTAATATACGTGCAATACTTAATAACTAAGATATGATACATTTACAAATTAATACACATACGTGTACATTTTTCTTATCACTATTTTTATTACGATAACACATGTGATACTTAATAATTAAGAAATAATATATTTATACTCATAAAATAATTATATTATATATCCAAATAATTGCACGTAAATACTTATGTACTCATATATTCACATATTGTCACCATGTTTATCACGAATGTCTCAAATAAAATGTAAAGATAAATAAAATGTAAAAACAATTATCACATAATTGCCACATAATTATCACATAATTATAAAATGCACATAACACAAATTAAATTATATTGGCACATGAGTAGTGAGAAGCTCGGGTGTCACACCCTCCCCACCTTATAAAAATTTCGTCCTCGAAATTTACTTACCTGAAGAGTTCTGGATACTTAGTCATCATCTCATCCTCTCTCTCCCAAGTAGCCTCCTCAACTAGTTGGTTCCTCCATAACACTTTCACTAATGGTATCTCTTTATTTCTGAGCTTCTTCACTTCTCGCCGTAAAATCTCAACTGGTATCTCCTCATAACTCAAATCTTCTTTGAACTCAACTAGTTCCTGCCTGAGAACATGAGATGGATTCAGAACATACTTCCTCAACACAGACACATGAAATACGTCATGTACTCTAAACATCGATGCTGGTAACTCCAACTTATAAGCAACATTTCCAACTCTCTCAATGATAGTAAATGGACCAACATATCTTGAACTGAGTTTCCCTTTCTTTCCAAACCGCTTATTCCCTTCATTGGAGATACCTTCAAGAACACTTGATCACCCACTTCAAATTCTAACTTTCTTTTCCGTTTATCTGCATAACTCTTTTGCCGATCATGAGAAATTTTCATCTTCTCTCGAATACGGGTAACAGCTTCTGACATTTCACGAATCAAGTCTAGATCCAAAAGTTTCCTTTCTCCAACTTCATCCCAATGTACTAGAGATCTACACTTTCTCTCGTACAATGCTTCATATGGAGCCATCCCGATAGTAGACTGATAACTGTTATTGTACGAGAACTCTATCAAAGGTAAAAATTTACTCCACTGACCTTGAAAATCCAACACACATGCTCTGAGCATATCCTCCAAGATTTGTATTGTACGCTCTGATTGACCATCTGTCTGTGGATGGAATGTTGTGCTGAAAGATAACTGTGTCTCCAACGCCTTATGTAAACTCTTCCAGAAAGCAGACAAGAATCTCGTATCTCTATCTGATACAATGGTGTGTGGTACTCCATGGAGTCTGACGATCTCTTGTATATATAGCTGGGCATAAGGATCCATAGAATATGTAGAACAGATAGGAAGAAAATGAGCAGACTTAGTCAATCGATCCACAATAACCCAAATGGCATCGTGACCTTTCACTGTCTTAGGTAGCCCGATAACAAAATCCATAATGATATTCTCCCACTTTCACTCTGGAATAAATAGAGGCTGCAAAGTTCCTGCTGGTCTTTGATGTTCGGCTTTGACTTGCTGATAAGTCTAACATTGCTACACATATTGAGCGACATCTCTCTTCATCCCTTGCCACCAATAATGTGACTTCAAATCTATATACATCTTAGTAGCTCCTGGATGTACATAGTACGATGTTGAATGAGCTTATGTCATCACTTCTTTCCGAATGTCATTCACTTCAGGTAGACATAATCGACCTCTATAACAAATCACACCATCCTTTCTTAATTGGAAGTCAGAAGACTTTCCAGAGCTGATATCATTCTTTATCTAGTCAAACAACTTATCCTCCTGTTGGCCCTGTCGAATCTTATTCATCAAGATTGGTCGAAGTGTCAGAGCTGCCATCTTAGCTTCCAACGATCCTTCCTGAATGATCTCCACACCCATCATTTGCAAATCAAGCAACTCTGGTTTCTGATTTAAGGTTATAGCAGCTACACTCTGTATTGATTTTTGGCTCAATGCATCAGCAACGACATTGGCTTTACCCGGATGATAATTGATATCACAGTCGTAGTCCTTCACCAATTCCAACCATCTTCTCTGTCTCATGTTCAACTCTTTCTGAGTGAATAAGTACTTCAAACTCTTATGATTAGTATAAATCTCACACCGTTCTCTATACAGATAATGCCTCCAAATCTTCAGTGTAAACACCACTGCGGCTAACTCCAAATCATGGGTAGGGTAGTTCTTCTCGTATTCCCTTAACTGTCTCGATGCATACGCTATCACTTTTCCATTTCACATTAGTACACATCCAAGACCATTCTTTGAAGCATCACTGTAAACCTTGAAGTTTCCTATCTCCATAGGAATAGTTAAGATAGGTGCTGATGTCAATCGTTTCTTTAATTCCTGGAAACTTTGTTCACATGCCTCCGTCCATGTGAACCTCAGATTTTTCCTGGTCAACTATGTTAATGGTGAAGCAATCTTAGAAAATTATTTAACAAACCTTCGATAATATCCAACCAATCCAAGAAAGCTACTAACCTCAGTAGGATTTGAGGGTTATGGCCAATCATGGATTACTTTTACTTTACTTAGATCCACTGAAATTCCTTCTCCTGATACCACGTGTCCCAACAAAACAACTCGGTCCAACCAGAATTCACACTTCTTAAACTTCGCATATGACTGCTTCTTCTTCAAAATCTCCAACACCTTCCTCAAGTGCAAAGCATGATCCTCTTTATTCTTTGAGTAAATCAGAATGTCATCGATTAACACAATCACAAACTTATCGAGGAATTCCTGTACTGAATGCAGTCTTTGGAATATCCTCCTCCTTAATCTTCAACTGATGATACCCAGATCGCAAATCAATCTTTGAAAAGATAGATGCACCTTGTAGTTGATCGAATAGATCATCAATACGAGGCAATGGATACTTATTCTTGACTGTAACTTTGTTGAGCTCTCAGTAATCGATACACATCCTCAATGTTCCATCCTTCTTACAAACGAAAAGAACTGGTTCTCCCCATGGTTAGAAACTAGGTTTGATGAACCCTTTATCTAACAACTCTTGTAACTGTATCTTTAATTCTTTCAGTTCAGCTGGTGCTATCTTGTATGGCACTTTAGATATAGAAGCAGTTCCTGGTTGTAGCTCAATAACAAATTTAATTTTCCGATCCGGCGGCAATCCTGGAAGATTATCTGGAAACACCTCTAGGTATTCCCGAACTACTGACACATCACCGAGGACTGGACATTGCTTTCTCTCAACATTCATCACGCTCACCAGATACCCCTCACAACCACTTTCCAACAATCGACGTGCCTTTGCTGCTGATATCACAGAAAATTTGAAGCTCTTTTTAATCCCAACAAAAGTGAATGGTTCTCCTCCCAATGGCTGAAAAATGATACTCTTCTTCTGACAATCTATCTTAGCACCGTACTTTGACAGTCAATCCATGCCCAATATGATATCATAATCATTCATACTTAACACAATCAAATCAGCAAGGAGTCGTCTTCCTTCAATAGGAATAACACAACCTCGAAGAAGTCAATTGGTTTGCTTTAATTCACCAGAAGGTATCATCACCTCATAATTAGCTTCTATCAAGTTAGGTGTTCCACCCACCTTCCTCACATACTCAGTGGATACAAATAAATGTGTTGCTCCAGAATCAAATAGCACATATGTAGAAGTGCCAAAAATAGAAAATTTACCCGTGACAACTGATGGATTCGCATATGCCTCCTCTCACGTCAAAGTATACACCCTAGCTGGAGCTCTTCCTTGTTGTGTATGCTTCCCTTTCTTAGGATAAGTAGTAGTCACATGTCTTTTCTCCCGCATGTGTAACATGTTCTCGGAGGAATTTGACACTCTCCACCATGTGATCTAAGACAATTAGGGCATATGAGTAGTGGCGGCGCCGGTGACACCTTACCCTAATCGAATTTGGGACGCTTATTTGGTTCTCCTTGTCTCTATCTTTACTCTACTTGAACAATTAATTTTGGCCTCTGAAATGGCATCGCCTCCTATCAACTCTCCCAAACTACTGCACTGGTTTCTGCTGAAATTGACGTATGACAGTCTGCGCTTGTCTGATCCTCATCTCCGCTTGCTCAGCAATTTGGGCCCTTTCTACAACTTGTGAGTATGTTGCTCCATGCAGTCCCTCCATACTCACATCTCTGTAAAGTTCAGGCCTTAAGCCTTCCACAAATCTCTCCACTTTCAGTGCCTCCGTACTCACCATGTGTTCAGCAAACCTCGACAACTGCTCAAACTTACGAAGGTAATCTGTGACTGACATACCACCCGCTTCAGTTGTATGAACTAGTTCATCTTTATTGCTCTCACTGGTGCCGTAAAGTACTTGTTTCTGAAAAGCTCCTTAAACCTTTCTCAGGTCATAGTCGTGATGTCCTCAATACTTTTAATGGTATCCCACCACTGGCCTGCACTTCCTCGTAACATGAAAGAAGCACACAGCGCCCTGTCCCCATCTGGAATTTTACATATTGAAACTTGTTTTCCACCGTGCGTAACCAATCCTCTGCATCTGTGGGGTCTGCTGCATCCTCAAATATCAGAGGGCTCAACTTTTGAAACCTCTCACAAACCATTTCCACACGTTCTACTTGACGTCTATCTTGATTAGCATTATCGTCTGGTTGTCCACCCACATCTCTCTCCTGAATCAATTGTTGTATCTATTGGGACTGGCGCTCTACCAGTTCCATCAGACGAGTAATCACCCCATCACGATTATTACCTTCAGTAGGTGCTGCTTGCTCAGCAGTTCTATCCCCTTCAGAACTCTCACCTGTAGCCCTTACCATTTTGTCTACTAACTACGAGTTCTAAACCACATGGCTAATATAATTTATAAAACACATAACAACACAGAATGAAAATAACACTTACATACAAAGCTGCGCTCCCAAGAAATGGGCTAATGTACATAGACAGTCTGCAGGACCCATACCGTGCTCTGATACCACTCTGACACGACTCACCTTACATAACTTATAATTCACATATTATTAACATAAACATCATCATTATAAAAAACCTGCATTTTTTTCACATAATGTATTTAAAGCCAAAACCATCACACCAGTTCAACATACGTAACTGGTTTCTGACACCACATCAATTCACACAAACTTGTGACAATACTTATTATATTAAATAACAAAGCATCAGCGGAAACAAAATAAACCCACGACCTAGCCCAACAGGTCGTCATTTATGTACATCAGCTCAAAACCCTGAAGGAGCTCCACAGCTTGCACAAAACACCACATAATTTAATCATTAGCAGGCTCACCTGCAATGCACAAACTAGTGAGACAAAAATCTCAGTAAGTAGAAATCATGCATGTCAGTGCATGAAAATGCATTTAGTTCTCTATCGCCTATAACCTAGTCCTTCAAGTTGATCTCTTTTATTTTGAAAATTGTTCACGTTGCGGGATCCCCACGACACACTTATGATATGTACCCTAAATGAGCTCAATAGACACACTTAGTGTCGGATCGATTCCGATCCCTGAATATAATGCTGGGAATGATTTTTTCAAACCCTGGCAGAGTGTTGGAGATGATTTTTCCGAACCCCGAATAAAGCACTGTGAACGATTTTTCCGAACTCAGAATAAAGTGTCGGGAAAAAATTTTCCGAACCCTGACAGAGATGCATATATAGTGGCCGCACACACCATTAATATCTTATTAATTTTGGGGAAAACATTTTTCATGATTATGTATGGTACGCAACCAGGGCAATTAAATATGCATCATAAACCATTTACGACATCAATATCAACGTTTAATCACAATAAAGCAAGAACTTAAATTCAATTCACATAAGTCCACTTCTGAAACAACAACTTCACCCCAATCACATAAATCCATTTATAGAATAACAACTTCACCTTGGATCACACGATCCCTTTTTAGAATAACAACTTCATCTTGGATCATACAGATCCTCATAAACAATATCTTCTCATATCACACATATTTATATTCTACAATTTCCGACCAGTCAGATCCATAAAGGACAAAGATATTATTCCAAATCACATAGATCCAAGACTTGTATTACAAGTTTATAACAAATTAATCCCAAAAATTCAAAACGTAATTAAACTAATCACAAATAATCCATAACATAATTATCACATATTAATCACAAATAATTCACAAACAGCATGTTTATGCATTGTAGTTGGACTTCTACTTACCTGGATTCTGACAGTAATATAAATCTCGTGAAGAACTGTAACTAATCTCCTATCTTCCGTCCCAGCACGAAATTTTCCCTCTCTTTTCTTTCTCTCTATTTCTCTCTCTCTCTTTTCTTCTCTCTTCTTTTTTTTCTCTTTCTTTTTTCTCATTTGGTCCCTTCTCCTCAAATCAACCCAAGAAGGGTTTATATATTGGTAATGAAGGTGGACTATCACCACCGCCCCAACCTTCAACTTACTATTTATAGTAAGTTTATTAAATATAATAATAATTATTATTATTATAAAAATTAAACATGCAATTGTTGATAACTTAACAACAATGTATATACATGTTCACGTATTTGACCACATGATTTTATATATTTCGTGGCGGTAATTAACTTTTTATTATTATTATTATTATTATTATCCATTATTAATATACGTGCAATACTTAATAACTAAGATATGATACATTTACAAATTAATACATATACGTGTACATTTTTCTTGTCACAATTTTATTACGAGAACACATGTGATACTTAATAATTAAGAAATAATATATTTATACTCATAAAATAATTATATTATATATCCAAATAATTGCACGTAAATATTTATGTACTCATATATTCACATATTGTCACCATATTTATCACTAATGTCTCAAATAAATTGTAAAGATAAATAAAAAAAAATAATTATCACATAATTGCCACATAATTATCACATAATTATAAAATGCACATAACACAAATTAAATTATATTGGCACATGAGTAGTGAGAAGCTCGGGTGTCACACTTTCCCTCCCATTTTATTGTTTTAATTTCATTGGTGTGAGTAAGAAATTTTTATATTTGATGTGCTTATCATTCGAAAATTACATCTCTTTGCAAACTTAGTTTCGACTATAGTTTCTACTAAGTTTGGGAGGTGTGATGTACTTATCTTATCATAGCATAGAGAATATGATCTTTTCTTTGTAACGTCTGCTAGGGGAGTTGATTTTTTACGGTATATTAAAACTTTAACCGATTTCGATGCATCGATTTTTTTGCAATTTGCCTAGTGTTTAGTGGTGTTTCGTTGTGTTTCTAGTGTAATTGCGGAGTTACACCTGATGCTATATGGTTTTAAAGAGTTTCTCTAGTTTAATTTTTGGATATCTTGATATTTGATGTTGTCCTAGAGTTGAATGTTGCAGGGAGATACGAGAAGGGTATGAAGTTTAGTAAAGTTTGAGGTTGTTCGACTTCAGGTGAGCTGTTCGACCAAGGATAGTAATCGAGCTATGGTCGAATAAACATGCATAATTCTTCCAGTGAGGTCGTTCAACTTAAACCTTGCCGCTCAACCAAGAGGCTGGAGTCGAGCAACGGTCGAACAAAGTGAGCAAAACTTACAGAGACTTTGTTCGACCAAATAGTGATTACTCGACCGGGAGTGTGAAGTCGAACAAAAGTCGAGCAAGACAGAGAAGAACAGGGGGCATGACGAGGCAAGTTACTTGAGCTCCAGCACCTGTTCGACCAACAATTTTAGGTCGAACGGAGATCAAGTGAAATGCACAAAATATCCAAAAAGGTTGTTTGACCTCGACCATGTTATTCGACGAAGGAGTCTAAGTCGAGCGGCGGTCGAGCAAAATGTGAAAAACTTATAGAGACCTTGTTCGACTTAACATGGGTTGCTCGACCAAAACTTTGAAGTCGAGCAGAAGTCTAGCAAGTCAAGGCAAAATAGAGACTCGATTACACGCGTTGCTCGACTCCCACTTGCTGTTCGACTATGAAATTCAGGTCGAACAGAGGTCGAGCTAGGCGATTTTAAAAGTTAGATTTGGGTCGTTCTACTTACGAACTTTGTTCGACCATCCTTCACAAGTCGAATTGCAGTCGAACGGGGTCTGGAAGCAGTTTTTTAAAAAAAGGTATTCTGATTCTGTTCGACACACTCACTTTCATCACCTTTCTCGAGCACTACCATAAACATAAGATCTTCTTCCCAATCTATTTCCTTCACTTTAATCCTCTATTCCACACACTTTCACATCTGAATTCGAGTGGTTTCAAGTCCAATTTAGGGCTAGATTTGAATTTTTGGGGTTGTTTTCGTTGCCTTCACCACACGCACACTATGACAAGCAAAGGTATGTTTTCTCCTCACTTTTTACTCGTGGATTGTGTTGTTAATGTTTAGTATGGGCTAGTGGATTCATGCTAGTTTTGGGTTGGTTTGATTGTTGAATTGATTGAGTTTTTATCCAACATTGCATTCAAATTTTCTTGAATGGTGCTTCGTTAAATTGTGGAATATTTGTGAAATTGATGTTGTATGAAGCATGGGCTTTTGTTTAAATTCGAATTATACATATGGGCTCATTGAAATTGGGTAGTGATGTGATGCAATTGAGGGTGGAAGTTGAGCATGTTTAAGTGTGGACTTGGTGAAATTTGGAGTTGATTTGATATTATGTCTGTGTGGAGTAGTGTTAGATTAATTAGGTCTTGATATTCTTGATTGAAAGTGTTGGTTTAGAGTTCAATTGTGATTGAGAGACACTTGAAATTGAGTTGAATTGGATACATGAATTTGAAGTCTTGAGTAGGATTCATGTTAGACTTATGCTTGGTATTTGTTTATCTCTTTTTATTGAGTATTGAAGTATAACTTCTGTAGGAAAAGAGAGTGCTTCTTCTTCTTCGAAGAGGAAAGGAAATAGGTCACCTCCATTGGGGGAGTTAGTCAAGAAAATCAAGATGGCTAAAAGGAAGCCAGATAAAAGAAAAATGCCAGTGGATTTTCGGATCAAGATTGGTGATTGGGAAGAGAAACGGGAGCTTTGGAATGCAATCTCTCTAAAGATCAAAAGGATGAGGTATCAAGATGATCGTGCCATGACGGACATGAACATATTAACGACATTCGTTGGATGTTTCATCAAGCGGGCATAGCAAGATTCATGGAGATAAAGAGGGAGACTTACTTTCACATTACTGCGGAGGTTTTACGCACGCTGACAGTTGAGCATGGTGATGGATATCTTCCGTATGGTATTCGGATGCAAATAGGTGGACATGAGCAGACTATATGGGCTCGAGAGTTTAATGAGATAATTGGCTGTGAGAATGTGGTCAGAACGGAGAGTGATGACTTCAAGCCGAACGAGTTTTAGAGAGCTATCACAGGGAGGCAAGAAAATTACAACTCCAACACTTCGAAGGTTGCTTTCATTCGCAACCCTGTGATTGCTTACATGGACTGGATTTTGGGAAACACGTTGTTTGGAAGGTCCGAAGGAAGCTGTATTCCGAGAGGGGAGCTCTATGTCTTATGGTGCATGCTCAACGGAGTTAGTTTCAATGTAGCAGCCTACTTTTTCCATCAGCTTTACAAGTTCACAACGCATGGATTTCAGAGAGTAAACATTGGGGGGCTGATCACCATTATAGCGGAGTATTACAGGGTTGACTTGAGTAGGCATGCCCTTATTCGAGGTGATCCGAACTTGATCTTGACATCATGTGTTAGGATGGGGCTTATTGAGTGAGTGGATGATACTTAGATGTTCATCCGAGAGAAGGAACCTCGAACACTTCAGTTTTCATTGGTGATAGCTGATCTTACCACTGTGAGGAACAACAATAATTTATTGATGAATACTACGGAGCACACAGTGATCTCGGAGACATGCCTGGGAAGAGGAAATTGGAGATTGTTAGCTGAGTTGCGTGAGCAAGGAATCGGCTTGGATGAGGATATGATTCTGATTGGAGACCCACCTGATTTTGAAGAAGAGGAGCCACAACCACCACCTGCGTTTGATTATCAGGAGGATATGCTTCCGGTGCAGCCTCAACAGCCACTTGAGCAAGAGTTTTTCGAGCCACCACCACATCCACAGCCACAGCCGCAGTAAGATTTTTGGATGACCCAATATCAGTTTTATCCGGAACAATTTTGATTGATGCACGAGCACTTCGTCACACTCATTGCGAACCATTAAGAAACAAACAGACAACTGGCGCTTGCAAATGCTAACTACGCCGCACTTAATGTACTCTATGATACGATGGATGATCGGTTGAGGTAGTTGCAAGACCGTGAGCGCTTGATGGCTCGGAATATCAGTAATCTCCATCGAGCAGTTGATCAGTGGCGAGCGGAAATGAGTAATGATGATGATGGGGAGGATGATGGTGATGTTCCGGAGGAGTAGAGCTACCAGGTTTTTTTATTCTTTTCTGATTCTTCTCATCCCCATTCTCTTTTACACTTTACAGGTGCAAGCTTGAGTGTTGTGGGTGTAGTGTGTGATTCATGTGTGAGTGACATGTATCTGATGATATTGATGATGATTACCTGATTGTGGAAAGTTGTTTGCTTGGAATTGATTAGTGATGAGGATTCATGATATGTATGGGCTATTATTTTGATGCATGTTGATTTGTTAATGACGAGCATATTCTATTTGTACGTGTAGTTCATAGAAAATTGATATTGATTGCATGCTTTGAAGAGTGATTAGGGTTCTAATAACCATGTGAGGATTTGAGACTTGTTGATCGTGCTATATGCGTGATCGCTTATTCTTGAGAGTCGTTTGTATACTCGTATTCTAGAACTTGACTTGGAGTCTTATGCAAAATCTATAATTGATAGATGCTAGGAAATGATCTTAGGCCATTATTGTTAATTGAGTTACTTAGCCAAATTTATCCTACCTTATTATATGATTATCATTGGAAGCCCTTTTGAGCCTTTAAGCTTTTTTTTTGGCAAGCCTTGATAATGAGTCGTTTACCTTTTGAGCTTTGAACACCTATTACTAGTAAAGAGTGGAGGTAGATGAATGCTCTATAAAGTTTTGAAGAGGAATAGAAGGAGAGATTTGGTGAAATCAGAATCGAGAGACAAGAGGTTAAATCTTGCGAGGGATAGTGCCTGAAACCGGTATCCCAATTACTAGAGAGTGTAGTGCCCGAACTGGTACCCTTATACTTGAAGAACACCGGAATTGGTATTTTACTGCTAAAAAGAGATTGATCCAAGTAAAGATAGAGGAATGGCGTATGAACATGATCGTTAAGAGAACAAAGAAGTGAAGAAGGGATCAATTGAAAAGCAATATACCAAGGGAATTCTTTACTAGTAAAGTTAGTCACTTTTCTATATTCCTCCACCTTTACCAAAGAGCCAACATTACAACCTTTAAGCAAGTCCTTCGTGATCCTAGTATTGAGTCATTTATGGATGGATTTTTGAGACCGTTGTCAAGCTTATGGTCATGCGAGTATATGAATTGAAATTGAGCGTTGATATTAACCATAAGGTTTACATCTTTTACACTTGAGTGAGAGAATAAATACTTACCCGTGAGCTAGATGACTTAGCACTCGTAGATGTATTGTGATTAATTGATGTTTTTATATGAATGAAAGATATGGTGGTTGCATGTTTTAAGTTAATATAATTGCATGTGTTAGGATATGTTGCACTTGATCTTATGATTACACTCTCTGGATTTGTTTGATTTTCGTTGCCTCGGGACGAGCAACATGTAAGTTTGGGAGTTTGATGAGAGTGTAAATTCACTTATTTTGGGCTCTGATTTGCATGGGAATGGAGTACAATTGAGTCTTTTATTGAGACAAATCGGTACATTTATGGAAAAGTCATGAATCAGAGGATACAAGGGCTGTTTGAGCATATTTGTATAGGAAAACAGGTGTAAAAGGCTCAGAATTGGAAGACACGATTTTAGAGGCAAGTTTCGAGTACCATTCGACCTGAAGAGCTTGTTCGACCATCATTGCTTTGGTCGAACAGAGGAGGCCAAGTCGAGCAGATTGTGTAGATCCGTCCAGAGAGTTAGCTCGACTTGGAGGCGTTGCTCGACCAATATCGGCTTAGTCGAGCAGATGAGCGGAGGTCGAACAAAGTGAATAAAACTTACAGAAAGTTTGTTCGACTTGAAGGTGTTGCTCGACCAACATCAATTTGGTCGAGTAAGAGAAGGCTGGTCGAGCAGAATGTCGAAGTTGTCCAGAGAGCTTGCTCGACTAGTTGCTCGAGTCGGAGGCTTTGCTCGACCAGTCCATGCTTGGTCGAACGAAATTTCGTTGTTGATATTTATGGTAATTCCGGATGTCTTTTATCAAATTTGACGTGTGCTTCAAACAAAGGCTCATCCTAAGCCCATAAGGAGGTCCTATGAGTATAAAAGAAGAGCCTTCACAGGAGGAAAGAGGAGACAACACATCATTCATCATTCATCCTTCACCAAACCCTACCATCATCCGAAGGAGTCGTGAGGAGAGGTTCATCGGACGAGTCAAGTAAGATCATACCAACTAGCCATGATTGTTCCTAGATCAATCATGGGCTAGAATCGCTCCGGTAGTTCTAGGGCTATGAAAGTTTTATGAGTTAATTGAATTTCCATGTGTAAACTCCGTACAACACTACTTGTGGTTTATTTTATATAAGATTGTGCTTTTTCAATTCATACTCACGGTTGTTTTGTGCATTATTAACTGTTATGTAGAGTCTGAATACATTTCTTGGTTATTGATTGAGTGCGTTCACCGCTGAGCAGGATCACATGTTATAATTCTAAGTGAAGGAATACCGAAGTCTTATTTACTTTGCTATCTTTACTTATATGTTCTTTAGTTTCGTAACCAAACCAAATCCAATTTTTCACATGATCTTAGTTAATTAGAATATAATTGAATTGATAATAATCTGTCTCTTGGGTACGATAATCACTTGGTCACTTATCGAAACTACAATTGATATCCTTATACTTGAGGATTAATTTTGTGTGTTGAGAAAACAGCCATCAATCCCCGAAAGAAATCAAAACCCACATAGTTCTCGTAACTTACCTCTACTTATCTTGAAGGACAGTGGTCGGGTGGTGGCTTTTTTTGTCAATCTCACTGTCCTTCCGTATTGATGTCTTCATCCGTCACGTAATCATCATCTTTGTGTTGACTTCGATCTTCCTCTTTTAACCAATCATCAAACAAACATGAATTTTCTAATTTTTAACACCTAAATGGATTGTTGAGGATTCAAAATGAGACCACTAAGGCTAAATGCTTGTTCAACGGCGACGGTAGAGGCAGGAGCCGCAAAGACCTCTTTTACAATTAATAATAAAATAGGAAAGGATTGAACTCTCCTTGACCACCACCACAAAATATCAAAGTTCTCTTCAAACTCAAATATATTAGTAAATAAGAATCAAGTTCTTAAAAAGGATTAGATTGAGCCCTTGCAAGTTTTTTAGATCTAGCATCATAAAAGTTATAAAATTTTTCAAAAAATTGATATTTTCTAGAACTATCACCACTTCTACTACTATCATCACCACTAGATTGATCATCACTAGAACTATATTGTTGTTTGTATTCACTAAAAAGTTCCCTTAAGTGTCAATAAGTATTACTTACTATGTCTTTAGGCTTAGGAGCTTGTTGTCTAGTGGTTAACAATTCTTCCAAATCATACATTCTAATAGTGGGTCTAACAATTTAGCAAGTAAGCACAAGTCCGGAATATTAAAAAAATATTTTAACCATTTTGATTTCATTGAAAGAATAGCATCATGTAAAATTGTATTTGTTTCATTAGCACTAAAAGTAATGGCAATTTTAACACAATTATCAACAACAATGTTAGTAGTAGGATAATAAACACCTGATAATTCTTCGGTAGCTTCATTAAAATTTTATAAGACTTCACATAAAGTAGTGCATGTATCCCATTGATTAGCAAATAAAGCATGACCAATGGGTTCAAGTGCATAAAAATTACATATATGCTCTCTATATTGAAAAGATGCTTGTAACATTTATAAGTTGAATTCCAACTAATAGAAATATCCAAAGGATATTTTTTAGGATGAATGTTAATAGATTGACAATATCTTTTTCATCTTTTAGTCACGGAGGAATTTCTCATTATATACCATATAGCATCTTTAATAGGACTAATATGTTCTTTCAACAATTGTAAAGCATCTTGAACACATAAATTCAATATATGACAAATACATCTAACATGAAAAACCTACCACCAATTGATGGTTTACAAATGTTAATAAGAGTTTCTAAACTAGCCTATTAGCACTAGCATTATCAAATGAAATTGTAAAAAATTTTGTGGTCAAATTATACTCTTGCAAAATAGTATTAATTTTGTGAGCAATATTTACGGTGGTATGTGGAACATCTAAAGCTCTATTAGCAATTAATCGTTTTTGCATAGTTCATGAACTATCAATCTAATGACAAGTTATACCCATATAATCCGCATGTTGCCAATTATTACTCTAAATATCCGAACATATAGAACCTTTATGAGGTAAATTTGTTAAAATTTGCTTTAAAACCAATTTATAATCCAAAACAACTCTTATAAGACCATTTGTACATTTATTACGATGCAATGGTGAAGCTTAAGAATTTAAAGTGAGATTGACCCAATTTTGAAAAAAACTATTTTCCGCAAAGTTAAAAGGCAAATGTTTGGTGCAAATAACTTTAAGATAATATCTCAAATAATTTGGCTCATTAAATTTAAAAAGAGCATTACCTTCCGAAGAACCTCCTACTCTTCCCAACGAAGACCCCGTGAATTCTCTTCCTATTTGTGTTTGATTTGTTGCGATGTCAATCTTATCCGGGTGTTTTTTTTGCAAATGCTTGATAAAAGTTCCATATCCTCTACCATGCTTGAATTTATAATTGGTGCCACAATAAATGCAACTCACTTTATAATTTGATGAATTTTCAAGCGCTTGTTTCTTGAAGTGAATGGTGAATATATCCTAACGTAGAGTTTGTTGAGAACTTTGACTTGTTGCTCCGAGTGATGCTCCGGCTCCACTTCCACCTTCTCCACTCGAACTTAGTTGGCTACCATCCTCATTTTGTTGTCCTTGAATTTGAACATCATCTTCGTTGCCGTCGGACTCGATATCATCTCCATGTATGTTTCCATAATTTAAATCATAGATATGAGGGTGGGTAGAAATATCCGAAGAAAAATTAGGATATTGTGGTGGTGATGGAAATTGTTGATTTGGTGACTGAGCCGGTGGTGGACAATTGTCTACGTTGGCAGTGTTTCTTCCTCTAGAAGATTGTGAGGAAGAACCGGCACTGGAAGAAGAAGAACCTCTCCTTCGCATTTTTTTGGATTTTTTTTGTATTGTAGTAATAGAAGAAGTGAAGAAGTAAAGTAGTATACTAACAGGTAAGTAAGAAATAAGAAATGAGAATGAAAATATGAAACTAACACTAAGAAACTTGGAAGTTGGAATTGAAAGTTGTAAATAATAAAAGTAATGAAATTAAAAGAATGATTTGAACGTATGAAGTAATGAAACTTGGACTTGGAAAAAACATTAAGAGCAGAAATTGAGAGTGTAGTGTAGTGAAATGATGGAAATTAGTTGGATCAAGAATGATGTAATGTGTAGAAAAAGTAGTAGAGAGTAAGTAGAGAAGATGTTGTTTGTGTGATCAAATGAACCCCAATAAGGGGTATTTATAGAGGATGCAAAATTATCCCAACCATCCATTTCAAATCAAATTAATCCTAGCCATTGAAAAAAAATTGGTTCGGTAAACCGCCGGTTCCAAACCAGAGCGGGGTGGCAGCTGGGTTGATCTCGGCCGTTCATCTCCAACAGACAACAAAATCCCGCTCGTCCGTTTAAAATTTGAAAATTTTAATTTTGGCTCCAAAACCGTCGGTTCGGGTGGTGAACTGGAACCGTCGGTTCAGCGGTTAAACCGCCTGATCAGCCTCCAACGGCTACTTTTGATCCGGCCGTTCATCTCAAACGGTCACTTAATCTCGGCCGTTGAATTTGAAATTCAAAAAAAATTTAAAAAAATTTAAAAAATCAGCAGTTTCGGTTTTGCAAAATCTGGAACCGGAATTGAACCGTAAAAATTCCGGTTTCAGTTCCAAAAATCTGGTCTACGAACCGCCGGTTCCGGTTCCGATTAAAACCGACGGTTTTTCGATTGGAATCGACGGTCCCAATTAAAATATGCAAGTCTAGCCTCACGTGCTTTTTCCGTTGGAAAATTGATGGAATAATACATAAAATAACCAGCAGGACTAAAAATGTGTAAAATGTACCAAAAATGAAATTGAAATCTTCCAATGGAACCAAAAGTGCAATATTTCCCTTAATAGAGACAATGGTGGGAGTATATCATGGGTAGCAGGGCTATTTTTGGCCTTTTTAGGAATCCAAATTTGCAGTGTTGAAACTTGAATGTAACTCCAGAAGAAAATGACCCTAAATTTTTAAGAATCAGGGGCGTGTTTGTAAACTGCGGCAGCAATGGCGGAAGAGAGGCAAACCATATATAGAATATCAAGGAGCATAAAACGCAGAGAGAGCAACTTGTACAACGCCTTACGATCCATCTACGAGGACTCCACCTTCGTCGCCGAAATCCATCAACTCTGGCCGGACCTGCCTCTGCTCGCCAATCTTCGATGTGGTCTTTGGTACTCACCCAAATTCAACTTCAATTGTTACTTCAAATCCACCGACGGCCACACCAACAACTTATCTTTCAGCACCTCCCGTCTTAACCTCCACGTCGCCTCTCTAGCTGGTACCTGCTTTTTTTTTTTATTTTTTTTAAGGGTTTTTTTTTATGGTTTCTGCAATCACACACCTGCTATTCTCTGTTCGGTCGATTTCCATTAATCCCGTAGACCACTTCTCTAAATGACAATCTGCGTTGTTTGAATGTATTGCCTCTATTTTTATATTTTGGTGCTTAGAAATTTTTTCTCTCTATCTTTCTTGGTAATTTATAAGCTTACTTCAAAAATTTTATGGACATCTTGGAAGTACAACGTGATTTTGTTTGGGCATTTGCTGCTTAAATGTGCACATGTGCACATCAAGTTAACATGTAGAAGATTTAATGTAGGCATATTTATATTTCTGTACTTCAGTATTTATCTAGAAATGCATTATCTACAGTAGAGGTGCTGACTTGAAAGTAACCATAACCATAGGAATTTTTGTTCATGGTTTCTAGCTAATCATTCTGCATAATTGAACAGCTTTCTAGAGCATCTGTTGCCTAGCTTCTATCTGGTAACAAATAGTTGGTGCTATAACTAACTGAATTCATGATTGAATGTATGATTTATCACTTCCCTGAAAGCCATTGGGGGGTAGGGGGAAGCTTAAGGAATATTAGTTCAGAAATAGTTCTATTTAATAGTTGGAAAACTAGGTAAAATGAGTTCAACTTTTGAGTTAGAATACTAATAAAAATTGTTCTTGTTTTAAAATTTAAGAAACTGACCTCTAGATGTGGCCGGAGATAATACTTAATGCCATGGCCCAATGTCATGGATTTTATTTCCAAATAAAAAATTGGAGAGTAATGACCTGAGATCATGATAGATGGTGGGTGCACTCTATGAAGATTGGGCTAATGGATTGATAATATTAAAAAGAAGTAAAAACGTACAGAGTCAGAAGATTACAAAGATGTTGAAAAATAGAAACAACAAAAACTATTTAAATCTAAAGTACTCATGATTCATATCCTTGAACATATTATCATTAAGAAAATCCGGGGAAGGATGATCCCATGTTTGTTCCCCTCCAATCCTAGATAGCAAATCCGCAACCGAATTACCCTCTCTAAAGATATGAGAGACGTGAATCCACGAGCTACGAGCGACCTCCATAGCCCTTCTCCATCTTGAAAGCATAATTGTTAAAGGCGCGCCTAAGGCGCAGAGGCTCACAGGCTTGCGCCTAGATTGGCCATTTTTTGCAGTCCAAGGCGTTTATGTCGTAGGCGCGCGCCTCATCGGGACCAAAGGCGCGCCTCTGCAACATCTTGCTTTTTTTCTTTTTTTTTTTAAATTTTTTGAAGTTGCTAATTCTATTTTGAAGTGCTAACACGTTTTTATTAAGAAAAGGGGGCAGCCCACTTATAAAATGTATATAAATTGAGAATTAGGGTTAGGGTTTTAGAAGTAGAACTTTCAAAAGAGAGAAAGGTGGGCTGCCAGCCGCTGCCTTCACCTCCACACACCATCTGCTGCCGCCGCCCAGCTGCCACCTGCCGGAAAGTTGATTTTTTTTATTTTCTTATTTTTTCTGTTTTTCTAAGAATTATATCATTGTATATGAAATATATATGTTGTTTTCTTATAGTTATTAAGTTATTATCACCTAGAAACACCTATACTTATATATTATTTGAGTAGTTTTTTTTTGTTAATGATTTTTTCTGTTTTCTTTATGTATATATATTATAAATTGAGTTTTAAATAAAATATAGCCCAGGCGCGCGCCTCGGGCGCGCCTTGCGCCTCAGGCGCACTTAGGGGTCCGTGCGCCTCGGTGCGCCTCTCGCTTTTAACAACTATGCTTGAAATCATTCTCCACGGGACGGCTGGAGATGGATGTTTAAAAGCATAGACCACAAACATAGAGTCTGTTTCCAACCATAACCTCTTCCAACCCTTGTTGTGCGAGAACACAATAGCAAGACATGCAGCTGCAAGTTCAGCCTCGACAGCAAATCCGAAACCAAAGCCGCTAGTAAAACAACCCATGGAGAAACCTCTCGAATTTCGAAAAATTCCCCCCCTGAAATCTTTCTCGGCGCAGCAGCTTCAAACCCATCAACATTCATCTTCACCCACCCCGCAGGTGGAGGGTTCCACCGTACAGAAATAATCCGTGAAGCTTTCCTCGGCACTCCATGCACACCAAAATTTTTTAAAGTGCATAAATCCTCCACCGTGTTTCTCATGGCCCCCATGCACATGTGATCAGCTTCACGGATTAAAGCTAGCAAAGTGGTTGTAATCCTAGAGCTCTAATAACTTTGTCAATTCCATCTTTTGTGTATCCATCATATACCGCCGAATTTCTTTCCTGCCAATGTATCCAAATATAAGTGACCAACAAATACCTCCACAAAGAACCTATCTGTTTACTCGCCGGAATACTCATAGCCTGCAACAGAAACTCCATGAATGACTGATCCAAATTAAGCCTGTCCCCAAATGAGAAACCCGAAAGCAGCTTTTTAAGAACCGCAAAAGATACAGGACGTGAGGAATAAATGATCCATTGACTCATTTTTACAAAGATAGCACCTAGATGGCCCCTTAAAACCCCTTCGCGGCACAACCTCCCAAGTTATTAGAACACCATGTATAGCCTTCCACGCAGTTATCGATCTTCGAGCCGGAATAAACGTATCCCATATCCGTGATCCCCATTTAGTTTCAATGAATGATTTCCCTAGTGTGAGCATAGGCAATCTTGGATGTAGAGGCGCGCCTTAGGCGAGGCGCAGCCCTGATCGCCTGGGTTTCTTGGTTTTTTGGGGTTTCGGTTGAGGTTCAAAAAACCCTCGCCTTTGTGCGCCTTTTTCATCAAAAAAGGCGCGCCTCGGGTACATTTCCTAATTTTGGATTTTTTTTTTTAAGAGTAAGAATTTAATGGATACAATGATCAATTTGATGGTGAAGAAGAGAATGAAGATTATAAGGAGGACCATAGACCATGATAATTATGATTTTTATCTCATTGGTAATCATTTGAGTCTCTGACATTTGATATTTTCTTAAAATTTAAGGATTCTGCTTATTTGCTTTTTGTGATTGTCTATTTGTGTTGAGTACTTGAATTGTGAAGTTCATTATGACATTGTACACGGGTTTTTAATTTGTGATTATGTTATTTATGAGTTATTATGTATTATTATTTGACATTGTTTTTATTTTTACCTTTATTTAGTTGGAAAATTATGTGTTGAGTTGGATATATTAATGTATATATGTTCTAAAGTATCTTGTACCTCAGGCGCGCCTTGCGCCTCAGGCTCCAACAAGGCCTTTGCGCCTTTCTCCTTTAACAACTATGGATGTAGCTACACCCTGCCACGACTTCCTCCATAGCCAGCAGTCCTCAAAGGTAGTAGCCATTCAAGTAGATAAAATTGCTTCAACAATCTGAGGAAAAGTGCTTGTGAAACTCTCCGTAAAATGCCAATCACCTTCATATAGATAATCCCCAATAGTTTGATTAAAGTGACTTCGATATTCATGAGGTATTTCAACCAAGTCCGCAATCGGTGTTCCTATCCAGTTATCTAACCAGAAACGAACTTTTGTATTATAACCAACCACCCATATCTCATCCTCCATCAACCTCTTTATATGGCCCTTGCACGCCGTTCGAATCGAGGAGGGAACATATCTATCTTTAAGAACAGGCCCAACAAATCACTTTCCTTTAATAAAGTCGAGAAATAACAAGTTCACAAATAATTTCACACTTAATATTTTAGTCCGTCCCATAAACAAGTTCACACCCCCAAATAAAGAAATAACACACAATTCAATAACCCCACAATGCACTTTAATTTCAAAATTGTCATACCTTTACAACTCACACAACCTAAAAGTAAGTAAAAAATCAACTTTTTTCCAATTCCATATCTTTAGTAACTGTGAACTTCATTTTGAGACGGAGGGAGTAGTGTTTAAATTATGAATATGCATGGAGAACTTCTGAACTATGCTTGTTTCATCCAACGGTCTACAACCGAGAATTTTATATTCCGTATCGACCCAATATTTGCTTGACTTATAATTTTTTCCCTTTTTTTGTGACTGATTTTAAGTCCATACTTCTGTATTTTTTGTAATTTGTTTTGCCAAGTGAGAAAATGGGTGGTATGTCAGTTGTCACACCCATATTCCTGGAAAAAAAAGGTCCCCTTTTAAGCTTCTGGTTATGTGCTGAATACCAGATGTCCCTGCATGTACATAATTTTACTCTGTAATTTGTTCAAGTGAGTATAGTGCATAATGTTTTGTCTCTGTGATTTTTTATGGATAGGACAGAGGGGTGGCTGCATTATTGTTGATTCAACACGGAAAGGGAAGAGATTCCGTGACAGCATGTCTAAGACCATTCCAATTTGGACCTGCATCTTGAATCGTGCAATATTAAATTATAGGAGAAGACTTGAAAAATATAATTCTCCTAAGAATGTAAGTGGAGTATCTTTTGTTCCTAGATTTGTTCCCTACAAGTATATCATTGACCTTGTAAATATAAAAAATGCCCTTAACATGACTTGTCTTAGATTAATTTTTTATAAATTCAACGAATAAACCATATTTTACATAATGTATGCTTGTTGCAAAGATTACTACTATTATTGTTTTCAATGATTGATATATTACAAGCCCCTCTGAGATAACATGTCACCATAATGTAATTCAAAATTATAAAAAAGTAAGTAATAACTGTAATAACTTATTTTGTTTCGTTTTTCACTCTCAGATCTTTAACTCTATCGGCTTACTCTTCTTATGCTAGAAGTCATGGTAGTGTTCTCTTTTGCATGTGATATTCCCTAATCTCTATCCACCATGAATTGGGGAAAATTGATTATTGGTTATTGTTCCTAAAGCACCATAATGATAAAATGTTATAGGTGGTGTGATTGAATTATTCTTGTTCATTAAATCGATTCGTAGTTTTCAGCAAGGAACTTAATTATAATAGTCATGCATATGATCTGAAATATCTAGCACTTGCTTAGCACCCTTCTCTTTCTTTATTAGAATATATTTCTAGACACCAAAATCAAATTGCAATTATTCGTACACTATTTGAGTCGCATAAGGTAGCCAAGTAAAAATCCTTAATATTATATCTTCTTTTGTATATTAATTGTAATTTTTGTAAGAAACAGATGAAAATTTAGAAGTAAAATATGAAAAAGTAGAATACAAAGGATGGGCATCTCCGGGCTAAAAAAATGGTTATGACCCTAAAGAAGAAACCCCTCCAGCAATATTTAAGAGGAAAATATACTTAGATTTTTATGGTTTGAATAAGCCTTTCACTCAACTCACCATGAGTCTTTTTCATTGTACATTTCCATGATTATGACTGATTGTTTTGCCATGGCTTCTAATGAAACCTCTTACTACACTGATACGTTGAATATGTTCAGTGTTTCATTATAATTCTTTATTAGAGTGTGTAATTAGTTGTCATTAAGAATGTAAATGAGTGTAATGGTTTGTGAGCTATTCTAGTCTTGATTTAAACATATATTTGTTTGAGATTGTTTATTATGCTTCATGAGTCATGCTTGAGCGTGACTTTAACATGGGAAATGTGATCTTCAGAACTGAAATATTATTTATGGATGATGAGAGGGTAATATTCCTTTTATGGCTTTCGGAGCAACTGCCAGTTCTGTATTGTCTTTGGATAGGGCTAATAAATTACAATCCTCCTGAACTTCATTGTGGATAGACTTAGAAAATAGGTTTTGGTGTACTTATGCTGCTGTTAGCATCATGAGCTTGAGCTTTATTTTAGATGACTCAGCCCGTGTACCTTTCTTCAATTGAGATCAGACCTTGAGCTTTTTGTTTTTGGTATGCATGCATTCTATGCTTGGTGGATGTTTGCATAGTTTTAGTAACTTTCTTTACTCCCATTTGTGGCTACTGGCTATTTTAACCATATGCTTACTCTATTAATATAGTGCATGGTGATGAGCCCTAGTCTTCTTGTGAAAATGACTAAAATATCATAGAATCTTCGTGATATGAGCCGTAGTGAACTCATGTGGTCAATCCTGCCATGGCACAATCTATTGAAATTGTTGGGATTAGTATATCTTTTTAATATTTACATGGGTCAGAATTGACTATAGTGTTTTTTAACAGGAGTCAGACACCTCAAATGAGCTGGGGAATCTTGGGCAACAGTCTTCAGATTGGGACTGCTCCTTGCATCTCCCCCTCTGGGTTTCAGAAACGGAGAAAGCAATGATTGAAAAGCGTTTGGATGGTTGGAACAAGGAATTGGAGGCCAGTGGAGCTGATATAACCTCTATTGCATTATCTTTAAGAAAACCTTTGAGACCTCTATGGATTTCACAAAAAACTGTTATCTGGTTAAACGAAGTACCAGATCATGATTCATGGGATTTTACACCTACATACTTGTCTCGGCGTCAACCACAAGTTGCGCATTTCAGCAGCGGACAACCTCTGAATTTAGTTGGAATTATATTGCTGGAGCTGGAGATGATGAGGAAAGTTGGGCTAGAGGTTTATTGCCAGATCTTTTCTGGAAACATGCTTATGATATTATAAGCTCAGATCCTGACTTGTGTAACCAAAAGATTGCAAATATTATTGAAGAGGACCGTGTTCGTCGTGCGTATAAGGGAGAAAATGCTCCACAGGTGTCTGTTAGAGCTTTAAAGTGCCCAGGGAACGCACATATGTCTCCTATAAGAGAGGGAGAGCCAGTAGAGTTGGAAAATGGATCTGTCGCTGAGGGTGAGAAGTCAAAAACCAATGATTGTATATCATTTTTGGGCTCTACCAACCTTGCAGTTTGCAAATTTCAGCTTGGTAACCTACTTTTCGTCTGCTACTTTGCAAAAAATTGATTTTATTTTTTATTTTTCATGCTTCCAGTTACCTTTCCTTTTTACTGCAAAAGAAGAGAACTATATATATCACTGGTTTGCACAAGACTCCAAACTAAGTTGAATACCCAGGAGCCAAAGTCATGCTGCATTTGTCCTTTATAGAATTCATGGTAGAACATTCAGGCCAAACCCCCCATTGATGCATATATCTCATATTGCAATAAATTGGTTTATTATCTGTTATATTCTGATTGTGTTTTCTTGATTTTCAATATACTCATGATATTCTATTTTTTCAGAAATGGAAGTCCCTCCTGCCTACTGCATATTAAACTGTGGTAGTGAGTCTCTTCCAGTCTCCTCGAACCCTGAAATGTATTTGCACTTGCCTGTTCTGGTATGTGTAGTTCTGATTAGTACTTAAACCATCTATCCCGAATACAACTTATGTTCAACTATATATTTAACTCAATCAAAATCAATCTTTTTTAAATCATAAATTCTCACTTTTGCAGGTTTAGTTGATAGTCAACTTATTTAATCTCATTTGACTCCATATGATTTCTTTAATAAGTCAATTCATAACCAACTTTGAAAATCATGGGATTCTCATTCTTCCTTAATTTTACTCTTCATTTCAACAGGATTCCAAAATTGATCGCTTTTCTTTGTCAAGGAATATCCCTTCTGCTCTAAACTATGCCCAGTGTCAGTTGAGAGAGGGGAAAACTCTTCTAATTTGCTGCAGCAATGGTATGCATTTCTTATTGCATTCTTCACTCAGGACATAGGTGTGGCTTTGACTTTAGACTATATGGTTACCACTGTGCCTACTTTCTAATTAAATGCCTTTAAGAACTTCCTCTCACTTAACCATATTAATATGCTTTAAGATTTCATGTGTGATTTTTTATTTTTCATTTTGTTTAAATTATCAGAAAGATTGCATAAAATTGGGACTTTTTTGCTGCATATCTACTGAAGACAAGTAGAAAAATTGTACAGCCCATTGCATCTTTTTATACTTGATTTTTAGTTAGTCTGTTTCTGCATCTAATGGGCTGTGTTTGCTATCGTCTCCCAAACTCCTTGTTCATGTTTTTTCTCAAAATACAACAAAACATGTTCATGTTTGATTTATTTGCTCAGGGCTCATCTGATATCCCATGTAATGTGATGTGTCCATTTGTTAAGTTATATTCCTTTGTACATCTGTTTGATAGCTTATATTAGACATAGGATTGGCCCTGTGCTAAAGATGATTTATTGTTGCCGAATACCAGATGGATTTCTCTGTTGTCTCAAGAAGATTGTTTATTCTCTCGATTTTTGATGTATTAACACTGCCTGCAAGGTGGATTTTTTCTGTTTAGAAGATGTGTTTCTTTATTTTTTAAAGAATTTGATTTCTACTTCTTTTTTTTTTTTGATTAATTGATGCCCCATACGTAAAGATTGGTATTTTTCTGTTTCTTGGAGGAGGAGGTCTCCAATGTTGCTATGCTGACTTTATTTTCTGTTGGCTCTATCTATCTCACATTGGACAGTGCTTTTTTCTTATTTTAAAAATTTCTAGATCTAATTTTAATTGTTCATAGTTGCAGAAACTGCTGCACTCATCTGCTATTGAAGAACGGAATCGTAAAATGTTATTTTTCTACCCCAGGGAATGTGGGGTTCTACCACAACATCATTGTTAAATTATCCTACTTTTATGTTTGCTACATATCTCACCCACATCATATTTTCCAGTATGCTCATTTCGTAATTCTTCTGAAAATGGTAAATATATTTCAGAATCAAACTTCTACAATGTACAATTATATAATGCAATGTTTAAAAGTGCTCCTGCACAAAATCACAGAACTAATGCAGTCAGCCGCTTGTTGAGTGGTAGTTCTTTTTCCTTCAAACCAGGCTGCATTCCTTATTGCTCATTTCGTAATTCGTCTCCCCAAACACCTAACAGGCATCCATTACATTCCATTTTGTTTTCATTTTCCTTATAGTAATTTTTCTACGTGTTTTTGTAAATGTAATTGAATTTCTGGTATTTGGCTATAAACACTAATTTAAGCCCATGTCACTTGTGCGTACTGTGCAGGAGAAGATATAAGCATATGCATTTCTGTGGCTATTTTATTGTCATTCTATGATGAGGGAGGTGAGGATTTGGATAATATGCCAAGCTCTGCACGTGTGTTGTAAGTTCCCGTTTACGCATTTAGAATTGTAGTTTAATTATAAAATGATCCAAACAGGAAATTTCGATGATGGGAGATCATTCAGAGAGAGACAAATCACCAAGTTGGACTTGCGAAGACGGTTAATTTTCATATGTAAGTATGCTGTCAATGCGCGACCATCAAGAGGAAATTTGAAACAAGTATATTCTTGCCTTAGCGGAGGGTACGTTCCATCTCATGTTTGATCGTATCTCTTCCTTGTCTGTTCCATTATATGATAGTACATATTTGTTAGACATGATAGTGTTAGCCCTAATCCATCTTAACTCAACTGCTTAGAATTGTCACTATGGCCTGGTGCATGGCAACCATCTCTAGAATATGTGAATGACGTGCAAAAGATAAAAAGTACTTCACAAAGTGTTCAAATTCAACTACGCGTCCTTTTGTCTTATAATGACGGGGATGCACTGTCGTTGCCTTTTTGTAGTCGTCGCCCTTTTGTCTTATGACAATAGAATGCACTGTCGTCGCCTTTTTGTCTTTTGACAACGGGGATGCACTGTCTCATCTTTTTGTCTTATAACAACGGGGATGCAGTGCCTTAGTAACCCATTACATATGTTGATCATTCATAAGTTGTCAAAGATTAACCAACTGCACAATGACAAAATCTTTTAATAAAATCACCAGATTCAATTGATGCTGGAACTTCATTATGCACCAAGTGTAATTGCAATTCAATTTTCATTTCAAGAAAGTTGATAAAAAATCACAACAAAAATAGAATACCATCATATTTGCATAGAAACAATATGTTCAATACAGATATGGTATATTGTACTCATTCTTCCTCGGGAATTCGTGTAAAGATATGGAGTGTCAAATTCATCTCATTTTATCTATCCTTCCTAACACTGAATATCACAAAGGGTAATCCATGAATACATTTTCACTACCTTACCAGCAATTAATTAGGGTATTACATTAACGCGTTTTGATATTACATAAACCTAACTGAGAAGAAATCTTGTTATTTGCTGGAAGAGATCGGATTTCAACTGCGGTGCCCGTCTAGGCTTCATATCCGATCTCACCACCAATGGTGAATACCACCAGTTCATCTTCCATTCCATCTTGCCCGATGGGATGAAGTACCCCTCTGCATTCTGCAATATTAATTGCATGCCATTTACATTTTCTTTCAATGCGTGAGTTGTGAGTTTGTTTGTACCGGATGTGCAAAGAAATTTAGATTTAAGAGGGTTCTTTTTTTTTTTTTGGGGGGGGGGGGGGGGGGGGGTTAATAGTCTTTTTATTTTTTAAGTGTTTAGATGTCATTAAAAATAATATCAGGTTGTAGTAACGATGCCAAAGGGTCAAATATAACCCTAAACTTATACCATAGGATCAACTAAGCCCTCCAAATTTTATTTTTGACATTTAGGACCTTTATCTTTTAAAATGAGATCAAATGCACCCTTATCTTTTATAAATCAAACAAATTAACATTTTGACTATTCTTCTTCAAAAATTTGTTTATTTCCTATTCAAACTTTAACAACACATCTTTAACAACACAACTTACATCTTTAATGTAATGTCAGTTTTTATCTAGGATTTTAATATGTAATGTAATGTAATTTTAATTTTTAACATATTTTAATATTTAAAGTAATTTTTTTAATTATTTAATAATTTATAATTTTTTTACATAAAAAATAATTTGACACTGGAAGTTAAAATATATAATACTAATAAATGAATTTTTTTTATTAATTAGCTGATTCAGCTTGCATTTTTCTTTTAGCCGCTTGATTACATGAAAATCAAATATTGGTGAGAATGAGATCAAAGTTATTTAAAGCAAGCTATTGCCATTTGCACGAGTTTGTATTATTTTACCTAAATTGACATTATTCTTAAGAAATTTTTTTTCTCTTATTACTGCACTCTTTAATTTAAAAAAATAAAATAAAATAAGAGTCTCAAATCAAAAGGTAACTCAATTTATTATAAAGAGTAACCTAATTCATTATAAAAAGTAATTCAATAACAGCAAAGGTATGGAAGCTCAGTTCTTGTGAGCTCTGTGAGATAGCAAGAAATTTTGTCTATCAATCTGGTTTTCCTCATGCTGCAAAGTTGCATTGGCTTGGAGATGAGTACTTTAAGAGAGGTCCTCAAGGAAATGTTACACACAAGACCAACATGCCAAATATTTGGATCCTCTTCAGACACGAGACGTGGGAGTCGGAGATGCAATACGTGTATGCCGGAAAAGCCAGATTTCTTGAGGAGATGAGCACAAATTTTTGAGGAGATGCAAGACAAAACATTTTTTTTCCTTAAAATCCGTCTTAATGTATTACTCTCATTTGCAAAATTTTAAGTTTGCTGGATTACAGTGTGGATATTAGTAGCTTTGATCATATCTATTGAAGCAGTTAGCCTTTATTCAACAGAAACAGCTTTTGTTCACTAGAAGCATAGCACCCTCCTAATTTTAAGGTATTTAATAAAGTGTATTTTTCCCTGAAAGAGAAAATAAATTACAAACTAAATAAACTCATACTAGGTAGTACATGATTACACAAAAATTCGTTATTCATCATTATGAATATTAAGATGAATAATTATTTAAAAGAATAACCTTAATTTTTAGAAAATCAAAGTTTCAAATCAAAAGAATAATCCACAGCATTATAAAGAGTAACTCAATTAATAGAAAAGAGTAACCCAAAAGATGTTAACTAAATAAAATAATATTTTATTTTCTAAAATCCGAATATGAAATTAAAGAGTAACCAAAATTATTAAAAAGAGTAACCCAATTAATAGAAAAGAGTAACCTAAAAAATATTAACTAAATAGAACAATATTTTATTTGTAGAAATTCGATTATGAATTTAAAGAGTAACCCAAATTATTAAAAAGAGTAACCCAATTTATAAAAAAAGAGTAACTTAAAAGGTGTTAATAAAAATAGAAAATGTTTCTAGGATATGTGATGTTTTAGGCTGTATACATCAACTTGAAAGAACTCAAATAAACTCTTCCCAAAATCTGCTTCTTCACATATCTGTTGGTTGTACCAATGAAAGCATTGTTAAGATAAATCAACACTTGTAAGATTTATAAACACAACTATCTAGCAATCTATAGATGATTTTGAAACCTTGCTAATGACCATTGCAGGGAGCTGTTTCTCATCACCGACGATACAGCATGGTAGACCCCAGGAAGCTGCAAAGAGATTAAGGATTCACACTTTAACTTGTGGAGCTTCACCAATGATCACCAACTCAAATAATGTCATTTTTGGTGCGTGCAATTTTGCTGAGCTTGAAACTGTGCAAAAAAAATTAGACATGCTTTATTCAGACACAAATTTCTGATCTTTCCAATTTTTTGGTGTTCTAGAGTTTTAGTAAGAACTTTCTTTAAATCAATGCACTACAATCTCATCATGCTTGTTTTAGTTTCTGCATTTCCACTTCCACTGTCTCTGTTTTTGAACGAAGTATTAAGGAGACTTTGTAGCACTAATAATTCAAAGATACAATACACCTCTATTTCACGACCTTCAAGTTCATACCCTAATTTCCTATAATAGTGCCTCGTTCCCACACCTGAAATAACAACAATCTTCATTGATCTGTGTGCTCTAACGGAAATCCTCTCCGCCTCCTCCATTAATAGCATGCTGTAACCTTGATGTGAACAGTCACAGAACCCCCTCCAACTCCTAACAACAACACCCAGATCTGTCCGCCGTCGGGCAAGTGGCGTTCCGCCTGCTGTGCCACATTTATTAGAAAAGTATAGGAATGACAGCACAAACCTGATACCACGAACCCAAGTGCCAAGAATTCGATTTTTTTTTTATAAAATCAAAGCCTGGAGGAGCACAGATTCATTCTGGAAACCAAAATTAGGCACTTTCAAATTTGAATTCCTTGATGAGATTTTTGGAGGGGATGTTCTTCAGGCTTGGACTGAGACGACGGCGAGTTTCTGAGCAGGATGACGGCGTATGGGTGGAAAGCTTGGCAGAGATAAGAAACTGAGGAGTTGACAGCGTTAAGGAGGCCCATGAAGTTGAGGATGTTAGCGAGGTATTTGTTGGTGAGTTTGGGGCCATCCTCGTCACCACGAGTGCTCCGCCGCGGATCTACCACTTCTCCGCCTCCGTTACAGGGCCGATGCTGGAAAGAAAAACACACGAGGAAGATAAACTGTGAAGTTGATGACGTGGATTGAGAGCATAAAGAAACCCCAAGAGCTTGACCCGAATTTTAAATATCTTACCCATTTTTCAATAAAGGGTCTGATTCTATGAATTATAAAAAAAAGCTTGTATCCTAATCTTTGTCTTAAATTATATATAAAAATTAATTGATAAATTTTCACATATATATATATATATATATACTCCCTCCGTACTATTCAAATAGGGTTTTTTTTTCCATTTTGGTCGTCCCACCCAAAGGGTCCCCTTTCTTTTTTTACACGCATGGAACCCACACACCCCCTCTAATACAATTAAAAGGCTAATTATACTGTGCACCCGGGTGCACCCCAAGATACGGTGCACCCACCTTAAAAACGTATACAAATATAAATATAAATATATACAATTATAAACAAAAATGTATAGAATTTAATTGTTAGTCTTTTAATAAAAAATTGAGTGTAAAAAATATACAATTATTAAAAAAACATGTATACACTATTGAATAAAAAGTTATACACATATGGATGCTAGTTTTTTAATGAAAAACTTAGTGTGAAAAAATATACAATTATTAAGAAACACGTATACAAAATAGAATAACATGTATATAAAATAGAATAAAAAGTTATACACATATGTGTACACCCTTGCACCCGGTGCATCTAATATCAACTCCAATTAAAATGAGGTCCACACTCCCACTAATACAACTACACACTACATATTAAATAATAATACTTCTTAATCTACGTGCAAAAAAGTAAAAGACCATCTTTTGACGGGACGGAGGGAGTATATATATACATATATATATTTATAAAATTTAATATATATCATATAATTTATATATTATGAGAAATTTTATATATTTAAATAATAGTTATAAGTTTTATTTTATCATATTTATTAAATATTTATATAAAATAATAGAATTTATATTACATTTATTTTATATTTAATTAATAATAATGTAATTTTTATTATTATATTTATTTAACCAATAAAAATATATATATACTCCCTCAATCCCATCCTAATGGTTACATATTTTCTTTTTGGATGTCTCATCCTAATGGTTATATTTTCCTTTTTAGCATATGAGATCCACACAAATTAATTACTTCTCTCTCCATGGACCCACACATCACACTAATACACATACCCACTTTACATTAAAATATTATTTCTCTCACCTCAATACACATTAAAATACTATACTCATTAATCCACGTGCAAAAAGCAAACGTAACCATAATGACGGGACGAAGGGAGTATATATATAAAATAAAATGAATATTAAACAAGTACGGATACCCATAAGTATTAATAAATGGATATGGGACACGTACGGGTACCATAATAAATTTTTTAAATAGGATAAGTGCGGGTACGAGTAGTTGTTTTTTAATCGGATACGGATACGGGTACCCAAAATAAGCGGGTACCCTACATGTTGTCATCCCTACACAGATCAAGCACGGTCAAGTTTAAATAAAAAACAAGTTTAACAAAGTTCCATAAACACTAGTTCAAGAAAAAGAAAAACATACTATAAAATAAGAGTAGGTCTTGGATGAGACCATCTTATGAATCTCCTTATGTGAGACGAATCTTCTACCAACCTAATTACATAATTTTTAAAATTTATTTTTCACCCAGCTCAGCCGTATAGCGCCCCAATCCATAATCCATACTTATTCAATTAATTTTCAACAATACCGCATTATGCATAATTTTTTTTCCTCTTTTTTTTTTAATTTCTTTCTTTGTTAATTTTTTTATTACGTGAATTAATTTTCTTATTTCGACTTTTATAAAATAAAATAAATATTTAAATAAAAATTAAAGTTAAAGTTAATCAAATTTATTAAAATTTTTAAATTTTTAATTTTTAATTTTTTTAAATAATATACCATACTTTAGTCATCCTAAAAATTGTTCATGCACAAAATAGTTTAATCGATGATTATAACTTTTTCTGTAAGCATGTATCACTTTTTATCAACATTGTTATCACTTTATATTTGTCTTATAAAATTTTCATTTTTGAAGTAGTTAACACTTTTCCTTAATATGTATAACTTTTTATTAAAATTATTATCACTTCTTATCTTCTACTATACAAATTGTTCATGAAAATGAAATAACTTAGTAAAATGATTTATCACTTTTTCTCATTCATGTATCACTTTTTATAAAAAATATTGTCCCATTTTATTTTCACTATAAATTATTTATGAAATAGTTTAATTGAATGGTTATTAGTTTTCATTTTTATTTATCACTTTAAATAAAAATGTTATCATTTTTATCTGTTCTATTAATTGTCCATTTAATAGTTCAATTAAAATTGATTATCACTTTTTTATTAATTATATCACTATCACTTTTTATACGTCTTTCAAATTTATTTATTTTTTATTTTTTTAAGCGAAACAAGTTATCATTTTTTCTTGATCACATGTTATTTTTTATTAAAAATATTATGACTTTGGGTCATTTACTATTAGATACATAAAATAATACATAATTGTTGTAAACTACATGACTTAAATCACTAATACTTATAACTACACAATTACAATTGTGATACCATAAATACTCCTATATGTTTGCACAATTTTGTTCTGCACAATTTGGTTTGCACAATTTTGTTTTTGTACATTTTGCTTTGAATTTTTTTTTCACATTTTGTTTGCACATGTCCGACAGAGGTCCGGCAGTGGTTCGGTGGAGGTTCGGCGGAGTTCCGACAGCCGACGGCGGCGTTCCGGCTACCGACCGGCGGTGGTCCGGCAGTGGATGGGTGGGTGAGGAGTTAAGGGTTTGTGGTTTAAAAGTGTATGAAATTATAAGGTTATATTTGGTATTTTTCTTTAATATTTTGTATGTGAAAGTAATTATTCGAACTCATTGTATCTAATAGTAATTTAGGGTAAAAGTGTGTATCTATGAGTGATTTTCCCTATAACTTTTTATCTAATATATTAATTATAAAAAAAAATTATTACTCAAAATTTTATTAAATATAAATATATAAAAGAGAACAAACAAATGTATAAAAAATTATATCAATATGGCTTATAAGAAATATTAAATTTAAAATCTAAAAATAAATCATTAATCATTATTAAAATAAGCAATAAAAATATTAATTAAATTTAAAAGAAAAAAAGAAATATAAAATAATATCAAAATAAAATGGAATCCTAAAAATTTAGGGGATGTTTATTTGCACCCCCAATTTTACTATTCGAACCCCAAATTACTAGTTGTACCCTAAATAATATGGTGAAATATATGTTTATTGCTAAACCTACCCCATTTATGACACTTCTATCCTGATATTTAAACACCAATGAAAATTTATAAATTAAGAAATATAAGAAAAAACACTCACAACAATGCCAAGATGAAGAAGAATGACATGAAAGAAAGAAAGAAAGAGCACTCAATTTTACACCGGCTCTATAAACATTATTGAAATTGAATGAATTAGAAACGATCAATGCTTACTCTGCAAACGGATGCCATATGTGGTTGTCTACATAGTTATAGAAGATAAAATATATACTCTGGGAAACCATTTATGGGGATCCAATAAGATTCATTCACCAATGTTGATTTGAATGTAAAGTAAATGTAAAATCGAAGACCCACCAAATCCATATGGCATGTTTGGATGATATGATTTTGTTTACGAGCAGATCAAGTGTATATCATGTACTCCCTCCGTCCCAATAAGTATTTCACGTATTGGTCTGCGCGAAGTTTAAGAAAATTTTGTATTTTTATGTATAAAGTAAGAAAGAGAATATATATTTTAGTTGATTTAATGAAAAAAGTGTGTAAAATTATGAAAAAGGTGTGTAAAGTTGTTGGAAGATGTGAAAAAGTAAGTATTATATTGGGATGTGTGTAAAAAGTATGTATTATTGTAATGTATTTTTACCAAATTTAGTAAAAGTAAAGTATGAAATACTTTGAGGGACGGATGAAAAAGGAAAGTGTGAAATACTTTGGGGGACGAAGGGAATATTAATTTATCCCGTAATCATGATTTTGATTAACATGTTTGCTATTCCACTCTATCACACGTCCCCAACGGGAGCCATGTTCATCGCAATTGTACTGGTCGTTTTCATTACGCTGCGCATTACCTTTCATCGTGCTCCATTAAGAACGACACTATACTTAGGGTTTGGGGTATGTTAAGTAAAATTTATTTAAAACTTGAATAATAATTTTTGTAAGGATATATATGTAGGATATTTTAGTCTAACTAACTTATGGGATATGATTAGTAATATTGGGGGTGCATTTAGCTGGTCCCAAAAATTTATTCCCAAACACAATCGGAGTCTCCCCATCTTACATGCTTTGAAGGTTTAATCTTACGGTTACCACTTCATCAACATATATTAATAGCATTTATTCAATCGTATAAATTATAAAAGTAATAATTACTACTAGGTATACACTTAATACCTATTATTAATATGAGATACATCAATTTAAAATAATTACTCCTAGATACAAAATATTAAGATCAATTACCCAATATACCCCCCAACTTAACGTGACCTAACAATTTTTTTGCTGCACATACATATTTTTGCTGCACATAACATTTACAACTTTTTTTATTGCACATAACATTTACGACTTTTTTGCTGCACATAACATTTACGATTTTTTTGTTGCACATTAGTATTATTTTTGCTGCACATAATATTTACGATTTTTTTTGCTGCACATAATAATTATTGTTGGACGTATTTTTTTTACTGTATACAATATTTATTGTTGGACGTATTATTTTTGCTGCACATAAAATTCTTTATATAAAATTTGCTTCACATAAAGGAGGTCAATGTAAAATACGTAGTTTTTATTGATGTGCTTGACAAAAGACATCAAATGGAAGTGCTGCAAACATTGTACATACATAAATATTCAGAGAAGAAAACAAAATAAAATAAAATAAAAGATGAGATGAGAAGACAGTAAAGTAAATGCTAATAAATAACAAACTTGGAGCTGCATTGGATTTAAAATTCATGGAGATAATAACTGAGGTAAAGGTGTGGATTATTTAGGGTTAAGGACACCAATTTATCATTAGAGTCATCCTTAATCCTTTTATAGTGCCTCGGAATCAACAATTTTCAAAATTTCAAGTGAAGCAAATTCTTCTTCTTCTACCATTACATCCTTTCACTCCTTCTATCCCTTCAAAGTATCTGAATGTAAGCTTCTTCAACTTTGGGAAGGCAATGTAGCTAGCTTCCAGTACTACTATTTATTATCCCAAAGGATTCTGGACCCACAAGGCACAAACTACAGCTCCTCCATTCAAAACATATCAATTTGTTCTTGACAGGGTAGCGTTCCAAAGCAGGGCAAAGACGTTATGCGATTGCAACCATGAAGTTTAAATTCTCTTAGCTGATTGAGATGCGACACTATCCACCCTCCCAAAACTTGAGGCCCTTGCACTAGAAAATAGACAGTTTTTGCAAATTTGGATGGGGCTCTAGGGCTTCCATTAACTCCATCCACCTGCACAACCTTGACTCTATGTCATCTTTCCCGTCCTCAAACGCTATTGTAGCTCCTCAAGCCGCGTCTTGTTTCTTAATTCAGCTTCCCGAGCATCCTCGACCACCTTCTCAAATTCACCACCACCTTTTAATATGATGTGCAATTCCAGATTTCCACCAAATAGATTAACTCTTTCATCAAACCTACCTTATTCCTGCCACTTCCTCCTTCAATGAATCCAAACACTTGAAGACCTATTAAGCAGGAACTACGCTGCATACAACAATTACGCAACACGTAAATGATACGTTGTACATGAAAGATGCGCTGCACATAAAAAAGAATATAAATATACGTTGCACACAAAAGATTCGCTGCATATAACAAATAACAACGGGAACTATACCGCACACAAAAGCTACGCTTCACATATATACTGTGCTGCACATAAAAAAATACACTGCACATAACAAAGAAGATAAAAATATAGACATTTGCCATGCTGCAAACATAACAGATACTGCACATATAACCACATAAAAAAGTATGTTTCACATAAAACATGCGCTAAACATCATCGATAGCATAAGTGCAGCACAAAAAAATATAGTATTAATTTTATAAAAAAATTCTACGTTGCTCATAACATCCAACATCAACAACACGCCAACTAAGCTGCACAAAAAATCTAGGCAGCGCATAAAAGTTACGCTGCACATATAATATAACAATAACACCTACGCTACACAAAAGCGGTTTTAGGTGTGGAAATTAAATTGTTTTACCAACTTTTCATAAGAAATTTCAATTGTTTTTAATGTTACAAGAAGTACAACAATCCTTTCTTTGGATGAGAAAGTACAAAGCTTTCTTCAAGAATTACAACAATGCAGATTAGTAAGAATATATTTCATGTGACAAGAAGAAGAAACACTAGTTTCTTTAACTCACTAATTGTGCAGGTGAAACTTGTCCTTTACATATGACAAGAAGAAGAAGCAAGTTTCTCAGTGATGCAGCATTAATACGTTTAAACAAATAGTAGGGTCAAATTCCTATTTTGAAAGATGGGTGTGCTAATTTATTTTAAGGAGTGGCTATCTATATACGCCAGGATCTTTACTATCATTTAGTCTTGGAATGCTTCAGTTCTCCACTTTAGGATTAATCAATGCATACTAAATTAATCTCTGTTGGCACTAATTTCACAATTTGTTTTTTCTCACAAGCTTCTCCCTTACATGTGACATGAAGAAGAAACAAGTTTCTCACAAGCTTCTCCCTTTCCCACTAAATGCACTCAGCTGTAAAGAGAAACTCCATTAACTCCATTAACTCAACTCTCCCATTGGGCATTAACCATGTGCAGTAATACAACTATTAAACAACATTACTCTAAGGAGTACGTACAACAAAGGAAATTGAAACATGCAACTGAGTGCAGCATACCAACGAAATTACATCTGGAAATTAGGGCTCGAAATTAGAATCGTGATGAGTGCAGCACACCACCACATTACGGCTCAAAATTAGGGCTTGGATAAACAACACTCACCTATTGATGCTTTCTGACGGCAACGTGAATCCTCTCCAGAAATCGGCGATGCGAATCCGCTCCAGAAATCGCGGACGATAATCCACGCACAGAATTTGGCAACAAGAATCCGCTCAAATCGTTAATCAGAGGATGAGGAATGCACGGTGTTTCTTCTCACTGCTGCACTCGTCGCGATTTACCACATTGAAATCTCCAAAATTTTGGGTTCAATGCTCAACTGGTGAAGGATAGTATAGGGATTACGTATTGAAAAAATGTACCTCGTAGTAATTTTTCTAGATCCGTGTATCTTGTAGCAATAGTGGAATATAGAATGTATCTATCAGTAACTCTCCCGTTATGAAACAAATAATAACGCAGGTTGTAACATATTAAATGAGCTCCCTCTCTCATATACATGAGTATATGATACAGTTTTGTACAAGTTTTTGCTTAAAATAAAACTTTACATCACCGAAATTGGATAAAATAAAAACTTTACCTCAAACAAATTTTTATTTTTGAGAACAAAAATAATGGGCAGACATTTATTTATGTCCTTTGATGTGTTAAACCACTTTATTTATTATTATTATTATCATTATTATTATTATTAGGCAAAGACTTATGTGAGACCGTCTCACGTAAGGGCTTAAATGAGACGACCAGAAAGTGATAACTTTTATGAAGGAAAGTGATAATAAATTAATGAAAAGTGATAACATTTTATAGCGAAAGTGATAACTATTTTAAAAAAGTGAAAAATAGTCTCTAGTGAGACGGTATCATGCAAGACCTACCATTATTATTATTATTATTATTATTATTATTATTATTATTAATGTAATGAACCTAATGGTCAATTGATAAAAAAATTTCATCGGCCACAGGTAATAAAACATTCATGGTGAAATTCATCACAATATATTTTTTTTATTAATAATAAAATATATATATATGTATATCAATTATCCGGACATTTTAACAACAAACAATTTTCAGAGGACATTTTTAATTAACCGCTGCCGCATCGATTGAGCAATTTAATTAGACTAATGTCGATGAGTACCAAAATATCCTGTGAGTATCAGAATTTTAATAAAAAAAAATTTGACAAAAAACATTAAAAAAAAATTGTGATGAATGTCCATTGACATCTTGCTTTATTCATTAAATAACTTAAAAGTTCGATTTTTTTATTAATTCAAAATTCTTAATTGAATTATCATCATAAAGCATTTTTAATAGGAATTTTAACTTTATTTCAACTCATTTTAAGAATAATTTGTTCGGTAGGTTCATTAATTTAAATAATTTCTCTACATTAATTATATTAAAGTTCAGTTGAACAATGACAATAATTATATTTAGAGTTTATTAATTTACATAGATTAACTTGAATATTTTAAATTATTGTATCACTAAGAAAACTTTTAATTTACTGAACATCCTTAATAAAAATCTGTGGTTAATAATGCCTTTATAGTTAATTATAGCTATTTAAATAAAAATTGTCCCTTGCAAAAATTGTCAACAAGTGAAAGTCTGTAAAGTGTGAAGAAGAGTTAAGTGGTACGGGGAAAGTATTATTGTTTATGGTGCATTCTGCCCTAATTATAGTGTATCTTACCCTTGTAGTTCATGATGTATCTTACAATTATGGTTTATGACACATTAAAAGATATAATTATTTTTTCAACCTATAAATAACTAGCGTTAAGTACACCTTGTTATAGGAATTCATGCTCTCATAAGTCATACTCTTATACAATTGTTCCCTCCATCTAATCAATTTACACGAGGCATATATATCATAATCGTATACAAGGTGAAAAAAGTAGATGAAATTTTTTTCAAGAGAATTACTCTATGCGTTCAAAATTTGGACACCCTATTCAAATCCCTTCCTGCACAATTTAGTGAACACCACATTCACAAGATGAGAGAGAGAGAGGACTTCCAAAAATATATATTATGAGGGGGTGAGTGGCCGTCCCCCACAGGTATCACATGTTGTGTATCCAAGTCCTTCACAGTAAGGACATTTTGCTCCTTTATCTACCCATTCCATAAACTGCACCACCCAAAATACGAAATATAACTATTACTTTTCATCCATCAAAATATTACCCAACGTCATATAAATATATTTAGGAATATTATTTTCATTAGTCCTATAAATAAATTCTCACTTAAAAATAAAATAAAATGATATCGCAATCCTATAACCTCACAATACACTTTATTTTCAAAATTGTCATCTCTTTCCAACTCATATAACTTATTTTATAATTTATTTAATACTACTTAAAAATATCAAATTACCATTAAAGGTCAGTTAAATCCCATATTTATAATAACTGTGAAGTTCATTATAGGACGGAAGTAGTACGATTTAGTATAATAACATTACACTTTTCGCACCACGCAATAAATACACGCCATAAATAGTTCCACATAAAATTTGTTGTGATAAAGACTCACTTGTGAAGCATGGAAAAAGTGACCTATTTGCTCCACTAGAGAACAAGCCAGGAATGAAACTTTAATAAGAGGCTGGCTAGGATAGAAAGAGTCCTGTTCTTTTTTTCAAAAAAAAAAACCTTTTCTGTCCCAAAAAAAGAAAATTTACTGGAGTGCTCTTTGGAGACTCGAATCAAGATGTAAAACTTGTGATTAAATAAGTCAAATTAAAAGTGAAGGAACAGAAGTGAAAAAATCAAGTCATTTTGGGCTGGGGAGTAAAAAGGTTATCGAGTGGTTCTCTGACCTGTGTCTCAACATTTGGCTCCCCACTTCCATCACATTCTGCATAATTAATGAATATATTAGCTGTCGAACCATGTGTGTTGTTAGCTATAAGGAACGATAATTAAAATATAGAGGTTAAAAGACAATCACATACTCAAACACTATGAATGATGTGTTGACGTTAATCAAATCTATTTCACACACTTTAAGCCACATGAAAGCGAATCTCTCTCTTCCTGTTTTCTTACGTATTACTTTTACCTTCAAAATATTATCTGTTTCGCATGGGTAGAACATATTCCAGAAGCTGGTTTGAAAGGATACTCGCTTTTGGATTACATATACACACACACATAAGGCAAAGAGAAGTTGAGCAGTACCCATGCACAGTAAACGACCTTCTCCTCGACAAGAAGGGCACCTGGTTGTAGCCTTTCCAGTCGTACTCTTGCTGCCTCCAGAAAGCCTTGATGGTTCTTCAAACCGATTCTCTCCAAGAAGAAAAACTCTGTGATGGGAGGCCTCAAATTCTGTTTCACCTTCCTCTGTCACAGTAATTTTCTGAACCTGAGACGCTTCTGCAACAGATGCTATTGGGGCTCCATTTACACTCTTCAAACAGAAAAGTAGACCATAAAACATGTGTGAAACCACATAATAGAATATGAATAACCAGTAGTATAATATTCCTCCATCCCAATACAATGAAAACAATTTCTATTTCCCTCAGTCCCAAAACATTTGTGAACAACGTAAAAACGACAAAATCACTCAACACAATAACCTCACAATGAAATATAATTTCAAAATTGTCATTCATAACTAACAGTAACACACATAACATACTTTATATTTTTTTATTACCTAAAAGGACTAAACTACTCTAAAACCAAAGTTCAATAAAATCGGTCAAAAAGTGCATTTTCTTGATATACGTGAAAACGATATCGTTCACAATTCACTGGGACAGAAGTAGCACCAAATATACTGGTTTGCAGAGCTTCCCAGTGACAGTACTTGCAATTCCAACAAGAATCCTGAACTGAAAACTGATTGTAAGTTTAACAATTTGAAATCGGCAGCTTCCAAGTTTTTCACCTTGTATTACTCTAATTCTAAATTGGAATCTCCACTTTTAGAAGTTATAATAATTTATAACTTTACAAATAATATTTGTTACACTAATGAAATTTTTAGCATCCCTACTAGTATATAGCTGAAAACATTGCATCAGAACAGTATTATGCCATTCACACTGGTGTGGCTGAGTGGCTCATTGAGCCAAAAGTTCAATCATCAACAGCAACATTAAACTTATTACTTCCAACACCAAATGAATGGGTATTTAAGATTGTAGACTTGTCTTAGGAGGTACACCTTATAGAGAGAGAAAAAATGTGATCCAGCCACCATGTTCATATGAACAAAAAGACACAATTCCCCAAAGAAGATAGCTAGTTTCTTCAAATCAAAAGCAAGCCACTTCAGGTAATAGGTTAAATTTCATACTTAAGACACGTTAAAATGCGTGGAAAGGAATGGGACATTTTATAGCACCCTGTTATTAGTTATTAATAACTATTAAAGACTTTGTGCATTACTAGGATTTTAAATTCCTTCGTAATACTCTTTAAGCGCAATTAACCATAAAAAGCGCAATTTTTACTCTTTTACTATAAATGAGAGCAACATTTGCGTGAGATGATCTCAAGGTGAGACCGTTTTACGTTTTCATAAATAGTTATCACATTTTATTAAAATATAATCAGTTTTCGTTAATAATATATCACTTTTTATTAATATACTACAAAGTGTTCATGAATAATTTACTGCACCACTATCCCATTTTGTCAATCCGGGTATCACTTTCTATTTAAATGTTATCACTTCTTTTCCATCTCACATAATTCTTTCCTTGAGATGGTCTCAACACAAGTGTTTGACATAAATAAAGGGTCTACTTTCTTTTTTCTTATTCAAATATTGATTTCTTGGCAAACACTTGTGTGAACCGGGTTCACATAGTAAGTTATGTGAATCTTAGTGGTTTATATCATATATTACCCCCAGGATTAAATTCACATTTATTTGTTGGTACTTAGTGTTTAATTCTAACATACGGGTCTCCACTAAGCTGTGTTATGCTCACCCCAAATTCGATTTATATTTTTTTCAGATGGAAGAGTTGACATAGCCAGGTCATTTGATGCCTAATTAAAGATAATAAAGACCATTAAAACTATTTTGAACTTAAGTTTTAGTTTTCATGAAAATTGCGATGTGACACGTTCAATTGCCTACCATGTCTTATCTTCCATTTAACATGGACATGCCATGTGAAAGGTGATGGTGATGGTGGCGGCGGCGGCTGCGGCAGTGGCAAGCACTAGATTAGCGAAATGACAGATAAAACACGATAGAGAGATGAGATGAGGACATACCACCTCATTAGCAATGATCTTCAGCTTGTTCACTCTTCACTTCAACTAGAAATAAGATGCAAGATAGAAGATAACCAGCCTTTCTTTTCTAGCTAGGATGCATTTTCAATGATAAGATTCTTGGACAGTCATTACTCTATAGCATATATAATAAAGATATGCTTTTCATCGTCTATGAGAAGCGTCTGTAGATGTAGACATGATCTTGAGTTAGCAACAATTTGTTTATTTCCATTATTATAACTCCTATTTGGGTAACTGCTTTAGATCTTTCGTCCATGGGTGGTGAAAAACAATTACTTTGCATGGGGTTTTGTTTAGGATTATTACTGAGTATTGGATTTCGACAGATTTAGGTTGGGGACAGGAGTAGCTAGTTAATCTAGTTCCTGTGTTTCTTTTACTTTTCCTTAGTCTATCAGTAACATTCAAAACTTAAACCCACAAAACGAATAAACTAATAATCACAGATACTGAACATGGAAAGAAACTCATCGATGACGCAATCTGTGTTGGTGATAAAAATAATATGAAAAGATAGAAAGAAACAACCAAAGGAAATAAGAAAATGGAAAGGGGGTTGAAAATAGCAGATTTTTGTGGCAGAAGGTTTGTAAGAAGATATAACATATTAATTTGAGAAGTCGGATGCTAGGCTTAATTTAATCAGGTAGTGGAGCATACCTTCTCAGTGTCAGTTGATTTATTTTCCTGACCTGTAGCCACTGATGATCCAGAACTTCCGAATAGCCTTTCCAGAAGATCTGCAGTCATAATTCCATCTTCTGGTGCGTTCAATGAGGCCTATGAAGAAGATGCAAAGAAAGAAGTTTCAATATTTTGAATGGACACCTATGAGTTTGTAAAACATATGATGAAGCACAACATACTTGCCAAGTTTTAACAGCGCGTTCGGTTCCACTTAAAAAGCTGGAAAATTCCATGTCCTCTTCGCCAGAGTAAAATCCAAGTTTCTGGAGTGCTTCCTACCAAAGACAACATAAAAAGGAACAAAAGAGCTTACAAGTAAGCTGGCAACTTTTTATCAAAAGATTCAAAACAGAAACTATTTCTTCAAAGATTAAGTACACAATCATTTGTCACATTTAACATCACCACATACAAATTCAGATGATAAAGTATGCAGTAACTTGCACAACAACCATAATCAGCCTCAATCAAGTAAAATTCCAAGAATGAAAGCCATAGATGAAACCACAACATTGACACCTACAAATAGCACCCCACAGATATACTGACCAATAAAAATAAGTTTTAAATTTTCATGGGCTCCGCGATTTCCATCCATATAATTAAAGCCATCATTATCAGGTTTTTCTGTTTTTTCTTTCCTTTGAATAACAGTGAATTAAAAAGCACAACTTGATATCCAACCTTCAAGAATATTCTATTTTGATAAAAAAAAATATACGTATATTTGTCAAGAAAGAAGAAGCATTAATCAAAGGATAAACTATTTCAAAAGGTCATCATATTGGTGTTTAAGCTTAAAATAAACATTCTTTCTTCAAGATGTTATCGTACATTCTCAGCGATGTAAGCTTAAACTAAAGCACCTTTGCTCCATATCATCATTCAGCAATATGGACAGAACATGTCTTAATTTGGATCATTTCACCATGTTATTTATCTAACATAAACATCTGTAACTAAAAAATAAACATGAGAGAATCAAACAAGTTTCGTATTATTGAACTGCCAATTGCTAACCGCTAGAAGCATACCTGCATAGCTCGTACATCATCCCCTTCTGACCCTTTTCTCAATGTTACCCTTTTTATAACTGTATTCTTTTTATCTGGAATGCTGAGTACTTCCTTTACAACAACCTCCTCCTCCTCCGCTATTTTTACTGCTTCAACCACAAATGGCACACTATTTGACCCGCTATCACTAATTCTGTTCACATACTTCCTTAACTCTCCCTCCTCAATAACCTAAATTAAAAAACTAAAATATCTAAAACCATCAAACCATTATATTATTGCTTAAGAAACATGAAAACTGCTAATAGTATGCTAAAATAGATCAGATCTCTAAGTATGAGACTTTTTACACAAATTAACTATTACACATAAGAGCCTTCATAGAAAGAGCAATTTAAAAAAACAATAGATAAGAAAATGATCATTCTAAATTTCCCAATTCTTTCTACAATCATCTTGTCTTCAATAATCTTGATAGAGTAAAGAATATATATGAATCAGAAACCATATCCAAGAACCAATGATTAAAAACAAAAAATAGAAGAACAACTTGAAACTCACCCAAGTTGGTAATCCAACCTGCTGGTTTTATGATGATCTTAGAGAAAATATGGATTTAAAAAAGAAAAAAAATTCCACCTCCTAGAATACCTGCTGTAATTTTGTAATTTTGGCATTATTTTCTGAAACTGAGAAACCTTGTAAAGAATTGAGGCGCTCAAGCTCTTGGATTTCGAGCTTAAGGCTACTTATCTCTTGCAGCAATGCTAGGCGCTCCGCATTCCACCTCGACTCCTCCCTCAACCACCGCTGCTCCTCCCTCAGCCACCGCTGCTCCTCCCTCAACCACCGTTGCTCTTCCCTCTGCCATCGAGCTTCTTCACCACTCGGGTTTTGGTTTGAGGGTGAAAATGCGAAGCATATATGGGATTTTGAGAAAGTTGTCGAGGAAACTGCGAGGAAATGAGATTTCTGAATAAGAGGTAGAGTGGAGCTTGGAAAAGGTAGCGTAGATGGCATCATTTCTTTTCTTGTTGTATGAGTGCAAAGGTTCTCAAGAAGCTGCTGAAATTAGGGGTCAATAGGCAAACAAATTAACTTGTAAACTGAATATTAATTCCTGAATTCCAAACAATTGTCCATTCAGTCTCCTCTTTCTTTCGTATATTAATCAACAATTTTGTGAGTTCAAATATTAAAAGGACATAAGCACTACCACATGGCGCGAGAAGAAGGCGAATTGGCAAGTTGTAAGCATTTATGATTCCAATAAACAAGTAAAGAAGATTGAAATCAATTCTCGCGAAAATCAGGGTTGAGAGATAATGGGATAAACCACATGGAAGGATGGTTTATGTGGAGAGGGATGGAGGGAGAACTGGAAGTCTGGTGATTTGGAAAAGATATTAAACGTGAGGTGTCAATTAAAATTTAAGTATTTCTGAAACATTGCTCAGCTTCTTTTAGAAAAAAATAATAATAATAATAAAAAAAATAAAAGAGATTCTATTGCAAGAAAAATCACGATTTATATTCTGAAGTTCTCCAAGCAAATTAACTGGCTTCTATTTGAACCCCCAATCTACTAAATGAATCACATTAATTATTATAGATTTAATATATGATTATGCGAGAAAACGTAAATACCCTTTTATAAATAATAATAAAATAAAAAGCTATAATTAAATTTCTAAATACACTCCAATTAGATTTCTGAATGCACCTCATAGTTATAATCACTCAACTACGATCAACTCTAAACCCTATGAATTCTTAAAACCCCATTAATGGTGCTTTCAGTTTCTTCATCACTAGGAATCATATGAGAAAACCCACAACAGAACTAAACAAATTTTAAAAAAATAGAAAATTTTTCACGACTGACATGACTTCTATGTAAATCTATTCTTTGGACATCACTTTACAACATATATTATCAGGTCATTCTTATATATATAGACATTCCAAAAATCCTAACAGTAAAATTAATAACAAGTAGAAGCAGATTCATTCACACAACAGAACAGAGAGGAGAGGGGTTGGAAAAGAAAAAAAACAAAAAAAATTCCAATGGCAGTGGTCAAGCGGAGGGATGGTATTGGATGGCCTTGTAGAGCTATGTTTGAGCATCCTCCATGATTAAAATGCAGAACTCCATGTTTGAGATTCCTGGGCTGAGTCTGACCAATTAAATGCAGATCTAAGTAGCGCTCCGTCTCCATCCAGGTCCCCCTCTTGTACCATAGCCCGCGCCTCATCTGCGCTCATCCCTTCTATGCCCAGCAGAAAGCAACAAATGAGTAAAAAAAAAAAAAGGAAACCAACAAAAATACGTTCGATTGCAACAACCGAACAATATAAAGTGTTCGACTGCAGCGGTTGAACACAACAAGGTTCAGAGGGTTTTGGAATTCACAAACCTGCTGAGAAACCTATCTAATTACTTCTAATTCATGGAAATTTCAACCTAAAATTGCAGGATAAGTACAACCACATATTGCAGAAAAACAAATTAAAATTTCCATGCTTATGTACTTACTTGACATTGACGAAGTCTTGACGTGGATAGAAGGTATCAAACTTCTTCCCTCTCCTTTCTCTTTTGTGGAGTTGCGGCACGACCACATTCACAGCGCCATTTCTGTTCTTTTTTTTTTGTGATTAATTAGTTTTTAGAAATTTAGGTATAATTAACTAAAAGGGTAAAGTTGCCATAAATAGGGTGTATTTAGTAATTGAAATATGTAATTTTCTTTTTTAGTGGGGTATATCTAGAACTTGGGGTTCGTTTAGTATATTTGGGGGTGCAAATAGCCGTCCACCTTCAAAAATTGCAAGAAAAAAAATGTTGCAAATATACTATATTTCTCAAAAAAGAACCTTAATTACCTTTAGTCATACATTGAGTGTGTTTCGCAATAATACTTAAAGATAAGTTTTTTTTTTTTTTTAATTTCTCAATGGTGAAATTAATTTTTCATAAGAGTAAAGTTTGTAATTTTTCTTGCAATTAACTTTAAAAAAAAATAAAGGTAGAGCTATCTAATACTCCCTCCGTCCGCCACAAATGTGGACATTTGCTTTTTGTACGTGGATTAAGGAGTATTATTATTTAAGGTGTAGTTGGTAGTTGTATTAGTGGGGTGTATGAGTCCCATAAATTTATTGTATTAGTGATGTGTGTAGGTCCCATCTGTTTAAAAAGGGAAATGTGGACCTTTGGTGCGGACGCCCAAAATGACAAAATGTGGACCTTTCGGGTGGACGGAGGGAGTATATCCCAAAATTAATTAATTTTAAATAATTGTAATTAACATGACTTTAATACTCCTCTAATAAATGAGTGAGTTTGGTGTGAATCGGGTTCATGTGTGAATTCTATTTTTGCAAAATTACTCTTTAATATATAAAAAATAACTCTTAAAAGAATAATATTTTTTATTCAAAATAGTAATAGTTCATTTTTTAAAGAGTAATTTTTCATGTACTAAAGAGTAATCGATAAATCAGAGTAACAATCACAACACTTCTATTCAAAACCACTATTAAGTCATAATCCCCACAAATTTCGAACACATTCTACACCGTAACCTCAACCCACTACTCCCAACTCATCTCATGGAACTCAAATTAGGAATCAAAACAAGAAAGACTTAGCATTATGTCTTCAATTTTTTTGGTAATGTCGATGATTCCGGATATTTGAGTGAGAGAAGGTGTGCTAGAGTTCACGGGAGAGAATTAGGACGAATGAAGTATAGAGGAGGAGCATAAATTAAAAACCATCGATTTATATAAAACTTCAGTTGAGTTTCATGAAACATCGATTGAGTTTTCACGAAAATTCGACTATGTACATACTTGGACCGGCTTTGCACGAAACTTCGATCAAGTTTTCTTGTCGAGGTAGAGTTTTTGTTCAAATTCTTGAATGTTTCCAGATTCTCACTGTCAGAAAAACTCGGGCGAGCTTCTGTGCAATGCCCGAGTTTTCATGCAATTTCTCCTCATTTTTGAAGCCTTTCTGACACACAAAAACTCAACCACCTCATCCCAATAATCGAGTTTTCATGTCCGAACATGAAAAAATCCTCTATTTTCTCAGTATACTTCTAGCATCTAACATCATCTAACATCATACCATATCCAAATTCTCTTGTACTTGAACAAAAATATCGTGAACATTCCCAAAACGCAATCATGCTCTCAAGAAAAATTTTAAATTTTACCACACATCACGAGAAGATTATAATAAAAACATTGAGCAATGAAAACAATAAAAGCACGCTGATCGGTGAATTCTTTAGGTGGTAAGAGCAAGTGTACTCTACTGTATAGTTCAAGTGACCAAGTAATAAAATATCGAACCCATAAGAGAGAGATTCTAGTATATTCGCGCCTTAACCTCACTAAGCTTTATAAGGATGATCGAATGAGTGGTTTTGATTATAGCTAAAGCTAAACTATCAATGATATATTAATTAACAAACTAAGGAATAACAAGTAAATCAAATAGAGTAGACAAAGATAGAATGAATGAAATGGAAGAAGGTGTATCAATCTAAGGAGATAGTAAGACTAGCTACACTATAAAAAGGAAGTACCTAGACTTATAAACATATTATGATGAATGTCAAGGATTGGGTACTAAGGCACTCATATATTCCACCTAATGCTCCTTCACAAGATACATAAGATGTAGACTACCTAGGTAATCTCAAAAAAGCTCCTAAGAGAGTCTCCAATATTTACTATTCCCTTCAAGGTATTAAACTCCTATTGGTAGGTTCTTTCACTAGTTCAAGCTGTTGGATTGTATACTAAAAGTCTAGCTTTTTTGTATGAACAATCTTATAACAATTTATTTGAAATGAGAATCATATGATCAAATGATTGCATCTTATAATTTATTTATATGCACGATGCAATAGTCCACTTACTTTATACTGTAGATAATATGTTGTGCGACAACACGCGAAAGATCATATTATCGGTTTCCTTATAAAGTATAAACAGATGCTCACAACCGAGATAGACGGGGACTCTCTATTGGGATGGTTGTAGTGTGGTTTGGTATTAGCTTGTCTTGGCTATAGAATCACATTAGTGCACTTGTGTGTATTGAGCAGGACCGCTTGAGATCGTTCGACTTATACTGACTTATAGGAGAACTTGATCTCAGTTATTAAGGAAGTTCGTGCTCTTAATCCCTATACAATAACCTCGACACGTAGGGCAGTATGTATTTCTTTGATTAATCAATGAGTGGGATTTACATGTAATTAAATCAACAAACTCGGTGAGTTGGGAAGTAATGCTGTCTCTATGGTGTGCTGTTGATTGTAGAAGGAATCCGTGTCCGTCATATGTTGGTGATGTCCCCTTGAGGAGCTCATAAGGATTATCATGTAAATCCTGCAGGTGGAATTTATTCCGGCATGATAATGAGGTTGAGTGGTACTACTCTTGGATGAGATATTAATTAATTGAGTTGTCAGTAACTTAAATTAATTAATGGACATTGTATATTTTAAACATGGGGAGACTAACGGGCTCATAATAAGGAGCCCAAAACGTAATTTTGGAATTGGAAAGGCAGTGCAGTAATAATATTTTAGTGGAATATATTATTATTATTGGACTTAAGTATAAGCTTTGGGCTAAGCTTGGATACTTAAGCCCAATGGAGGCCCAACCCAATTTCTCCTCCTGCTCCCTGCTGTAGCCCATGTATATAAGTCACCTCAACTTATCTGGAACCCTAATCTTATTCATTATTCACGTGTGATGAGGGTTGAGAGCATATTGAGGAGGTCTCGTAGATCGTCGCCCACACGACGTCGAGATCGGACTTGGGACATACGACAGAAGATCAGAAGGTAGTTTGCTGCTGCTGTCCACCACTTTACGAAATTTTTATAAAATTGTACAGGGCTCAAAATTCGATGATCAATAACTGACGGAAAGTCATTGAAGAGAGGATCGTCTGAGCACAAAGATCATTCAATTTCGACATCAGACGAGGAAGTTATGGCCATTCTCGTGGGACTGCACAGTCTGCCAGCGAGAATCCTTCATCTTCCACATACCCTGGTGAACGGTAATCGTTTCTATAATTTATTGCTTCCACTGATATTAGAAACGCATGGATCCCTAACGGGTCACGTTAATCAAACGATCCAAGCGCCAACACAAGCACCTTCACATGTAATCCTCTCTAGTGTCCTATTATAAGATTCTAAGCATACATTGGTTTTCACAAACTAAGTCACACTTAATAGAGTTAATCCATAAGAAGGCGTTATTCAATTAATATTTAACCACATAATTGAGTTCACACTCTAATCAATATAATATGAAAAATTAACCACACACAATTAACATATAAATTAAGGAAAAGACATTTATGATAGAAATACAATCAATCCTTTCATACATAAAAAATTTACAAGTCCAAAATCTTCTAACCAATCTTGATAGCTAGTCTTACTATTGAGACTAGTCTAACAATGACATGATGAATTCAATACAAAATGTCTTACAATGCTTCATTTGAGCCCAAATTAGAGTAAAAGAACAAATTAAATGTTGAATGTCTTCCCTTGACAAGGTGAGAGATCTTTCCTCTAGCATGTCAATTCCTCTTCAATTCTTGTGCTTCTCCTTAGATTGGTCATGGATGGAAGGTGTATGGAAGAAGTTATGGTTTTGGATGGAGAATTGATGAAGAAATGAAATGGATTGAAGATGAAACATGAGAAGGGATGTGTGTGAGAAAAAGGTAAGAATTATGTGTTATTTATTCAGAATGTGTAAACTGACTTCTAATCCACGAAAGATAGTTTTTAATCCCCTGGAAGATTCCAAAATCTTCACTTAAACAACTAGAAACTTTTGACCAAACTGGACTCGAGTTCTGTAACTTGAGTCGAGTCAAGAGCTTTATCGGCGAGGGATTTTCGACATGACAGAATTAAAGTCGAGTTGCAAAACTCAACTTTGGGGAGGTCGAGTTGGTGTTTTTGGTCATTGGACTCGGCTTCATGTATGGTCGACCTGCACAACTTGATGCGTGCTTAGAACCAGACTCGAGTCAAGTTCTGACACGGTTTTAGCATACGATGTCTATTCAACTCCCGACTCTATTTTACTTTCTTTTTCACCTATTTTGATCACATTTTAATCATTTTCAAGATATTTCTCTCACAACACAAAATATCCTCAAATGTAAGAAATACACTATCAAATATACGAAAGATAAACAAAATACACGAAAATAACGACTAAAATAACACAAAAATTTAGGTAAAAATGATGACGATCAGACGCTCAAGTTGTGAGTCACACCACACACTCTTCCCCCAAACTTAAATCTAAACATGAATGAAGCATTTATGTTTTCAAAAAGTGGTGAGACTTACCCTTGAAGCATGCAATGTAGCTCTTCTCGTAATCCAATCTTTAACTCTTCCCAGTGAGCATGATCAACCTACACCATCAAAAAGACACAAACATGAAAAAAAAGAAAAGGAATGGGCTGCCTCCCATTTAGTACTAAATTTAATGTCTTCAAGCCTGATGGATTTTATGCTTTTTAGATAATTAAAGGAATATCCATCAAACCATCGGTCCTCATATTCACTTTGAAATTTTTCTTGCCCACTTTCTCATCAACTACAAGCAATTCTCCATTCTTACTCAAGAGCTTCAAGTCACCAATGATAGCTTCTAGTGGACACCCTTCTTCACTACATGATATTTGTTGATCTTTATCAATCTTCCATTTCACTTTAGAAGATCTCCCCCTTTTCACATTATATGACAACGAGCTTGAAATTTTCATGTAATCAAGAATGAATGCCGTTAAAGCATCAAAAATGAAAGAATCTTCGAGGTCATTATGATCATCCAGAGGTTCAATAGGAGGCTTCAAATGAGAACTCTTTCCTTTTCTATTTGTACCCGAAAATGTAATACCTTTCTTTGATGTCAAGGAAAGTTCCTCTTTTTCCATTTCAACTCTAGACCTTCCCGTGACTAAAAACAGTATGCCCAATATAAGTGGAACTTGTGAATCCACTTCAACATTAAGCACCATAAAATCCACCGGGAACGTTAATTCCTGCATTTTCACCACCACATTTTCTACTACCCTTATGGGCTTCACAATTGTTCCAGCAACAACTTCAAGATTTTTCGTGGTGAGCTTAAGCACTCCAATATTGAGCTTCTTGAAGACAACATTAGGCATCACTTTCACACTAGCCCAAAAATCACATAATGCATTAAGCGTTCTCTTTCCTTCAAGGTCACATGGGATTATGAATTTTTTCAGATCACGAACTTTCATGGAAACCTTATCATGCACCTCTTTACTTTTTTCGAGTTACTCCTATTCTTTGTTCTCTTCATGCTTCTTCTTTAGAGATTCGACATACCTTTTGAATTTCTCCTTCTTATCTTCCTTTATAAACCTTCGTGGAAAGGGTAAAGGGAATGGAGTTATGAGAATTCCCCAATGATCAAGTTTGTAGACTTCTTCTTTCTCTTTCTCATCTTTCACCTTTTTCCACTTAAGCATATTCTCTCCTTTTCATTTTTTTCTTCTTTCTTCTAGTTCATCTTCTTCCTCCTTCATAGGCTCTACTTTTTCTTCCATAACCATATATTCCACCAACTCTTCTTCATCATTGCTTTCCACTTTCACATCGATGAACAAGCATTGTTCTTTAGGATTGGTTTCGGTAGTCAATGGAAACTTACCTTTTTTATGAATGGCTCCTCTCTCATATCCATTTGACTCATTTGTATCTCTAAAGCCTTGAATATCCTGTCATTTACTTTTCTTTCTTGCTTTTAATCCTCTCTTTTTTTGTTTCCTTCACAATCAAGCTTCATTACCTCGAACATCTTACTAAATTGATCCTCCACCGTAGGTTTTCTCTCATTTTTAAGAGCCTTTGCTATTGGATTGAACGCCGATTGAAATGAAATGGCATTGTTTGGGTTTCCATACAGCAAATATCAAACCTTATTGGTTGCTGAAAATTGCCACCAAAATTTCCTTGGTCATACCCTTTTTATCTAGGTGGAAAGCCCCCTTGGTTAGCAAAGTTGCTCCTAAAGTTTCCTTGAAATTTTCTTCCTTGCATATATGCAACCTCTTCTAACGACTTTTCAAGCAATCCCCATAGACCTTGAAAACTCATATAATGATTGAAAACTTGATGAGTACTGGAACGGGTATTTGAACCAAAGAACTTGAAGTAGGTTGACTAACCATAGGAACTGAGGCATCTTGCAATTTAGCATTCATCATTTTCTAAATTTATGTAATGGCTTTCTCCGTAAAATCCTCATTTTGCTTCACTTGTTCCATGCATACATCTTCACTTCGAGTTATTCTTTCAACCTCAAAACATCACATTATCCGATCCATCAATCATTTCCTTATGTTGAGGGCAATTTCCTCACAAATTGTGCAAACTATATCCGGAGTTACTCCCAAGATGGATCATTTCGCCAATGCATCAACCAAAATTCTGGATCATTGATTCAATCCTAAATAGAAGAATCATATTTGTTGATCAAACGAGAATCCATGTTGTAGGCACTTCTGTAAAATTTCTTTGAATCGGTCTCATGCTTCATTTAAGCTCTCTTGGGGAAGTTTCTTGAACTTTGGAATCAAACCCTTAAGTTGAAGCGTCTTGGAAGGTGGGAAATATTTGCTTAAAAACCTCTAAGCTAATTCTTCTCAAGTGTTACACCCAGAAAAGAGTACTAAAAAGTGCACATGCTCGATCCCTCAAGATGAAAATGATCTCGTATGCTTACTCCTTGCCTCTGATTTGCCAAGTCCGGTTGATTATTCACTTGAACGGAAGGTTCTTGAGCTTCGTTTTCAACTCTTTGTTGAGCAACGAGTTGTTGAATAAGCTCGCAACTGTTGATTATATCACTCTTGTATCATATTCCTCATTTGAGTTATATATAGCTGCACATTGATCACTTGAGGTTGGTATTTAAAATTCCTTGTATTCCCATCCTCCTCAAGTTTCACATTCACATTATTCAATCCGTTCTCCATAGCTTCCCTATTTTAAGAAATAACTCTCTTCTTATTAATTCTAAGTGTAGCTTCTATTTCCAAGTCTAAAGGTTTAATAGATTGAGACCTTGACCTAGTATGCATACACCTACAAAAACTTCTCAATAAGATCACATAAACAAAATAAAAAAATAAGAAAAAGTACTCTTTATTAAAGCCTATTAAACACAAACTCGTTACACTTAAAAGTATTAATCTCCCTGACAATGGTGCCAAAAACTTGATCGCAATTTTATTTGTGTGCAACTAGAGAAAGCGTACTCTATCATAGTAGTTTAAAATAACCAAGTTGAAATATCGATCCATGGGTGATATTAACTGTAATTATATCAAATTTTCTATTCAACTGGTTTATAAGAATGATAGTAATTGGTTTGATTGATAATAAAAAGTAACACAAATGAATTTATCTAAGAAATAGCAAATTAAATCAAGCAATTTCACTTTACACACGGGCGAAAGGAATTACGGTTATGATTCAATCTAAAGAGGAGTAATATTAGCACCACAATGGTTAAATGTTTATCTAAACCTATGAAAAGCAATGGTAATTCTTATGGACAAAGGTAATAAAGGCATTCATATATTGCACCTAAGCTCATTTACAAGATGAATAGGATGTAGATTACTAGTGCAATCCCTAAAAAGCTCCTAAGAATGACTCCAATACTCTCAATTCCCAATAGATACTTGAAAAACTAAGAATTCCCTTATAAGGTACTATCTCAACCCTAGGTTCCCTTTCAATGTACTATGATCCTATTGGTTTTGTTCCTTCTCACTAGCTCAATTATTCTCATGAGTCAATCTCACTAATGTTCTATCACGTAGTTCTAAACAATAGGTAGTCATCACTAACTCACCTAATATAATACTAATAAATATAACTCCCATGAAGGCATGATTCAATTAACATCCACAAGATATCATTGAATTCACATTCTAATAACATGTTAAGAATAATCAACCACACACATTACATCATATGAATTAAGAAATTCAACATTCATGAAAGAAATTACATAAGCTCATTCAAATCACCAAATACAAATTCATAAATTTAAAATTTCCCTAACCAATCATGATGCTAGTCTCACAAGTGAGACTAGCCCACCAACGTCTTAATATTCACACAACAATTTTGCTTACATGAATCCATTGAGGCAAAAAAATCAAATGAATTAAAAATGTAAGGAAAAATGAATTTTCTCGTGGAATTGGGGAGATCATTCCCTTCAACTTGTAGATCCTCTCTTCAAAGCTTGAAATACTTCTTAAAAAAATGATGGTTGGATGGATTGTGGAAGTTTTGATGGGAAATGAATCAAAGATGGGAGAGTCAATGAATATGTTGAGTGTGTGTAAAAGATGGTGTCGAAGTGTGTGTTCTCGATTAGGGAGCAGAAAGTTGCATTTTGAATGATGAATGGGAGTTAAACAGTCAAATGGAAGAGGTTTACCAATTTTCTAGAGAGTTTTCGATTTTACACAAAATTTCGATTGAGTTTTTTGTGTAGTGGTCGAGTTTTCGTGTAAAAATCAGGAATTTTTTCATATTCCTAACATAAAACTTTGACAGTCCATAAAATCTATACCCCACACATAAAATATTTCACAGAAAATATTTTAATGTAGCGGCATTTGAACTCTACGTTCTAAATTTTTAACTTTCTGACATATTTTACAAGTCTTGCAAAACATGTATGAATCACGAAACAAGTTAGGCCAAAATAGTCCACATTTAAGATAATTAAGCAGTCTTCTTGGGGCCAAAATGACCACCACAGGCATATGAATGGCAAAACTTAAGTATAGAATGAACCTCATTTTCAGAATTACATCTACGAATAATTTGATCAGAGAAATATTTCAATGGATAAGGATCATCCCAAATATAATATTTTCATCTCTTTTTAACTTATCCTTTTGAGCTCTAGATAAATCTTTTGGCAAAGTCATAGTAACCAAGAAATTGGCAATATTAGCATACCAAGAATTCGTCTTTTGAATGGAAAAGAGAAACTCATCTGGAAGCTCATCTTTCATAAGCGAAGGCTCTTCGAAAGTGGTTAGACGACTGAGGTGGTCTGCAACAAAGTTTCAGAGCCTTTCTTCACTCGAATTTTGAGATCAAATTCTTGAATTAAGAGGATCCAACAAACGAGTCTTGGCTTTGCCTCCTTCTTTGATATCAAGTACTTTAGAGCTACACGGTCAGAATAAGTGATCACTTTAGAACAAAGTAAATACAAATAGAATTTTTCTAAAGCCAAAAAAATTACTAAATACTCTTTTTCAGTGGTGATATTATTCATTTGTTCACTACCAAGGGTTCTTGAAGCATAGTAGATGGCATGATGAATTCTGCCATTTTGTTGTCCAAGAATAGCACCCACTGCAGAATTACTTGCATCACACATAATCTCAAATGGAAGGTCCAATTTGGTGATTGAATAACTGGTGCAGTGGTTAATGTGTCCTTCAACTTCTCGAATGCTTCCTTACAAGTTGTATCAAACTCGAACACTGTAACTTTTTGTAGAAGACTACATAGAGGACGAGTGATCTTTAAAAAAACCTTGATAAAGCTTCAATAAAAACTTGCATGGCCTAAGAAAGAATGAATTTTTCTAACACTTTTTGGATAAGGTAAAGACTTAATAACATCAATCTTGGCTTTATAAGCTTCAATTCCACATGAAGATACAACATGACCCAAAATGATACCTTGATCAACCATAAAATGACATTTTTCATAGTTCAAGACAAGGTTAGTTTCTATGCAACATTTCAAGATTTTTGAGTGGGTAGCCAAACATGAATCAAAAGAACTACCATAAACTGTAAAGTCATTGTTGAGAGTGAAAATCAATGTGTTAGTGTGTTCGATTTAGCACCTTTTTGTGAGAACTGTTGTTATTTATTAGCACAAATCTCTTACACATCCACATATTTGAGAAAAATGTGCATTTGAGAGGTTTTATTTTGTTTTAGGGGGAAAAAGGATCAAAAGTTCAAAGATTTGAAGAGTGAAACTGTAAAGGAATGCTGAAAAATACACGTTCACTTTGTATATTTTTTTGTATTTTTTTAAATTCCAAACTGATGAGTTGATAAATGGTTGGATGGAAGAGAGGATCGTTTTGACGTAATAATCACTCAAATTGGAGTTTGGATGTAAATGTTATGCTCGAAATGATGAGGTCGCGCGCGCCAGCCCACGCCACTCCGTAACCCACTCGGCAGCAGCTCGGCTCTAGTTAGACCAAGTGTGTTCAAGTTGGGTGCTGGGGTATTTTAAGGCCAAAATTTTGTATTTTTACACCTACTATTGTGTGGTGTATGTGAGGGACAAAAATTAGGAAAAAAATGGTAGTTCTGGAGGCTCATATCTATAAAAGGGCTTGCAAGGAGAGGAGAAAAGGAAATCCCTAACTCTACACATCATCCATCGCTTATCACCACCCCTTTACACCCTCCATCTTCCATATTTGACTTCATCCACATCCATCTCATTCTCCATCCACACGGAAGGAGATTAAAGTGTTATCCAAGAGAGAGATTAGTCAATCGGAGAGACGGAGAAGGAAAATGAAACAACGCCGACACTAGGGGTTTTTCTATTCCTTTCTTATCTTTTCGTTTGTCAAGACTTCTTATATAAATTGTTGATAGCCATGTTTGTTTCTTGTAACCTCATGGTTTTAGACATGGTTGATTTGATGAATGACTAGTTCATCAAATCAATCATGTCTAAAACCATATTATTTTGGTTTATCTATTTCGTCTTAAGACTTTAAAATTGTGCTTCGTAACGTCTTCATATTATTTCATAACACTTCTCAGTGATGATTTATTTATTATGTTAGCTTGATGCGTCACCAATTGAATTGTGTATAGGTAGTTTTCCCATGAACACATTAATACTTCAGAACTGATATATAAATCAGATGATTGAATAATCTAGTGGAACAATACGATTAAACTTTCAAGCAGGATATTGAATAAAGCCTTGTAGTAATTTTTAGAGAATTCCTTTACTTCATTCATCCCATTCAGATGTATTGTTCTTGCTTTGATAATATCTATAAAGGGGTTAGGGTAGTATTCACGTGCCTTAGGATTAAAAGAAGATTTAATTGTTAGCTTTGAATCGGATCATATCATGTGGGATAACATGGTTATGTGGTGTGTTTCCATAAAGTCTGCATGAATGAACAATTGGATGTCTAAGAATTCAGATTAATTATTCTATACTGGATTGCCTTAGAACTATTGATTTCTGCAGAATTAATCTTAAATATTCTTCTGTAATTTATTTTATTAGTTATTTAATATTTTCAGTCTCTTAGATTAATAAATTCTTTAAAATTGAAAGATGGTTACTGTCTTAATTAATTTAGTAATTTTAGAAGTAGATAATTGATTACCATGTGGGTTCGATAATTTATCTTGTTCACTTATTCTCTACAATTGATATCCTTCACACTTGAGGATTAAATTGACATTTAAGAAAACGTGCAACAAGTTTTTGGCGTTGTTGCTGGAGATAATTTTAATTATTTTCTTTTCTTTTATTGCTGGTTTAGTTAGGACTTTTTACTGCTTTATTTTTATTTTTATTTATTTCTTTATTTTTAAGCATACTCTGACTTGAATTATTTTGAGATACACGAGATGGAAATTAGATATGATGAAAAAACTTTCAAAGCTCATCAAGATTACACAAAGGATCCACTTGAAATATGTCTAAGCGAATTTCTTACTCTTCCTTCTAGTGTTATTGATTATTTTTCTAATGAGGTCTTTATTAAATTCCTTGAATGCTTATATGAATTAAATGAATATATGGACTTTAAAGGAGAAACAACAAAAGTAGAGGAATCCAAGTTGAAGAAATGATTCCTATCCTTTACACAGAGGCGGATCCAATAGGGAACAAGGGAGTACAGCTGTACCCCCAAATTCAAAAATAATAGTTATATATGCAGTATATATTTTACAATTTTGTCCAGTAGCTTGATGGTTAGGGCTGTCCTACTTGACCCCAAGGTTAGGGGTCGACCTTCTTTCATTAATCTTTTTCTTCTTTTTACCCTTTCATTCATTTTTGATTTTTTATATTTATATTATTTCTAAAATTTATTTTATATTTTTCTTTTTTAATATAACTATAATTGGGTTTGTCTGTTTCTTTATTATATTTATTTATATTATTACTTTATATATTTTTTAATTATTTTATATTATTTATCAATCATATTACTTTTAGGCTAATTATAGTATGCACCCAGGTGCACCCTAAGATAGAGTGCATCCATATACAAATATAACCATAAACATATACAATTATGAGCAATAATGCATACAATTTAATTGTTAATTTTTTTAATGAAAAATTGAGTGTAAAAAATATACAATTATTAAAAAAATATATATACACTATTGAATAAAAAGTTATACACATATGGATATTAGTTTTTTTAATAAAAACTTAGTGTGAAAAAAATATACAATTATTACAAAACACGTATACAAAATAGAATAATATGTATACAAAATAGAATAAAAAGTCATATACATATGGGTGCACCCTTGTACCCGGGTGCACCCAATATACATTCTTACTTTTAATGTTATGCTACACTTTTTATTATTATTTTTTCCCTTTTAAACATTGGTGTTTCTTTTTCTCCTTCATTGTTTTGTATATGTATATACACACAAAACATATTAAAGTTCATATTTTATAAAATTATTCAAAATTTTCTCATTCGTTTATTGCCTAAATTATTAATTGCAACATAAATTTATATTCAAATTATTATTATTTTTCTAAATATGTGTTATAAATTCATGATAATAATGTCGTAAATTGCTTTTTAAAAATGAAAATTAGACAATATTAATAGTAATCATAATTTTTCCATTTTAATTTATTTATTATGTGATTTCGAATATTAAATAAATAATATTTTTATAATTATATTTCGTACCCCCAAATTTTTTTCTGAATCCGCCCTTGCCTTTACACGAGAAGTGGGCGAAATTTGAAGAAGAAGGGTGAGGAAGAAGTTGTTGAATTCTATAAGTGCTTGCATGAATATCATGATCATAGTGATTTAATTTAAGAAAAGGCACGGACTGAGAAACCAAAGTGGAAGCAAAAGTACTTTCCTTTTAAGAATAATGACAATCAACAATGTAAAGACAAAAAATTGACGGATCATATCCTTATGAGAAAGAAATATGAAGTAATAAGTGTTGACAAAAATAAAGAAACGACGTACTTGAAAGTGATAATGAGAGCAAGCTGATGAGAGTGAAAATAAGCGTGTTTTAGTGTCCAATTTAACACATTTTTTATGTGAGTTGTTGTCATATATTAGCACAAGTATCTTATATTCGATATATGTGAGAAAAAGGTGCACTTGAGGTGTTTTATTGTGTTTTAGGTAAAAAAATTAAAAGTGCCAAGTTGGAGAAAAGGTGCAACTTTTGTAGGAATGCTGAAAAATGGACGTTTAACTTGTGTAATTTTTTTGTGTTTGTGTGGAGCTCTAACTTAGAAATGTGATATATGGTTAGAAATCCGCAGAAGAGATGGTCGTTTTGGCATAAGGAACACGTCAATCAGATTCCAAACGAGAAAGTTATGATCAAAGTGGTAACGTCGCGCAAGCTGTGCCGAATATAACTGTGCCACTTTGCATGACTTGTTACACATTCAAATGTTTGAGTTTCTATGAGTTCTTTACATTAATTGGAGGTTGGATGTGGAAGTTATGCGTGAAATAGAGTAACTGCGTATGTAGCTTGACCAGCCGTTCGACTAAGGCCTCCCGTTCGACCAGAACTACTCAAGTCGAACGGGGACACACACATCTGATTTCCATGGGATTTTTACCCCCTGTTCATGAATTTTTGTATTTTCCAAGAAAAAGCTCATCCAAGGTCTATAAGGAGAGCTTACAAGTATTAAAGGGGATGTAGATCACATCATTATTCATTGGATTTGATTGGATTGGAGAGAGGCCACAACAATACTACACCCCACAACCCCCCAACCATTATCCACATACTTTCCTCCATCCATCCATCACTGTGAAGATTCGTTTGTGGAATCAAGAGGAGAAGCAAGAGGAGGATTCAAGACGGAAAAAGACGCGACGACTCCCGCATCTAGGGTTTTATTCATTTCCTAATTTATCTTGTATTTTCCAGACATATGGGTAAGATCTATCAAATCCCCATGATTGTTCTTCACAACATCATGGGCTAGAAGCGTTTTGGTAGATATAGGGTTTTGAAGGTTTTATGAATTATTTAAACTCTCTTGGGTGTCCTCCGTACAACACTACTTGTGTATTAATTTTATATATGATTGTGCTTTCTTAATCCATATTCATGGTCGTTTTGTACATCTTCAATTGTTATATAGAGGCTGAATATATATCTTGATTGTAGATTGAGTGCGTTCACCGCTGGACATGATTCCATGTTATGACTCTAAGTGAGGGGACTCCGAAGTTTCATTAGAACTATCATATATAAATGTTTATTAATTAAATTGAATTCGGGCTAGTAAGCAGGATAAAGAGGGTAATTTTATAATACCTATAAAGGGAGATCATATCGGGTTAGATTCCAGACGTAGAAAATAATTGATACTGATAGTACCTAGAAAGGGGGTGAAATTATGTCTCTGCTCCGAGGTTATTCACACGTGTTACACGCATATTTACTTGTATCTATAGAGTAGATTTGCATGGTTCAGTAATGCGTCCATAGTCCACAAGGCAGAGTCAGCCTGCACTTGAGAGGGAAGTTAAGTAGTAAAACTGGATTACCCTAGAGCTACCTATTCTCCATTCTTTAGACACTTTCGTATTCTTCCAGTGTTATTTATTTTATTTGTTATTTTAAATTAATTATTTATTAGTTAATAATTCAATCCTCAAACGTTATTGCCATTCGTCTTAATTAATTAGTAAATAATTAAATTGATAATACGCCGTCCTTTGGGTTCGATATTTAACTTGATCGCTTGCTTAAGCTGCAACTGATATCCTTAATACTTGGGGATTAATTTTGCGTGCAAAGAAAATGCGCATCAAGTTTTTAGCGCCGTTGCTGGGGAAATATATAGATAAGTGACTCAAAACTCAGATCAATCAAACTTGGAGTCTCTCTCGATCTTTCATTCTTCTTACTCACTTCAATTAAGCACAGTATCCTCCTCAACTCTTTCACTTTTTTTCTTCAAGCACAATATTTTTTCCTTCTTTTTTCCTTCTTTTCTTTCGAGGTACTAGTTTTGGGCACTATCTCGCGCATCCTCCATAGGGTACTAGATTTAAGCACTACCCTAGGATGTTTGACTCCATGGAGTACTAGATTTAAGCACTACTCCATGATTTTTCCTTGGATGCATTTTCAAGCTCAATCACTGTTTTAACACCAATTTTATTCCTTCCCAAACTGTTATCAAACTCCATCAACACACTTTAAAAAGCCATTATTTCTCGTCATAGATAATCAAGGCTAAAAAAATTCATATGCTCAAAGTGGCTATTTCTCGTAGGATGCCAAAGAATGAGTTTTAGGCTCAACGGGGCTAACTACGGATAAACATCATTTAGTAGGAAATTATTTGGCTAAGTGACTCATAAATTCCAAGGATGACCTTAAATCATCTCCCATCATCTAACACACATATAATTTCAAGTAAGACAAGAAGCAAGTTCTGGAATACACACCCCAGAACGATACTCACCAGAAAAGAATTATCATGTGATTATGTACATGATCAACGAGGCTCAAAATCTCACATGAGTTTTAAAAAGTAATAGAGCACTTTTCATGGTAAGTAATCCCACAAATACACATAGAACTTCATATCACAATATAACTTAACTACACTTCCTTCATCAATTTCAAGAGCATATGAATTTCAGGCACAATTTAAAAACATAAGCTCACATGGATCACCAAAACTAAAAACTCAATCCTTCCACTCCTATGATTAAAAGCACATATAAAAATTAGAATAAGAAAACGAGGGCACCTGATTTTTCTCCTTCAAAATGTTTACGAACTCCTCAAGTTGTTCAACTCGATTAGGTCAAAGCCTCAGTGTAGAACTCGTCTTGCCACCTAGTTACCTTTTCTATCATCAAAACTCAACACATCTCATAATCATAGATTCATCAATAATAATATAAGAGAATTATAAGAAAGACTCAATTGACTATCTAATCGACTCCACACACTAGACACACCAACACAACACACTAAACATAGGTAAGTTGCAAAAAATCGACATATCAACACCGGTTAAAATATTAATAAGCCACAAAAAATTAGCCCCCTAACAAACAAATAACCAACGAAAGGAAAAATTATACCCTTAGTGCTCATAAGATGAGGTAAGTACATCACACCCCCAAACTTAGTAAAAACGTAAGTTCAAACTAAGTTTGAAAAGAGATGTAATTGCCAAAGCAGTAGCACTTCAAATATAATAACTCCTTACTCACACGAAAGAAATAATAAAGCAATAAAATGGATGGGACAAGCCCCCAACAGACGCTCATGTTTAACATCAGAGAGTCACTACGGAATATCATTTTTGAACTACTGGATCGGATGACGGTCTTCTCGCATCCTCACCTTTAAATACTTTCTTTCCCTCTTCTTGTCTACACTCAACACCTCACCTTTCTTGGTCACAAGCATATGCTCCTTGGAATTACCTTCCTCACATGGCTGTCTAGACTTCTCCTTGTTAATCTTCAACTCAAATTCAAAATCATCTATCTTATTAAAATCAAAATTAAATAAGTTAGAAACCACATCTATGCTTTTGCATGATTGAGTCTCCATGGGCATCTTCATTGCTTGATCAAGAGAGAAAACCACATCTTCATTATCCATCTGTAGTCTAAGCTTCTCGTCTCTCAACCTCTTTACTCTTTCCCACTTCTTCTCCACTTTAGCTCAGTATTCTGCTCTTGTAATACTACTGGAGTGTTCTGAACAATACGTGTAGCATTTGGTATCAAAACAGGAAGTGAGTGAAGCTGTTCGACCACTGTTCGACCAGAATGGTCTGGTCGAACAACATGAGTGTGGTTGAACAAGGTCTCTAAAATTGGGTTCAGCCTGTCCACTGCTAGTTCGACCATAGTTCGACCAGAATATTCTAGTCGAACGGAGATCCTGTAAACTGAACGCGATCCTTCTTCTCCACATGTGCCTATTCGACCATGGTTTGACCAGAATGATCTGGTCGAACAGAAATGTCTTGGTCGAATGGTGAGGCAGAAAATAGAACATCGAAACTCAGCTTCTGTGTTTGCTGTTCGACCTCAGTTTGACCATCAAGTCTGGTCGAACTGGGTAGTGCTAGTCGAACAGTGTTCCTACTTTCTTTGTTATCGCTCCCTGACTTCATCGGACCTTTTACTGCGTCCCTGATCTCAATGTGATGGCATTATTCTCCAACATTTTGTCAATTGATTCACATTAACGGCCATCTGACCCATTATAAAGGTAAGGTCCTTTAACTGCTTAGATAAATCTGCATGATTAGAATTTATACGCGCATCGATATAGTCAACCCTTGCATCTTTCCTTGCCATGTATCGATTGAAGGTATCTTCAACACTCTTCACATCTTGCTGCTTAATACTAGGCCCCTTTGTGTCAATTCTATAATCTGTTTCTACTGGGATTCTAGTAGCTTGTTGATGTTAGCTAGACTAGAGACGATCTCATCATCCCTATTCGGCTTAATGGTTTGATGTTCAACCTGTGCTACTTTGTCGAGTACATATGATTCTCTTACTCTTTCCGTAGGCCAGTCACGTGAATTCATAGTGATGTCTTCAAACAACTTTTCTATTTTAAGTGTTGTTTTAGATAACAATGCTCCTCCTGATAATTCATCAACAAGAATACACGACTCACAATCCAATCCATAGTAGAAGATGCTTATGTACTGAGCTTTAGTCATTCCATGTTGCGAGCACCTCCTAAGCATGTCTTTGAACCTATCCCACACCTCATGAAATTTCTCACTCTGATTCACAAAAAATTGGGTGATTTCTTGCCTCATTCTGAAAACCTTTGAGAGTGGCATGTATCTCTCCAAGAACTTCTGCTGCAGTTGGTCTCATGTAGTGTAATCTGTGGCATCAAGAGTTTCATACCAAGCTTCTACCTTATCAAACAAAGAGAACTTGAATAGGGAGATCCGTCTAGCATGATCATTAGCTCCAGCACCCTTCTGAGTGTTTGCATAACCAAGGAATCTTTTGAGGTACTGATATGGATCTTCAAAGTAACCTCCAGAAAAGGGATTCTTCTTTACCATATTAATAAGAGCGGGATATATCTCAAAATCATCATCTTCCTCCCTTGCTCCTATCAACCCCATGTTGACAATCTCATAGTTCGTGAAAATTTCACGTATGGCAATATTATCCGGATTCTGCCTTGTTCCGGACATGTTTAGCTCAATGTATTATCCCTTCTTTCCTTCCTCTCCTTTTCCTAGTGCACAAGTAACTCAGAAAAATTCAAGGTTAGATAGAAATAAATAATCATAAATAAAAGCCTTAATAAACTAGAAATAATAAACTAATAATAACAGCCGTCTCCGGCAATGGCCTAAAAAACTTGATGCGCGTTTTCTTTGCACGCAAAACTAATCTCCAAGTATTAAGGATATCAATTGCAGCTTAAGCAAGCGACCAAGTTAAATATCAAACCCAAAAGACGGCGTATTATCAATTTAATTATTTACTAATTAATTAAGACGAATGACAATAACGTTTGAGGATTGAATTATTAACTAATAACCAATTAATTTAAAATAACAAATAAAATAAATAACACTGGAAGAATACGAAAGTGTCTCAAGAATGGAAAATAGGTAGCTCTAGGGTAATCCAGTTTTACTACTTAACTTCCCTCTCAAGTGCTGGCCGACTCTGCCTTGTGGACTATGGACGCATCACTGAACCATGCAAATCTACTCTATAGACACAAGTAAATATGCGTGTAACACGTGTAAATAACCTCGGAGCAAGAAACATAATTTCACCCCCCTTTCTAGGTACTATCAGTATCAATTATTTCCCACGTCTGGAATCTAACCCGATATGATCTCCCTTATAAGTACTATAAAATTACCTTATTTATCCTTCTTACTAACCTGAATTCAATTCAATTAATAAACATTCATATATGATAGTTCTAATGAAACTTCGGAGTCCCCTCACTTAGAATCATAACATGGAATCCAGTCCACCGGTAAACGTACTCAATCTACAACCAACATATATATTCAGACTCTATATACCAATTGAAGATGCACAAAACGACCGTGAATATGGATTAAGAAAGCACAATCATATATAAAATCAATCCACAAGAAGTATTTTACGGAGGACACACAAGAGAGTTTAATTGATTCATAAAACCTTCAAAACCCTAGATCTACCAAAATGGTTCTAGCCCATGATGTTGTGAAGATCAATCATGGGGGTTGAATAGATCTTACCCATATATCTGGAAAATACAAGATAAATTAGGAAACGAATAAAACCTTAGATGCGGGAGTCGTCCTGTCCTTCTCCGTCTTGAATCCTTCTCTTGCTTCTCCTCTTGATTCCACAGACGAATCTTCACAGTGATGGATGGATTGAGGAAAGTATGTGGATAATGGTTGGAGGGTGATCCCCTTGTGGTGTGTAGTATTGTTGTGGCCTCTCTCCAATCCAATCCAATGAATAATGATGTGATCTACATCTCCTTTAATACTTGTAAGCTCTCCTTATGGACCTTGGATGACCTTTTTCTTGGAAAACACGAAAATTCACGAATAGGGGGTAAAAATCCTGTCAAAATCAGATCTGCGTGTCCCCATTCGACCAGAGTGGTTCTTGTCAAACGAGAGGCCTTGGTCGAACGGCTGGTTGAGCTGCATGCGCATTCTCACCATTTCGCGCATAACTTCCACATCCGACCTCCAATTTGAGTGATTCTTATGTTCACGCGATCCTCTTTTCCTTGGAATTATATCTATATAAAGAACTCACAGAAACTCTAAGAGGTGGTTTGCTTGTGGGTATGAGATATAAAGGTATTGTGTATAATGAGATTTGTTTAACTTATGATTAATTGTATTGTTGTTTGGTATGATGGAAAAATGGGATTGTTGATAACTAGGTATTAGTTATTTTATGTTTGTTATTGAGTATTAACAAATGAGATAATAAGTAAAATAACATATTTACCCTTATTGTTTTTGTTCTTGTTGTTATTATTATTATTATTATTATAAAGTATTATTTTTATTATTAATATTAATTATTAATTATCAATATATATCATTAATTATTATTATTAATATTATTTATTATAATTGTTAATTATTATTACTATTTTTATTAATAATATTATAATAATTATCAATATATATTATTAATTATTAATATTAATATTATTTATTATAATTATTAATTATTATTACTATTTTTATTATTATTATTTATAATTATTATTAATATTATTTATTATAATTATTAATTATTATTATTATTTATAACAACGCCTTTCAAACGACTAAAACTGGGACTTACAGGAGCAACATATTTAAGGCATCTTTTTATTTTAAGGCCAGTTAATTTCTATCTAACCCATTAAATTCTTATCAGAATATCCTAGCCATAAATTATATAAGTTCCATGCTAGCACAATTAATAGTTATGAATCAACACATGGATAATTTAGCCTATTAGGCTAAACATGAATATAATTAGTTTTTTAAAACAACAGATTAATATTTTTACTCTTGATGATCAATTGAAAAATCCTAGATTACAGGATAAAATTAGTCTTTTGAAAAATCAATTTTCCTTAAAAATTTGTAATGATCATCCTAATGCTTTTTGGGATAGGAAAAAACATATTATTTCTTTACCTTATGAGGATTCTTTTGATGAAAAGAATATTCCAACAAAGGCTAGACCTTGTCCAAATGAATTCAGAATATTTAGAATTATGTAAAAAAGAGATAGAATCTTTACTACATAAAGGACTTATTAGTCATTCTCAATATCCGTGGTCATGTACTGCATTTTATGTTAATAGACATTTTGAGATTGAAAGAGGTATACCAAGATTGGTTATTAATTATAAACCTCTAAATAAAGTTCTAAAATGGATCAAACATCCAATTCCTAATAAAAAGAATTTATTGGATATCAGATTCAAAGAGATATATCTCTACAAGATCTTCATAAAGAGGTTAATAATCTCAGAGAAGAAATAAAATTATTAAAGAATAAGAATCTTATTCAAGAATCTAGAATATCTAGATTGGAGGAATTTTCTAAGGGAAAAAATATTTTACATGAGAATATTTCTCAAAATATTGAGGTTAATAAACCTAGTATGCTCAATGACACATTTCTTTCTACTATTGAGATGGTTATATCCCAAAAATGGTATATAAAAATATCATTATTGATTGATAATCATTATACAAAAACATTTACTGCTCTTGTTGATAGTGGTGCAGATTTAAATGTTATATAGGAAGGGTTAATACCTACTCGATATTTTCATAAAACTAGTCATACATTATGGCATGCAGGAGGTGATAAACTCCAGATTAATTATAAGCTCCCTAAAGCTTATGTGTGTGTTAATAACAAATGTATTTCGCAAAGTTTTATACTTGCAAAAAATATTTCAAACCAAGTTATACTTGGTACTCCATTTTTAAATAATATTTACCCTATAAAAAAGATTGATAATAAAGGTATTATTGGTACTTTTAAAGGAGATGATATTTTCCTTGAATTTATTATTGAGCCTTTTACAAAAGTTTTGCATAGTCTTTATGATAATATCAAAGCAAAACAAGATCAAATTAGTTTTTTAAAACAAGAGATTAATATTATCACTCTTGATGATCAATTGAAAAATCCTAGATTACAGGATAAAATTAGTCTTTTGAAAAATCAATTTTCCTTAAAAATTTGTAATGATCATCCTAATGCTTTTTGGGATAGGAAAAACATATTATTTCTTTACCTTATGAGGATTCTTTTGATGAAAAGAATATTCAAACAAAGGCTAGACATTGTCAAATGAATTCAGAATATTTAGAATTATGTAAAAAAGAGATAGAATCTTTACTACATAAAGGACTTATTAGTCATTCTCAATCTCCATGGTCATGTACTGCATTTTATGTTAATAAACATTCTGAGATTGAAAGAGGTATACCAAGATTGGTTATTAATTATAAACCTCTAAATAAAGTTCTGAAATGGATCAGACATCCAATTCCTAATAAAAAGGATTTATTGGATAGACTTTATAATAGTCTGATATTTTCGAAATTCGATCTTAAGTCAGGATACTGGCAAATTCAGATTAATAAATATGATAGATATAAGATAGCATTTAATGTTACAATAGGACATTATGAATGGAATGTGATGCCATTTGGATTAAAAAATGCTCCTTCTGAATTTCAGAAGATTATGAATGATATTTTTACTCCTTATAGTGAGTTTATAATTGTTTACATTGATGATATTTTGGTATATTCAAAAACCATTGAAATTCATTTTAAACATTTGCATATTTTTAAATCATTAATTATTCAAAATGGATTAGTAATTTCTAAACCAAAAATGGAATTATTTCAGACTAGAATTAGATTTCTAGGTCATATCATTGAAAAAGGAAATATTATTCCTATTAATAGAAGCATCAATTTTGCTGATAAATTTCCTGATGAGATAACTGATAAAACTCAGTTACAAAGATTTTTAGGAAGTCTTAATTATATTGCTCCTTATTATCATAATTTGGTTAAGGACACATCTATTTTATATGATAGACTTAAGAAAAATCCTAAACCATGGACTAATAGCCATACTGATGCTGTTAGAAAGATTAAATCCAGAGTTAAAACTTTACCTTGCTTAATGATTAGCAATCCAAATTGGAAAAAATTATAGAGACAGATGCCTCTAATATAGGATTTGGTGGTATTTTACCCAGATTAATCCGGATAATAAACAAACATATCTTGTTAGATTTCATTCTGGGAAATGGAATGATTCTCAGAAAAATTATGCTACTATTACTAAAGAGATTCTTGCAATTGTTAAAAGTGTTTTAAAATTCCAAGATGATTTATATAATCAGAAATTTACTATTGTGACAGATTGCAATGCAGCTAAATTTATGTTTCAAAAAGGATTTTAAACATGATGTTTCTAAGCAAATGTTTCCTAGGTGGCAGGCTCATTTAGCCCCATTTGATTTTGATATTGTTTATAAAAAAAGAGAAGATAATAGTCTTCCATATTTCTTAACTCGTAAATATTTTCAGGTATGAGTACACGAGGTAGAGGATCTTCCTCTTATAGAGGAAGAGGTGGCCGAGAAAAAATGCCTGAGATAATATCTCAACATGGCAATAAAAAACTCGTAGCAATGAATAGAGCTGAAGAAGTAGCATATCAAGAATTTCTTAATAAAAAAAATAAACAGCATAAACCAAATGAAGAAAGTAATACTTCTTCATCATCATATGCTCAAGTAGTTGAGAAAGAAGAATCTGATAATATTGGATTCATTCAAAATGAATATAAAAAAATAATATTTCTTTTAGAAGAAAGAGATTTAAAATGGATCAATGATCCTTGGACTCTAATGCAAAAGATATATGGATAATAATTCCATGCAAATGAGGACTTATAAGTCAAGATATCTGTATGAACATATATTACTTCAAACTGATTCTTGTGATATTATACATTTTACAGGAACTAGCAATGAAATTTATAATTTCAGTAAAATAATAATTAAAAAGGTAATATCCTTGGAAGACTGGGGAATTTCTCCATTGAGAGAAAAAGATGTTATGAATAATAAAGGAGTTCCAATGAAAAATAATTATTGGTACTATTGTGATGTCTTTATGAAGGTACTTAATTATGAAAATGATAAAAAGAAACATACTTGGTTTATCAAGATATGTTCAAATGTTTATAAGGATGATATCCCACACTGGTTTATAAACTGGTTTCATTGTTTTGGCCCCACTTCAATTATTTTACCAGAAAATATGAAAATTTCATTTGACAGAAGGGTGGATATATCCCCACATCTTTTAAAAAGCAAGAATTAAAATTATATATTGAGGGTATAGCCTCATGTTATTTTTTTATTGAATTCTCAATACCATGGATATTTAAATGGTTTCCATAAGTAGGTAATACCGAAACAGGAATCCCATGTATATACAGGACATTTTATACTAAATTCTGGGATAAAATGTTATGTATAGATCTCAAAACAAATCAAATTTATGGGATAGAGACAATGAATCTCTTGGAGAAAAAATTGAAATTATATAGTAATACTTATAGAGAAGTTCATATTCCTTCTCCATTCGATCATATTTTGAGAAAATCTAAAATGAAGTCAGAAAATCTGACAAGAGAGCAGATGATAGCTGCTTATATTGAAGAAATGAAGAAAGATTTGATATCTCAATTTGGAGATGATAATAAATCAGAGTCTACTATGGTCTCTGAACAAATGCAAGATGCACAAGATCCAAATGATGTGGATCTAGATGAAATTTTTATGGCAATTCAGGATACTCTGATAGAAAAATTTACACCCAAAAAAGAAGCATCTTCATCATCATCAATTCACAAAGAAAAATAATATACCTGAAGAAGATAATGTCATTACTTACGACATCAACAGTAAGCAGCCACACAGAATACTGTTCATAAACATTAAAGTAGCCGGACAAATCACTGTTCATCAACAGTAAATTACTGTATACTTTTGACTTACTCTAGCACTTTATACTGTGCAGACCAAAAATTTCGACTTTTTAATGTTTATTCACGCGGTTTCTACTATTGAGACCCATTTTCTTATTGTATAAATAGCTTAGAAATTTTCATTTTAGGGCATCGATCAGAAAATTCTCTTTCTCTCTTCTGATCAAAGTTGCAAGCTCATGTGTTGAGCATCCTTCTCTTTTGTAATATATAAATTTGTATTAATAAAAGAAGCATTATGAGTATATGCACATTGTAAGTATTTACAGTTTTTTTTATTGTTTGTTTTTGTAATTATAGTCATGTTTAGCCTAATAGGCTAAATTATCCATGTGTTGATTCATAAATTAATTGTGCTAGCATGTAACTTATATAGTTTATGGCTAGGATATTCTGATAAAAATTTAATGGGTTAGATAGAAATTAACTGGCCTTAAAATAAAATGATGCCTTAAATATGCTGCTCCTGTAAGTCCCAGTTTTAGCCGTTTAAAATGCGTTGTGATGGGCATGTTAGATGTTTTATTTGGATATGATTTTATTTAAAGATACCGGTTTTATTTCCATTCTGTAAAATATCCTCAATGATTCTTGTTAGCGATCCAGTCCCTAGATGGTATCAGAGCCATGGTAGTAATAATAGATATGTTATGGATCAATACATATTTTATCATGAATCTTATGAATATGATTAATAAGAATAATAATATTAAGAATATTAGAAATGAGGAATATGATATTCCAGAGAATTTAAATCTGCTTAATAAGTGGACAATTCCTAAGATAGAACCTAGAATAATATATCAATTAGGTACTTTTGAAAAAATAGATTTAAAACAAGTAGTCAAAACTACTGAAGAATCGATTTTATTAGATAGTAATGATATGATAATTAGATTATTATCAGAAAAGGATATAGGTGTTTATAGCAACACTCATAAATTCCTTCATATAAGATTAGTGCAAATTGTATTCAAACCTTTGACTTTAAAAGGATTACCAGAAAGCTTTATAGCAGCTTTAAGAGATGGTAGAAATTTAAATTGGAAGCAATCTTTAATGGGTATAATACAATCCAACTTAGCAAATGGACCAGTTTATTTTAATGTCTATCCTAATTTACAATTGTCTTTATCTTATGTTAATATACTTGATGCTTTAACATTAAATGTTAAAACACATGGTTATAATTATATTCCTAGAACAGAAGTTATATGTATCTGTTACAGAATATATTATAAACCATTATATACACTGAATCCTCAGTGTAAAAGTATTGATAAAATGAAAAATGAAACAATAATAATTGAAACTAATTTTAGTAAGTCTAATATTACGACCAGAAGACCTATTAATGGGAAGAAATTGTCTTTCCAGAAAATTGGATTATTGAACAAGCAGTTCCTGTACAAACACAGGTACAAAATCAGAATAATATTTCTGATATTCTTCAGAATACTGATGGGACAATAAATATACGATTTGAGAATAATAAGTCTCTCCAAAGATATAATTCAATGAGAAATTATATTTCTCCAGTAGATTATAAAGTGGAATTACCACGATCTTCAACTTCTCAGATAAGAGAAGATACTAATTCTGAAGTATTTACTCCTGTTACAGAAAGATAATATATTAACAGGAATAATATTGTAAGAGAAGCAAATACTCGTAATATAGATGAGTCAGAACCGACAATATCAGAAATAGATTTTAAAATTTAATTTATGAATTTATATGAAAATTAAATTTCAGTCCTAGTTCTTCAACCAGAAAAATCATTTCTAAAGAATTTAAAAGTCAAGGTTATACACCTTTTAGAAAATAGTTTTTTGAGAATTTTACTCAAAATGAAATTACAAGTTTTCAAGATGAGTTTTATAAAACTTATGAAGAAAAAAAATGTGTTAATACCTTTTGCAGCATGATTTATGAATACCTATGTAAAAAATTATATTTCTATTTTAGAAAGAAATTATAATTTGCAAAATGGTACGGTTGTGACAGAAATATATCCTCCACAACAATCTTTTCATATTGAAAAAAATGGAAAATTTATAATTTTCTAGTTTTAGCTAAACTTATAGAAGATGATACAATACAAATTACTTGTAAACATATTAATACTATGTTTGAAAATCAGAATTATACAAATTTATTTTTGAATGTATTAGGTGAACAAATCCAGTCTATTCATAATAAACTGGATATGATAATATCACTTGTTAATAAAGGTAGTCAACCCACTGTAATAGTTACAGAAAAGGAGAAAAAATATTTACAAAATTTCCAGCTGTAATAATTACAGATAAGGGAAAAGAAGTTTTGCCAAGCTTCCAACCGACTCCAGTAATATCTAATTTTAAAATCAAGCCATTATATGAGCTTGAGAAATATCTTGAGGAAAAGTTTAATAAACTTAGTATAAAAACTCTTGATAAAGAGTTATATGATAATATCATAGAAAATCCTGATTATAGGCAGGTTTTTCAAAATCAGATTAATAAGATCAATACTAAATGGGTTGATAAGCCAATTCAGAATAAGTTTTATTATAATAGACCAACACCCATGGATGTATTACATGAAAAATACACTGATACTATTGATATTAGTTATTTTGGTAATAAGATCTATGAGTGGAATATTGATGGCTATTCTAATAAACAGATTTATAATACAGTACATAGAATGCTTATGTACTCAACTATTTGTAAAAATAGCAATAATTCTGATAAGGTTATTGCAGCAATGATAGTTGCTGGATTTACTGGACAACTTAAAGGTTGGTGGGATAATTATTTATCTCAAAATGATAGAGATAATATTCTCAATATGGTTAAACAAGAAGGTAATTATACTACAGAAAATGCAGTTTATACACTTGCAGTTAATATAATTGAACACTTCACTGAAAGGTTCAGTGATAATAGTGATACTATTAGAACACTGCTCCAAACATTGAGGTGCAGAACACTCTTTGATTTTAGCTGTATAAGGATACTTTCCTAAGCAGAGTAATGGAGTTGCCAGAATGTAATAACATTCATTGAAAGTTAAAATTTATTGACGGATTACCCAGCTTATTTGCTGAAAAGGTAAGAAAAACCTTAAAGCGTAATCATATTACGATTCCATATGAAATTTATACTTATGGTGCTCTCATAGACACTTGTATTCAGGAAGGATTAGCTTTATGCAATGAAATAAAGCTAAATCAACAAATTAAAAGGCAAAATCTCGATGAGAAAAACAATTGGGAGAATTTTGTCAACAATTTGGTTTGGATAATCCTTCATCCAGTAAAACCAAAATTAATAGAGATAAAAAGGTTTATAAACCTAAACATAGGAGATATTCTCCTAGACAGATTGAGAAAAAGAATAAAAGAAAGGAAGAAAAATTCCAAAAGAAGTCTTATAGACAAAGATATAATAAGAAAAAAGAAAGATATTGCAAAATATGTGGTAAAAATGGTCATACCAAAGAATTTTGCTAGAAGAAGAAAAGGATTAATAATCTTGAAATTCCTGATTATATCAAGGAAATTATAATACAGACTCTTGAAGAAAAATCTGAATTTGAAAAATCAGAATCAGAATTTTCATCTGCTTCTGAATCAGAAGAAGAAATCATCAATAATTTAGTTGATGAAGACATTTCTGAATCAGAAGAATGTGAGCCTTGTAAAGAAGGATTAATATGTCCAAAAGAGATTAATAATCTTGATAATAATTAACCTGAGTTTTATAAGATTATATCTCAATTCTCAGATATGACGATTAATGTTTTAACCTCTGATAATATCTTTGAGGTGCTAAAAATGATTAAAAATCCTTTATTAATGAATCAAATTATTAATGAAATTGGTAATGAAAATGGAGCTTCATCTTCTAATAAAGAAGAAGAATTGACTCAAGACATTCTTAATAAGAATAAGTCTTATAACATGACAGAAATCATGAACTAGTTAAGAACCAAATATCAGGTTCAAAGAGACATATCTCTACAAGATCTTCATAAAGAGGTTAATAATCTCAGAGAAGAAATAAAATTATTAAAAAATAAGAATCTTATTCAAGAATCTAGAATATCTAGATTGGAGGAATTTTCTAAGGGAAAAAATATTTTACATGAGAATAATTATTATTATTTAATAATAATAATAATAATAATTAATTATTATTATTAAAACTTTAATTATTAATTATTATTATTATATTTATATTATTTATTATCAATTATTATTAATTAATTATTATATTAATTATTATTATTATTACTATTATTATTATTATCTATTATTAATTATTATTTTTAATATTATTATTATTTATTAATAATAATTATTGTTATTACTTTTAATTATTAATTATTATTATATTATTATATTAATATTATTTATTATCAATTATTATTAATTAATTATTATATTAATTATTATTATCAATATATATTATTAATTATTATTATTATTTATTATAATTATTAATTATTATTATTATTTATAATAATTATTATTACTATTATTATTTTTATCATTGATAGATTGAATTTGTTCATTCATTATTACTAATGATAAATTAGCATAATTCTGACTTTTAAACATATTATTAATATGTTTGCTTGTAACTTGAAGTGTATCATCTTCAATTAATTTAGCAAATGCTAAGAAATTCAAATCATTAATTAATTAATTATTATTATTATTACTATTATTATTATCTATTATTAATTATTATTTTTAATATTATTATTATTTATTAATAATAATTATTGTTATTACTTTTAATTATTAATTATTATTATATTATTATATTAATATTATTTATTATCAATTATTATTAATTAATTATTATATTAATTATTATTATCAATATATATTATTAATTATTATTATTATTTATTATAATTATTAATTATTATTACTATTTATAATAATTATTATTACTATTATTATTATGTATTATTAATAATATTATTATTAATTATTATTATTATTTATTAATATAATAATAATTATTACTATTGGATAAGGGTAAAATGGTAAAATTATATTTAATACCTAGGTATTAAATGGTGGTATTGTGCATCCTACCTATTGAGGTGAGATACACAATACCAAAGTAATGATATTATTAATATAGGGGGATTTTAATACCTTTGACCAAGTATTATTAATATAGAGGGGTTTTAATACCTTTGACCAAGTATTATTAATATAGGGGGATTTTAATACATTTGACCAAATATTATTAATATATCAAGACAAACATGGTATTATGAGGTACTGTACATCAATCCCTCCCTAATACCTTCTAGCAAACGAGCACTAACATTTGAATGTGTAACAAGTCATGCAAAGTGGCACAGTTGGTCTGTTCGGCACAGCTTACGCGACGTTACCACTTTGATCATAACTTTCTCATTTGGAATCCGATTGACGTGTTCCTTATGCCAAAACAACCCTCTCTTCTGTGGCTTTCTAACCATGTATCACACTTCCAATTCAGAGCTCTACAAAATATAGAAAAATTACACAAATTGGACGTGCGTTTCTCAGCATTACTACACAAGTTGCACATTTTCTCCAACTTGGCACTTTTGATCTTTTTTCCACCTAAAATACAATAAAACACCTCAAGTATACTTTTTTCTCATATATATCAAATATAAGACACTTGTGCTAATATATGACAACAACTCACATCAAAAAGGTGTTAAATTAGACACTAAAATACGCTTATTTTCACTCTCATCACCCTTGGATCCAGTAGTCTAAAAATCCTCATTCTGTCGTGCTCTCTAACGTTATAAATGAGGGCCTGTTTGGGGCTTACCCTCCTGTTATATTATTTTTATGTGTTTGTTTTGGTGAAGAAAATTTTATATTAGGTGCTCTTCTTCTATGGTATTTACTTCTTTGCAAACTTAGCTTCTCACTTTATTTGAACTAAGTTTGGGGGGATAACGTACATAGCATTGTCTTGAAGTACCGAGGTAAGTTTTTTTCTCTTTGTTGTATGCTTGGAGGTCGATTTTTTATGATTTTTTGATACTTTTGATATTTTGATTTTTTAGACATTTTTTATTTTTCCATCTTTCGATTTTTTTTGCGACTGTCCAGGTATCCTACATGTTCCCTAGTGTTCTATTTATCGATTTTTTTTATTTTTCATCTTTTCGATAATTTTGATATTTTCTTTCGATAATTTCGATACTGTTCGATTCCTCAATTTTTTGGCGTCCTCTATTTTATTACTGATGATTTCTGATATCTAATTTCTGATGAGGTGTGTTTGAGTTTTGATGATTGAAATTGTAAAAGAGTGGCAAGGCAAGTTTTACACTGAGGTTACGACCTGACCGAGTTGAACAACTCGAGGATCTCGTGAATGTTTTGAAGGATAAAAATTTAGTGCGCTCGTTTTCTTGTTCTAATTTTTATGTGTGCTTTTGATTTAGAGGAGTGAAATAATTAATTTTCTGATTTTTTGTTCCATGTGAGCTTGTACAATTTAAATTATGCTAGAGATTCATATGCTTTTGAAATTAATGAAGGGAATATACTTGAGTTAAAATGTGATATGAAGTTCGATGTGTATTTTTGAGATATTAATTGCCATGAGAAGTGCTCTGTTACTTGTTAAAACTAATTTGAGATTTTGAGTCTTGTTCATGTACATAAACACATGGTGTTTCTTTTCTGGTGAGTATCGTTCTTGTGCATGTATTCTAGAACTTGCCTCTTGGCTTACTTGAGACTACAAGTTGTGTTAGATAATGAGAAATGATTTAAGGTCATCCTTGATTATTATAAGTCACTTAGCCAAATAATTTCCTTCCAAATGATGTTTATCCGTAGTCAGCTCTGTTGAGCCTAAAAATCTCATTCTTTGGTAGCCTATGAGAAATAACCACTCTGAGTATCTGAATTATTTTTTTGCCTTGATTCTCTGTCATGAAGAAAATTAATGGCTTTTCAAAGTGTGTTGATGGAGCTTGATATCAATTCTGGAAGGAATGAAATTGGTGTTGAAATAGTGATTGAACTTGAAAGTGCATCTAAAGGAGAATCATGGAGTAGTTCTTAAATCTAGTACTCCATGGAATCAAACACTCTACAATAGTGCTTAAATCTAGTACCCTATGGAGGATGCGAGGGGTAGTGCCTAAAATTGGTACCCCAATAGAAGAAAAAAAGACAAGGAAAAGGGAAAAAAATTGATGTGTTTGAATGAGAAAAGTTGAAGAGTTGAGGAGAATGTTGTGCTTGAATTGCAGTGATGAGGAAAAATAATAATCATGATGAAACATGTGCTTGATTAATCCGAATTTTGAGTCACTTATTTTAATATTTCCTATCTTAACAAAAAAGTCAACATTACATCCAGAAAAAAGTAATTTTTCATCCCATTGTCGATTCATACTTTCAATAGTGGAGAGTTGAGATATTTGGCAAGCTTATGGTTACACATGCACTTGAATTGAATTCGAGCGTAAACACCTTAGCCTATAAGTGTACATCTTTTACACTTAAGAGTGATTGATTTATATACTTTCCGTGAGAACATGTCAATTAAACATTTTAATTGGTGGTGGTTGTCTTATCTTGTATGGTATGAATTGATTATTGCATGTAATGAGAGTTTCATGACCTAAGTTAAGGACAATTGCATTTTGAATAGTCTAGTTGTAATAATCCTTGTTTCCATATGATTTTTTCACTCTCCTTATCTTTGTTCTATTTCGTTACCTTGGGTTGTATATTGAATAAAACATTGTAGTACTTTCTAGAGAATTCTTTTTAGTCATTCGTGCCATCTGGAGGTATTGTTCTTGCTTTGATAGTATTTAGAAGGGGGTCAGGGTAGTACTAACACGCCTTAGGATTAAAACAAGATTTAATTGTTAGATTTGAATTGGATCATATCCGGTGGGATAACATGATTATGTGGTGTGTTTCTATAAAGTTTGCATGAGTGAACAATTAGATGTCTAGGGATTCAGATTAATTATTCTATACCGGATTACCTTAGATCTACTGATTTATCCGGAATTAAACTTAAATCTTTCTTATGTGATTTATTTTATTAGTTATTTAATATTTTCAGTCTCTTAAATTAATAAGTTCTTTAAAATGGAAAGTAGTTAATGTGTTAATTAATTTAGTAATGTTAGAAGTAGATACTTGACTGTCCTTTGGGTTCGATAATTTAGCTTGGTCGCTGATTAGCCATTTTGTAGTAGGGATGACCAACAAAAATAATTTATCGAACCACAGGGAGGTTGGCGCTAGAGTTTAAGCGATATCACACTTATCATAATTTTATAGAGACTAATCATCGAGTGGGATTGTTGAACAAGTATTAAAATGACATAAATCATGTAAACAAAGTATGATCAAACAAATAAAATGAAGTAATGTAAAGTTATTTTCCAAATTAAGCAAAAGTGTGATTAACAACAATTAAGTAGTGAGAAATCTTAGGATACATGCATTAAACTCATATGAATCAAGGGTATGGATTAAGGGCCAACTCTAATTCACCTAAGTTTCTTCTCAAGATGAATAGGATATTAATCTCAATTAGCACAATGGTTGGTTCTCATTCAAACAATTCCAACTAGGTACTAAACTTGAAATAAGAATCCCTTCACACAATGAATCAATCTCTCGATTCAAACCAACTGTATGTCCTATCAAAGGGTTCTAAACTCTAAAGGATTTCTCAATCTCTTTACAATTTATAATGTACATAAAGTATTTGATGAAATGATACACTCAAATGTCCTAATCACATAATTGATTTCTCAATCTAATCATATATTTAAAACATCTAAACACACAAATCATCAAAAACCTCAAGATCTAAAGCATTTGATCGGAAATTAATTAACCCAATCAACATATGAATATAAATACATAGATCCCAAAATTTAACCACAAACTTTCATGTTACTAATCCCACAAGGGAGATTAGCCTACAATATTCATAAGATCCTTAACATAGTCATTAAAAACCTTACAAATCATGGTAAACTAGAGGATTAACACAAAATTGGGATGAAAACTCCCTTGGATTGGCTCCAATTGAATCTCCTTCCTTCCTTTGGTGATCACCCACTCTTCCTTGCTTCTTCACTTGATTTGGATGGTAGAATTTATAGAGAGATGATGTAGAATCAATGTATGGATGAAGGGGATGAAGAATATGGTGTAAAATCAAAGGATTGGTGTGTAAGGGTGAAACCCTTCGAAAATCTGATGAAATATTGAAGTATTGGGTATTTATACTCCTTGGGAAGCTTCTAGAAGAAATCTGATTTTTTTACTGATCAGGCACCTACACGTCTCGTGTGCTGCAACATGCCTCGAGTCGTGTCAGGGTTTCTGGGTCAATGCGAACTTACGACGGCACACGAGTCATGTGCCGCAACACGATCAAGGAATAGTCGTGTTGTGCGTTTTGATGTCGTCACACGGCCATCTCTTACAGGCCCGTTTGCAGTACACGGCTCGTGTAGCACGACACGACTCATGTACTGGAAACGGCTGGCCGTGTTCTTGCTGCCCTGTTTTCTTCTTCCTTCTTTCGTCTCTCTTCTCCATTTTTGCTCCGATTTCACCTGTTTTACATACGATTGAGTTCATTCACACTCAATTCCATAAAAACACATAACTCCACCAAATAACACATAAATACGGATAAAAATATACAAAAACACACATAAAAGATATTAAAATCTAGGTGAAAATATCACTCATCACACACCCAAACTTAAAGTGTTGTTCGTCCCCAACAACGAAAATAATACACCAAGAGGAGTGATTTTCACCTTGAAAAAGACTAAATGAACACAAGTAATAACACATCAATAGCAATAAGAATTACAAACTATGCTAAAGCATCCTACATCAATAGGACCATAACATGCAAATATTAACAAGTTCAATCAAAAGAGAATAAAAGTGTAATATAGTCCCCTTTTATTCCAAGACTCACATATGTCATAAATTTCATTTAACAATCTATAAAGTAAGGTAAAACAACACTCATCAATTGATTGGCTCGACTCGCTATAAACTTGCTCGCGGACTACATTCACAAACCACCAAAGTGTTAATTAATGATAAAAAAAAGGTCTTTAATTAAGGATGTAATGATAGGCTCTTTGGTAGGGTAAGAAAAATATGGATAATAGTGACTAATCATGTGTAAGTAATCGAAGAGGTAGTTACTTTCTTCCATTCCTTATCATTTTCTTTCTTCCTTTCCTTCCTTAATTGATCACAAGCACTATCATCAAATTTCCTTGAATTGAGCTTATTTCAATGCATGCCTCCTTTCTTTGAATTTCAGGATTTCCTTGAGCGTTTTGTTACTTTGCTCATTTTCTTGTTATGAGGTTGCATATTCATTTTTGTTTATGCTCTTTCATCCTTTTTTCTTTCTTTTCTTTTATCATTTCCTTTTCTTCTTTTTCTTCCGTATCAAACCTTCCTAGCTACCATCTCCTCACTCACTCACTCAAAGATAGTAAATATATAAGGCTCATGTGGGTAATTAAGGCTTGTAATGTGCTAAATTCACAAGAAAAAGGCTTAAAGACTCAAAGTGGCTAATTAGGGATGATGTTCATGGTAGGGAAATATATGACAATGACTTTTAATAACAAGGATGGCCTTAGATCATGTCATTAACCTCTACTAATCGGGTTCATTCCTATAGTCCTTGAGCAAGTTCTAGCTTATCAAACACAACCAATCCACTCATGAAGGAAAAATACCATGTATGCACGGTTAAGGCTCAAGTTCTCATAAGCTTGTGCTCGGACCATAAGGAACTTATTACACCACATTCATCTCAAAATTGAAAAAGTTAAATAGAACATGTCACAATTTGGAAGTGTAGAGATTCTTAATCATAATTTGTCATCACTTATCACCATAACATGTCATCACTCACATTCAAAAATGACTCACAACATCCCAAAAACAAACCACCAAATCGACCCTAGACAAGAGTAAGAAAACACACCAAATATAAAAGAATGACCCAACAAACAAGACAACAAGATAAAAACACATAACTAGCAAAAACAAAAATCCATAAGCTCACATTCATACATCCATGATCAATTAGGTTCACAACATCCCCATCTTTGATTGAAAAGTAAACCTCTCAAAAAACATAACATATGAAGTAGCATGTTAATCACAACAATCCAAATCAATCTCAAGTCATGCTAAACACATAGAAGTGGTAGAGTATAGAGTGAACTCCCTCAATAATCATTTGGTAGTAGAAGTGTTAGCTCCGAGCTCAATTCGTGCTTCCATTACCCTTCATACATGCTCAACAAGACTATTAGCTCAACAATTTCATTAAAAATATGGACTATCATGCACTTCAATCACAACCAATCGGACCAAAATCAATCCCAAACTCATGAGGAAAATTTTGAATTGCCCCAAAAATACGACAAGTATATGCCTTCAAGACAAAGTATGTCATACCATGCCATATCCCCCCAAACTTAAATTGAAACAAGAGTTTCGAGTTAAGTTTGCAAAAAGTGGTGTGACTTACATATACACTTCAAATCTAGCACTTCTCGTATCTCCAATACACATCTTCCTCACGAGCACAATCATCCTACATGCCAAAAATGCAAAACAAAACAAGCAAATCCATCATCCTTATTGAAAGCACTAAACAAAGCAATAAAGAAATAATGGGTTGCCTCCTATCTAGCACTAAGTTTAACGTCTTCAAGCAGAACAGGATATGGAGAACTCATCGGAATGGCCACGGATATCTTTCGTCCTTGCCATCGAATTTTAACCATTGTGCTTATTCCTCTAGTAGGCACTTGTAGCAAGTGACGGCCTCCGTTGCATCCTTTGAGCATGGCTTTAAAAATTCAACTCTCTTGAGCTTACACTCCATTGCCCTCTCCATTCTTGAACACCACTTATTTTTTCTTTCCAAGTAAACTCCCAACATCTCTTCAAGTTCTCTTTTGTTCCTAAGGATGTGAGAAGAATCAATGGGTAAAACAAAGTCAATGTAAACAATATTTTGAAATTTAAAGCAACTTAAAGACTTTAAAGGTTTAGAAATGCTCATTTCACTCTTCAAGTTATCATGACTTGCTTCTTGACTTTGTTCCTCTTCATCAACATCATTTGCCTCAATAGGCTCTTCAAATACCTCATTTGATACATTTCTTCTCTCTCCAATCGTTTTTCAACTTTACTCTCCTCTTCAAGTTCTTCAACTTGTTGAAAATTGGTCAAAGCACTTACAATTTGGCTTACTTGATGCTTCAATGCTTCGAACCTCTTCTCAGTTGCCTCATCTCTTTTCTTGTCCTCCTCAAGGCTTGCTTCCATTATCTCAATCAAGACTTCTATGGATGATTTTTTTTCCTTAACTTGTTGAAAGTCTCCCCCCTCTTGGTTGTCAAAATTCCATCCTTGAATTGGTGGATAATTCTGTTGAAAACTTCTTTCATAATTGTTTAAAAAATTTCCTTGAAAATCATCCACTCCCATGAAAGAAGCATCTTCTACTTGATGGTTAGACATCCTCCACTCTTCTTGCTCCATAAGGCTAGGAATCGACACACCTTGCACATTTTGACCACCCTCCAAACTTAAACTAGGCAAGATTTGACCATAAGCACCTTGATTCATCATCCTTATTTGTCTTGTCAATTCCAAGGTAGCGGGTGTAATTATCTCGGAGGATTCATTTTGAAGAAAACATGATTGAGGATTTTGACCTTCATCACTACCTTGAGCACATCTTCTATATAATTTCAATATGGCGTAATTTTGGAACGGAGAAGAAGTGCTGGTGTAGGGATTTGGTGAAGAATAAGCACATGCTTGATAAGAGTGGAATGTATTTGCATTGTAAGCTTGTTTCCATTCTCCATTTCTTCCTTGATTGTAGTATTGAGAGCTATCTTGATCCATTTGGAAATTGTAACCATAGTTGCTCTCATTCATATAGCCTCTTGATTGTGGAGGTGGAACCCTTGCAATTTGATCCCCAAAGACATTTATGAATTGGTTCCAACCATCCATTTAAATGCTCTTTTCAAGGCTTACTACAATGATCTTCTTCAAACTTTCTATTTTTGGCTTTTATCCCCCTTCTTCTTCTTCACTCAAGATAGTTTTCACGTAGCTATCAAAATGAAAAAGTGAGATCAAAAATTTTTCAAAGAAAATAATAAAAAGCAATAAAAATATCTCTAGTAATACTAATTAAAACACTCCTTCGTCAAACCACTAGCAACCGTTGCCTCCCCGGCAATGACGCCATTTGATTAGCTATTTTGTAGTAGGGATGACCAACTAAAATAATTTATCGAACCACAGAGAGGTTGGCTCTAGAGCTTAAGTGATATCACACTTATCATAATTTTATAGAGACTAATCATCGAGTGGGATTGTTGAACAAGTATTAAAATGACACAAATCAAGTAAACAAAGTATGATCAAATAATTAAAATGAAGTAATATAAAGTTATTTTCCAAATTAAGCAAAAGTTGGATTAACAACAATTAAGTAGTGGAAAATCTTAGGATACATGCATTAAACTCATATGAATCAAGAGTATGGATTAAGGGCCAACTCTACCTAAGCTCCTTCTCAAGATGAATATGATATTAATCTCAATTAGCACAAAGCTTGGTTCTCATTCAAATAATTCCAACTAGGTACTAAGCTTGAAATAAGAATCCCTTCACACAATGAATCAATCTCTCGATTCAAACCAACCGTATGTCCTATCAAAGGGTTCTAAACTCTAAAGGATTTCTCAATCTCTTTAAAATTTATAATATACATGAAGTGTTTGATGAAATGATTAACTCAAATGTCCTAATCACATAATTGATTTCTCAATCTAATCATATATTTAGAGCATCTAAACACACAAATCATCAAAAACCTCAAGATCTAAAGCATCAATGATAGGAAATCAATTAACCCAATCAACATATGAATTTAAATACATAGATCCCAAAATTTAACCACAAACTTTCATGTTGCTAATCCCACAAGGGATATTAGCCTACAATCTTCATAAGATCCTTAACATAGACATTAAAAACCTAGCAAATCATGGTAAACTAGAGGATTAACACAAAATTGGGATGAAAACACCCTTGTATTGGCTCCAATTGAATCTCCTTCCTTCTTTTGGTGATCACCCACTCTTCCTTGCTTCTTCACTTGATTTGGATGGTTGAATTTATGGAGAGATGATGTAGAATCAACGTATGGATGAAGGGGATGAAGAATATGGTGTAAAATCAAAGGATTGGTGTGTGAGGGTGAAACCCTTCGAAAATCTGATGAAATATTGAAGTATTGGGTATTTATACCCCTTGGGACGGTTCTAGAAGAACTCTGATTTTTACTGATCAGGCACTTACACGACTCGTGTGCTGCAACACGCCTCGAGTCGTGTCAGGATTTCTTGGTCGTGTTGTGCATTCTGATGTCATCGTACGGCCATCTCTTACATGCCTGTTTGCAGTACACGGCTCGTGTAGTACGACACGGCTCGTGTACTGGAAATGGTTGGTCGTGTTCTTGCTGCCCTGTTTTCTTCTTCCTTCTTTTGTCTCTCTTCTCCATTTTCAGTCCGATTTTACCTGGTTTACATACGATTGAGTTCATTCGCAATCAATTCCATAAAACACATAACTCCACCAAATAGCACATAAATACGGATAAAAATATATGAAAACACACATAAAAAGACACTAAAATTTAGGTAAAAATATCACTCATCAGTCGCTCATCCGCTACAATTGATATCTTTCACACTTATGAGTTAAATTGGCATGCAGAAAAATGAGCAACAGTCATCCATGAATACCCCAATGTTCTATACATAATCTAAAAATATGCTAACCATACATCTCTGAAACATCGCGTGTGCATAGCAAAGGCCAAACGACATTCATACGTTATTGCTTAAGAGGATTTGATGTAAATAAGAATTTTCAAGATTGAATTTCTTCAAATTCACAGCCAACAATGTAATAAGCGATCCTAAAATCAGACTCTTATTGTCTACAATCACCCTAGAGATTTGAGAGGCAAGCCAAAAAGGTAGATTCACACTTTTGTTTCCCTTCAAACACCACATGAGAAAAAGTTCAGCCTTGGACAATATAGCAACTGAATCTTTCCTACCAGAGAACAAAAAGTTAGCAATCGATGAATGTATAGTAGAGCTCTATCAAGCAAGTGTATATCTTGATTTACTAAGATCATAAGATGAATGTGAAGTCCATTTTTTATACACATATTATAGGATAAAATCATCAGGATACCCCCAATGCATAGTGATTAGCCATTTTATGTAGTTAGGACGACCAATTAAAGAATTTATCAAACCCAAGGGAGGTAGGTACTAGAGTTTAAGCGATCTCGAGTTTCTTGTAATTTTATAGAGACGAATCATCAATTGTTTGGTTGTTTAAACAAGTAAATTTAATTGATCAAAACAAACAAGTGAACAATGATTAAACAAGCAAAATATAAATGGATGAAGAGTAGTTTTCCAAGTTAAGTAAAGGTGAGATTAACAACACTAATGAAGTGGTTATTCTAGGATTAATGCGTCAAATTCATATGTATCATGGATTAATAACCAAGGGCCAATACAAATTCCACCTAAACTCCCTCTCGAGATGGATAAGATGTAGATCCTTAATAAGGTCCCAAAATAGCTCTAAGGGTTGGTTCTCAATAAAACAATTCCAACTAGATCCTAAGTTCAATTAGAGAGTCCCTCCATACGATCAATTGACCTCTCGATCTAATAATTCGAATGTTCTACTAAAGGGTTCTAAGTCCTAAAGGATATCTCTATCTTTTACAACTTATAATGCACATGAATTGTATGTTGAAATGATTCAAAGAACTACCCTAAATACATAATTTATTTCTCAATCTAATCACATGCCCATGACAATTAATCACACAAATCAACCTTACAATTCAAGCAATTAACAATCAATGATAGAAGATTACAAATCCAATCAACATATGAATTCAAATACACAAACCCCAAAATTATCCAACAACTCTCATGTTGCTAATCTCACAAGGGAGATTAGCCTACCATATTCATAAGGAAATCAACATAGACATTTAAATCCTTACAAACCATGATAAACAATAAGGTTTCAATACAAAGCTTGGATGAAAACTCCCTTGGATGGCTCCAATGGTGATCTTCTTCCTCTCCTTGCAATTCTCCTCTCTTCCTTGCTTCTTTTCCTCACTTGGATGAGAATTTTGACAGTTGGATGAAGATAGATGGAATAAATAGTGAATGGATGAAGATGATGGTGAAAATGAAAGGAATTGTGTGTGATGTGTGTGGCAGCCTCCAACTCACGAAATCTGGATGAAATGTTGAATTTGGGGTATTTATACCCCCGTAGGATCTTCTAGAATCTTGTTGAATTTTTATCAATTTCTGCACGGACACGGCTCTTGTGCATGCACACGGCCCGAGTCGTGTCAGGGTTTGCAGTCAACAATTGCTCCAGACAGCGCACGGCTCTTGTGCTGCACACGGCCACAGGATAAGCGAGTAGATGCTTCAGGTGCTGGCGTACACCCACCTTTTATAGGGCCTTGCACAGTACACGGCTCGTGTGCTTGAACACGCCTTGTGTACTGCACACGGGCCGTGTTGTTGCTGCTCCTTTCATTCTTCTTCCTTTTGACTCCTGACTCAATTTTTGCTCCATTTTACCTGTTTAACACGTTTAAGCTCATTCTCACACATTTCTAAAGAAACACATAACACAACGAAAATATATACAATACGGATAAAATAATACAAAAAACACACATAAAATGGCACAAAAATCTAGGTGAAAATATCGTCAATCACATAATTAAATATTCACTAGTTTCAAAAAATTGCTCAATGATAAGCCCTGGTACAATATTAAATAACGTTACTGAAACTTGAAAATATTTGTCTAACAAATGGAAGGAAATTGCTTTTGCTTGTCTATTACTTTCAATTTCAGCTTAAATTCAAAAGTAGTGTAGAATTTTCTCACAAGTTTAACAAAATAGGGTAAATTATTTTCAGAGAAGGGCATCCATACTGATTCAGAAATAAGAGATTTCACTTCATCATCAATACCCAACACACGCAAAGTATCAGAATGTAAAACTTGCATGGGACAATACTCTTTCCACAGATTACCCTATACCTCTCCTTCTCACTTTTTATCTTGAAATTTAAATTACCTTCAAGTCAGAATAGGAGAACAGGATGAGGGATAACTTCATACCTGTAAGAGCGTGCTTCCCCTGTGGAGGAGAAGGAGATTCTGATTTAGGTCGGGCTAGTGGAGGAAGGTCCATGGTCTTTGGTGCATCGGACTTCTTTTGCCCCTGCTTTGTTTGAGAGTTCGATTTAGTGTGATCCATTAAGAGTCCTATTAGAAGAATGAGTTAAATAAGAAGAAGATTATATAAAGAGCTGACAAACACTAATATAATTAACTTCTAAAATTTGAGAAAAGAATCGGGAGTATCAGGTTGTGGAATCAAGAAATTGACTGGTGACAAAGATAGACGAAATGGGCTCCAATAACCTTCTAGGGTTTCTCCAAAATTTCAAAGTTGAATAGAAGATGACAGAGTAGAATTTAGAATGGAAGTGATATGGGAGATGAGAAATAGGGATTTTGCTTGAAAGATTATAAGGAAGATGTAAGAAATTCAAATATAGGGAGAATGAGTGGAATGGGGTGATGGGAGTAAGGGTGAATTAGTGTTCAAATGAGGGAATGAGCTATTAAAAATTAAAGAGTAAATAATACTCCCTTTATCCTGCCGAAAGGTCCTCATTTTACTATATTGGGCGTCTCATCCAAAGGTTCCCATTTTTCTCTTTTAGTAAAAAGGGCCAACCACTATCCATCACATCCCCCTAATACAACTATCCAATACACATAAAATAATAATACTCCTTAATCCACGTGCAAAAAGTAAATAGCCACCTTGTCCCTGGACGGAGGGAGTATATATATACACATATATATTTAATAATAATATAATAAAAATGTAATAATAATAATATATTAAAAAAGGGGAAAACAAAGCGGGATAAAATAAACAGGGGAAGAATGGACAAAAGATACAAAGAGCGAAAATCTTTATACGCATGGTCAAGTATAGCTAAATATTCGTCATTTTCAGCAAATTGCTCAATGATAAGTTAAAACTCATTATCGAAAGTTTGAAATATTTGTCTAACAAACGGAAGGAAATTACTTTTACATGTTTATTACTTTCAATTTCAGCAGGTTTAAACTCAAGAGTGGTATAGAATTCTCTAACAAATTCAACAAAAGTGGGTAAATTTTTTTCAAAGAAGGGCATCCATACAGAGTCAGAGATAAGAGAATTCACTTCATCATCAATACCCAACACATGCAAAGTATTATAATGTAGAAACTTGAATGGGACAATATTCTTTCCACAAATTACCCTATACATCTCCTTCTCACTCTTTTTCGTGAAATTTAAATGACCTTTCAAGTCAGAATCAGAGAACGGGAGGAGGGTAACTTCATACCTGTACGAGCGCGCTTCTGCGATAGAGGATAAGGAGATTCTGATTCAGGTTAGTCCGGGAAAGAAGGGTTTGTGGTCTTTAATGCATTAGACCTCTTTTGCTCCTGCTTTGTTTCAGAGTTCGATTTAGTGCGACCCATTGAGAGATTTCAACTTGTAAAATACCCGATTAGAAGAATGAATGAAATGAGAAGAAGATTCCACAAGGAGTTGACAAACACAAATGCAATTATAACTTCAAAATTTTGGGAAAAAAATTGGGAGTATCAGGTTGTGGAACCAAGAAATCGACGGGTTGCAAAGATAGACGAAATGGGCTCCATTATCCTTCTACGGCTTCTCCAAAATTTTAATGTTTTATGGAAGAAGTTTCATGTAGGTGGTCGAGTTTTTCTGTCAGAGAGTCTGCAATGTTCGGCTGCTTCTCCCCTTTTTTATGTAATAAAAACTCTACCGAGTTTTTATTAAGAGTAAAAATCAGCGTGTTTTAGTATTCAATTTAACACATTTTTTATGGGAATTGTTGTTATATATTAGCACAAGTGTCTTATATTCAATATATGTAAGAAAATGGTGCATTTGAGGCGTTTTATTGTGTTTTAGGTTGAAAAATGATCAAAAGTGCGAAGTTAGAGAAAAGGAAAAACTACTATTAGAAAACTACGGAAGAGACGATCATTTTGGTTCAAAAAATACCTCAATCGGAGTTCGGATGAGGGAGTTATGATCAAAACGGTGAAGTTGCACAAGCTGTGCCGACCAGCACGACTTGTGACACGTTTGCATGACTCGTGCCCTTTAAATATTGACGTTTTTATGAGATCTCTATATGGATAGAAATATAAGAAAGAGATAGTCGTTTTGGCGCAAGAATTACTCAAATCGAAGTTTGGATGTGGAAGTTATGCGCGAAACTGTGAGACTGCGCAATACTGCTCGACCAATACTACTTTGGTCGAGCAACGGTCAAGTGGAGGAGCTTCAGTTTACAGGTGTGTTACTCGACCATTACTCAACCAGGGCCATTTTTGCTCGGCCAGAACTACTTTGGTCGAGTAAGGACACGTAAGCTAGATTTATTGGATTTTACACCTCCAGTGCATGTATGTGCATATTTTTCATGAAAAAACCCAGTAAAGGTCCAATAGGAGAGTTTACAAGTATAAAAAGGGATGCAGTTTACATTTGAAAAGAAACCGAACACCGCTACTACCCCACAAGGGGGGATTACCCCAAAACAATCATCCACATCCATCATTTCCTCCATCCATCCATCAATGTGAAGATTCGTCTGTTGAATCAAGCTAAGAGGAGAACCAAGAGGAGGATTCAAGATAAAAAAGGACGCAACGACCCCCACATCTGGTGTTTTATTCATTTCCTAATTTATCTTGTATTTTTCAGACTATGGGTAAGATCTATCTAACCCTCATGTTTGTTCTTCGCAACATCATGGGCTAGAACAGTTTTGGTAGTTTAGGGTTTTGAAAATTTTATGAATTAATTGACTTCTCTTGTGTGTCCTCCGTACAACACTACTTGTGGATTTATTTTACATATGATTGTACATTTCTAATCTATGTTCACGGTCATTTTGTGCATCTTCAAATGTTATAGAGTCGGAACATATATATATATATAGGTTTTATGTTATGATTCTAAGTGAGGGGATTTCGAAGTTTCATTAAAACTATTATATATAAATACTTGTTAATTCAATCTAATTCGGGTTAATAAGTTGGATAAAGAGAGTAATTATATAGTACATATAAAGGGAGATTATATCGGATTAGATTCCAGACGTGGGAAATAATTGATACTGATAGTACCTAGAAAGGGGGTGAAATTATGTCTCTTGCTCTAAGGTTATTCACACGTGTTACATGCATATTTACTTGTGTCTATAGAGTAGGTTTGCATGGTTTCGTGATGCGTTCATAGTTCACAAGGCAGAGTCAGACTATATACTTGAAAGGGAAATTAATGAGTAAAACTGGATTATCCTAGAGCTACCTATTCTCCATTCTTGAATCACATTCGTATTCTTCTAGTGCTTAATTATTTTATTTGTTATTTTAATTAATTGTTTAGTAGTTAATAATTTTATACCTTATTTTTATTGTCTTGTCTTAATTAATTGAGTAAATAATTAAATTGATAATACGCCGTCCTTTGGGTTTGATATTTAACTTGGTCGTTTGCTTAAGCTGCAATTGATATCCTTGATACTTGGGGATTACTTTTGTGTGCAAAGAAAATGCTCATCAGTTTTCATGCTACTGGTTGAGTTTTTGTGATAGGCCTTCAAATTTTGCTATTTTTGCACAATTTCTTTCATTTTGCTTTTTTTCACCTAAACACATGTTCATAATCATAATGAGATCATTTTCACACTTACCATCATTTCAAAAATTAAGAAATATAAACACTACATAAAGCACACAAAATGAACCCAAAACGAATACAAAAACAACCTAAAAACCAGGCGAATTTAATGACGATTAAAAATCTCTTTTATGGAAATTCTAGCCATGCAGTGGCTTATCCTCCTAGGTTCAACCCGAGAGCAAAGACACCCAATAATGAAGAAAAATCCTTTATAGAAAATCAACTTGAGCAAATTATGGGAATATTGAAGCAAGACAAAGAAGAGTGAAAACAAGAAAGTGAAGTGTATGAAAAGAGACTTAAAGCACTAAAACACCAAATGAGTCAAATTGCTAGTTGTATGAGCACCCATCAACAAGGTATATTTCCTTCAACGACCGAAATGATCCAAAAGAGCATTGCAAGGCCACAAAATTGAGGAGGATACTATGTATGAGGGGCATTCTATGCTAGAAGGTGATTAAGAAATAGAAGGGATAATAGGCTTGAGGAGAGTTTTAGGGAAGAAGGGTTGGTGAAAGAAAATGTAGTTAAAAATAATGAGGTTGCTCCGGTAAAAGATATTAATAATGAGATCTCTTTGAGAAAGTGGAAAAGAAGACGAGCATTAAAGGGTAAGAAAATATGTCTTCCTAATACCATAGATAACTCTTCCTAGGCATTCTTAGGATAGACCTCTTCTTTAGCTGACAGCTGTGCAGATACTGATGAGCGTTTTCTCAACACAAAATTAATCTCCAGGTATAAAGGATGTAACTGTAGTTTAGGCAAGCGGCCAAATTATATTTATCAAACCCAAAGGACGATTGATTATCAATTTATTATTATCTAAATTAACTAAAACTATTGTTTGGCAATCTAATTGAGGAATTATTACTAAGCTAATAAACAAATAATTAAATAATGAATAAAATAGAAAACAGTAGAAAATTATCGAGATTGAACAAGTGAGAAGATAGGTAGTTCTTTGGGCCATCCAGTTTCACTAATTAATCTTCCTTCCGTTTATTAATGTTTGATTCTACCTTGTGGAATAAGGACACATCACTAAGCCAAGCAAATCTACTCTATAGACACAAGTAAATAAGAGTGTAACACGTGTGAATTACCTCGAAGCAAGAACTTAATTTCACCCTCCTTTCTAGGAACTATCAGTATCAATTATTTCCCGTGCACTAAGTACTTTAATTCGATATGATCTCCCTTTATAGACTATGAAATTATCCTCTTTATCCTACTTACTACCCGAATTCAATTCAATTAATAAGTATTTATATAAGATAGTTCTAATGAAGCTTCGGAGTCCCCTCACTTAGAATCATAACATGGAATCATGTTCAGCAGTGAACGCGCTCAATCAATAACCAAGATATATATTCAGACTCTATATAACAGTTAATGATGCACAAAACAACTCTGTATATGGATTAAAAACTCATAGTACTATATAAAATAAATCACAAGTAGTGTTGTACGGACTGTACACACGAAAGTTCAATTAACTAGTAAAACCTTCATAAAATCTAGAACTTCCGAAGCGGTTCTAGCCTATGATGCTTCGAAGAACGTTTATGGTGATTAGATAGATCTTACCCATAGTCTTGAAAATTACAAGATAAATTAAGAAATGAAGTAAACCTTAGATGTGGACGCTGTCGCGTCTCTCTTTGACTTGAATCTTCACTTGGTTCTCACTTGATTCAACAGACGAATCTCTCTCTACAGCTCCGTTGGATGGAGTTAGGGTTTGGATGTGGTGTAGGATAGATGTGAAATCTAACTCTCTTCTTAATCTGATTTGCATCCCCTTTTATACTTATAAACTCTCCTTATGGACCTTTACTGGGCTTTTTCATGGAAAATACGAATATACACGCATTGGAGGTGAAATCCCGATTATTCGGAGCTGACGTGTCCTTGCTTGACCAGAATGCTCTTGGTCGAGCAAGGTCGGCCTTGGTCGAGCTGTGGTCAACCTGCATGTATGTAAACTAAAACTTCATCTTCATGTCTTGCTCGACTTCCCTGTTGTACCTCGATCAAAGTGCTCTTGGTCGAGCAACCCTTCCTTGGTCGAGCAACACCTCTGTAATCTGAAATGCCCCGCTCGACTCCACTTGCATTGCTCGACCAACCTGTGTTTGGTCGAGCTATACTTTTTCTGGCTGAACTACGTCTCGAAAATCGTGTTTTTCAATTCTGAGAATTTTTGACCTATTTTCCTGTGAAATTATGCTCAAACAACCTTAGTAGCATCTGATTCGTGGATTTTTCATGCATCTCCCGATTTACCTCAATATATGGCTAAATCATAATCAATTTCCACATAGATCAGAGCTCAAAGTACGTGAATTCTCACTCTCAACAGATACCAACTTCTTAATCAATATATACTGCTAAGTATTCTATATGATATTCTCTATGTATCATCCCAATGAATGAACTTGTTGTCATGGATGAGATCCCTACTCTACAACATGATTTTGTAACTTCATCCTCGAATTGTAAACTTTATTCCATCTTGTTATCTTTTTCAAGGTTTGTGGTCCTCGAGAAACTGCAATCCTAGAACCAATTGTTCTTGGAATCTTCCTATAACCCCTCGACAACAAGCTCAATTTCTCCAATCTTAAAATGTCTTTGATATTTCTCATTTGTTGGTTGTGGGAGGTAATATAAGACCTCAAAAGGTTATTATCATTTTTTGTAATATTGAATATGACTTTGACTTTCTTTCTAAACATTTTAGTTTACTTTTGCTTGTGAACTTTTTTGGTTTTGGAGAGCATCCACGATTGGTTTTTTTTTCATCTTTTGTTAAGCATTCTATCAATCTGAAAAGAAATTCTTCTTTATTCAAACAAGAGATTGTCTTGTCTATTCCACACAAGTTGATCTCTAACCTGCATATCCATATCTTGAATTGGTAATAACTCCACAACTTCAGGTCTTGTTGCACACGTAATTCTCTCTAATACTTGTGGTATCTAAATATACTTATTCATTTGGAATACATCCAAAGGATGAGTATTGGATAGAGAATATGAGATCCTATTAGTAATGGATATGGCTTATTCATCAAATCTTTTTTTTATTTTTTTTAATTTGATGATGAATTAGTACTTTATTAAGATTTCGATCATCTAGGTTGTATGCAATTCTTGGATAGGCATAGGATGTCATTTTACCTGCATATAGATTGCTTAAAATTCCTTCCAGGCACGCCTTATTAAAATTATTGATTCTCTTATTAAAGATAGCATTATCGATTAGTGTATCAGTACATTCTTTAATTGTTACTTTCATAAGACTTTGGATGGCTCCAATATGGATCCAAGACATTGTTCGAGAAACTTCTCAATTGAGCCTGTTGAGCTCCTCTCACAAATAAAACCAACTGCATCTCTGTCAAGTTACCCATGAGTTCTATAGGGATGACTATTCCCCCTTCTATCACCTAATAGATGATATCAGTTCTCTCTTTTTTTCTTAAGTTGAGAAATCACTCCATTCTCCATACTGTAAATCCATCTTATAGATAGAGTCTTGGGTCTTCCTTCATAATTATCATAAGTGTTTTATGAGAGATCAAGGCCTGGGAAATGAATCCAGACAAGTCCACCTAAGCATCTTGCTTGAAGCTTTCTTGTTCTCTTTGATTCATTTTCTGATGATTTCTTTCTTAGCTAAGGTATTCTTCTTAATAGGTGGACTCATTTGAAGATATAACTTCAAACTGATAGACTTGTGCTAAACCTTATAAGTAAATATATTCTTCCATCTCTAGAGTAGCCTAGAACTGTCTCATTCCTCTCTTTTGATTTTTTGGGTGATCTGGTGAGATGTACCCTCTTGCCCCATACATGTAGCAGTTCCAATCTTTGAAATTTTCATTTGCTCTTCTATGTTCTCTCTGGAATGTTATTCTGGTAGGAGTTTTCCCTATGCTCCTCTTGTTTGATAATGAGGATGAGGGCTAGCTCCTTGAAGATCTTTATCTTGGTCTTGATGGTCCTAATCTCCGTCCCAATTTATAACTTAAGGCCTTGTATTTGGACCAAATTGATTGTCTTCTTGATCTCCATTCTTTGCTCATTTTCATATAAGGATACTTCTTCTTCATGTTTTTTTTTCCTTTCTTGCGATGCTTCCAATGATAATAAAAAGATCGTTGACAGCACAACATAAGGATACTGATTTATTAATTCCTTTTAATCTTTTTTTGTTTTATTGCAGAGATACTTGGTGAAACTAGTCTGCTAGTTTTCCCTTGAGAAAAGACATCCTCCTTGCCATTGTGTGTAATGGACCTGATACTTATTCTCTGATTAACACTTCTCTCCATAGGTTCGGGATTTTTATGAAGAATAAATGGACTATATCAACCTCCATTACCTTTGACATCGATCTATACTCCGTGAAGAGTTTAATGTATTCTCTACATGACAAATGTTGAGTAGTTTTAGACTGTATAGGCATCCCTATAATTTCTCTCATTTTCTTATGTCATTCCTTCGAAGAATTCAATACCAATAAAGTAGACTTGAAGAGTTTCACCATGTTGTCTACTATATCGGTTTGGGTTTCTCCCTTAATCGCATTTTCTTTAACTGATGGCTTTGATCCTTCCCATGCATACCTCATCAATCCTTTTAGGCTCATGATCAATTATCTTATGAACCATTCTTTGTCTCGAGATCTCCTTCCGCAACTTTCAATGCATATGACCACTCATCACCCAAGACTTCTCTAGTCTAGAATATCAAGATTCTAACATTAATCGATCTATATGGATTGATAGGATCTAATGTGATCTTCCATAAATGTTAAAATGCAAATTCGATTCTTGGACTCGTCTTGCCCTAAATGCAAATCATGTTGGCCTTCCTACCTTGAAATGATTCTGGTGGGGCATTAGCTCATCTCGTATGGGTTCCTAGATTTCATGCGAGTGTTCATGGGGCTTATGACCAAGAGCCTGAACTTCCCTTTCCTTGGAGAATATATTATATAGGAAGAACATGTTAATTATGGTTGTTGAGTAGCTACAATTACAATCGTGTCTCCTGTATTCATCTTTAAATCTGCTAGACTTAAAAAGGATTTGTACAAGCCTTCTAGCTCATATAGACTTGTTCCTCCAATCGAAGGATATGGGTTTTCCTTGAAAGACTGCAATCATCTTTCAATTTCTGTCATCAGGCGGGTAGCCTCCGATTTTTTTTTCTTTTTGATGTTAAAGAGGCTCTATTCCATAATATGGTGGAAGCCATCCTTTTGATTTCTTCCCTAATGCTGTTGATTTAGCTTCAAGGGACATCACTCGTATTTGAAAATCCTTATCAAATAAAATTGTTGTCTATGCATCATCATAATCGTCTCTATCTAGCTAGCTCTGGATCTCTTGGATTAATTTTGGTAGTCTTTTGTACAATTCTAAAAAATATTGCACCTTCTTCTTTATTTCTCTAAGATCTTGTCTCATCTTAGAGGAATCCACACTGATTTTCTTCCACTACATTATCTCCAAAGAGATAAATATGGTCTTCAGATATCATTGACTCTGATTCGGATATCATTGACTCCACAACTCTACCATGGGGACTCGTCCATAGATCTCAGTGAAGTATTCTACAAATTCCTTTGCTGTCCAAGACGTGGTCCAAGAATTTCATCGGATTCTTGTAACAAATATCTCAACTCTTAATTTTCTCATTGGATAGGATTAGGAGTTCTATCATACTCGGATTTTGAACTTTGATTCAAATTCATAAATACTTGAAATTTTTCCTCTCGTTAAGTAATATGAGTTTATAACAAGTTTTTTCCATAAATAAATAAATTTATGCTCTAATTTTGAGCGAAAGCCGAATAAAAATAGGATTTAGGATATGTATAATTTTATTAAAGTATAATGGCATTTCTGTAATTTTGTGAATATCTAGAAATAACAAAATTTAGAAATGGATTAAAATTGATAGTTTTGAAATTTAAAGGACTAATGGTGAATCTGACAATTTATAGAACTACTCCCTCCATCCGCTGATAAGATATCTATTTTGTTATTTTGATCGTTTATTTTAAAGTTATCCATTTTCCATTTTCAGTAAGATGGTCTTATACATACCAATCACTCACTACTAATATAACTACTCACTTTATATAAAATAATAATACTCCTTAATCTACGTGCAAAAAGAAAACGGGTAAGTTATCGATGGACGAAGGGAAGGGAGTATCGGTTATAATTAGCCAACAATTTAATGCATTCTCCTCACTATTATATTGGGTTTTCTTTCATGCCTATGCCTATGAATTTTATAGACATGAACTCGAACGTTATATTATTATTATGGTTACTCTAGTGTGAGATGAAATAAATGAGACGATTCAGCCAATTTTAAAAATATGATATATATATATATATATATATATATATATATATATATATATATATATATATATATATATATATATATATATATATATATATATATATAATGTTTATAGGAAGTTAAAATAATTATTTTAATATAATTCAATATAAACATATTTAACTACCATTAATACATCTCACAACAACCCATCTTACATAAATGTTGTATCGACTTTGTCTACTATTATACCGTCATTCGTCAGAGAAAAAGATTTGCTATTAAGAGTTATAATGCTCGGGCCTTCATCGCTCATTTAAAATAAAAAAGGTCAAACCCAACATAAATTCGTATAAATGGTGTGGAAGACAATACTATTTTCTACTCCCTCATTAACATATTATTTTTTTATCTTGATGTAGACATGAAATTTAAGAAATGTTATTTTTTAACTATAATAAATAAATTATAAAGTATGTTATGTATGTTAAATTGAAGTGATAAATTTATAATTAAAATGTATTGTTTTCTTTTTGGGTGGTGAAATATAATGTGGAACGAACGAAAATGGAGTGTGAAATTTAACTTGAGACGTAGAGAGTATATCAATTTGTTATTTAATCCACCTCACCAAACGTTTGTTTAATTTAATGGCCAAGACTCATGTGGATCATCTCACGTAAGCCCTTAAGTGATATTGATAAAGATAATATTATTAATAGAAAGTGACTAATATAGATAATTTTTAATGAAAAGAAATACTTAATCAATGAAAAATATTAATAGTATAGTTAACTATTTCATATATAATTTAAAATATAAATAAAAAGTAATATCATTCTATAGCGAAAGCGAATAATAAAAAAAGACTTGCCCTAATTTAATTTATTCCAAAAAAAAAAAATCTTCTCTAATTCTTGCGAAATATATCCCTAAAAACACGACAAGAATCCTAAAGTACAAACACTCACATTTTGATAGAGGGGATATGCAAAATCGTACATGATGTATTGAAAAATGTGACTAAAATTTTTATTAGGTAAGATATGCGCATAAGTGCTGAAGACATGCAACAGAAGCAGTTAATCTCACAGAATTGTAATTTCAGTATTAACAAGAGAAAGATCATGTGTATTAACAGGATTAATATGAATGATCCACACATATTCTTACAAGTCAAGTACTGAGCTCATCACTAAGTACAAATGAATGAAATATTAATCCACACTTCCCATGTTCAATAAAGAATTGCATCTCCCAATTTAATACTCCCTCCGTCCTAGATTAAGGGAACCATTTTTCCATTTTAGTTGTCCCACCCAAAGGATCCCCTTTCCTTTTTTACACACATGGGACCCACACACCTCCTCTAATACAATTAAAATATGGGGCACATACTCCTAATAATTCCACTACCCACTACACATTAAATAATACTCCCTCCGTCCCAGCTTAAGAGGGTCATTTTTCCATTTTGATCGTCCCACCCAAAGAGTCCCCTTTCATTTTTTACACACATGGGACCCACACACCCCCTCTAATACAATTAAAATATGGGACACACACTCCCACTAATACAACTACCCACTACACATTAAATAATAATACTCCTTAATTTACGTGCAAAAAAGCAAATGACCCTCTTACGCCGGGACGGAGGGAGTAATATTCCTTAATCTACGTGCCAAAAAACAAATGGTCCTCTTACGTTGGGACGGAGGGAGTATGAAACTAACAGGCCTGCTCATCAATCATTTAAACAAGTCAAACAAATAAAGTGAATGGAAGAGATGATTTCGAGTAGTAACTGAATGAATTGAATGTCATCTTTGCGATGAGATGCGAGTCCTGATTGGTTTTAGTTTCAGTCCCATGCTCTCGGGAGAGAGAAGCTCTGGTGCGATACAATTAGGGCTCACTGGACTACTTGGTCTACCGTTCAACTGAATTTGCCTGTGTAGACCATATCCCATGAGAACATATTCCATGGGTATCAACATTGCGTGTGGCTGCTCCTCTGTCACCATTGACCCGCATGCCTGGACCTGTGTCACGATATTCATCACTGAATCATTCTTCCAAAATACCAAAGAGGCATCTTAAATTGTTTTTGGCAGTCTATATAAATCTCTGTTTAGGTATACATCAAAAGAACACTCCAGATGTGAAGGTCATATGTGAGGCAAACAGAAGATTCCAATCCTAGTATAAATAGGATGCAGTAATACATACGTTTCCAGTTTTGAAAACTGGGAATGGACTTCAAAATCCACACAAAACCACCCCAATATACACTTAGAAACCCTACAATCCTCAACATATATTCTCTCTCCTCGTTTGATATTCCTTCTCTCTTTATCTCTCCTCTCTCCTTTCTTTTTAAATATAATACTTTCTTATACATTAATTTGACATAAAGTTAAAACCTTCGCAACAAAAAACTCAAAACAAACATATATCACTATTCATTAAATTTTCAAACCCCAAAATCTCAATTCCATTCCTAAACCAAACATCACGGGTCAGCTGCCGAACAAACCCACCCCCATCCCCAAGGAAAAAAACCCCAGCTTCAAGATCAGTCTTTAACCACCACCTCTAAACAGATTCTACATGACTTGTACACATATATTACAACATTGCATATAAAAATGCAAACAATGATAAGTTAATAAGTAGACTTCAATATGCAAATATATACATGAACTTGCATCATGAGGTTGAAGAGTATTTAGAAAAAATTAAAGTTGAAGACCAATTAAAATAGCACCAACTTCCCCTGTACTACACTGATTGCCTTGAGGGCATTTACTATCTATTCAAAAGTGCAAAGGAAGCTTTTTCTTAATTCAATTCTTTCATTTTGTTCGAGCAGACTTTGGTCGTTTTCTTATTTCCAAGATAAATTCATTAAATTTATGTTTGTTCATTCCTTACCTCAACCAATGCACTGTATCTTCTGTGTAGATTAGTAGTCATGTGAACAGCATCTAAATAAAAAGGAGAATTATCACCAACAAATATCAGAGTTCGACAACTCAGAGTCTTCAACCCATCAGTGATGTCAGGTCTCCTGATTAATAGGAAAACAAACTGAAATGAGAAAAATAAATCTAGAAAAAACAAAAGGCATTTGAGAAAGAATTTTGGACTGCATGTGCTCGTAATAATCTCAACCCTTTAATCTTAATACCTATCTATTGCTTTAAGGAGTCGCAAGACATTTGTGCTCTGCCTCTCGTCCAGAAGCTGGAAAATTCAATCACCATAAAAATTTCAAGGTCAATAAAATATTGTTATATGAAAACATATTGCAGCTAGAAACAAGATGCATTGAAGCACTAACTCTTCTGCATGCTTGAACTATGTCTGATTCTGGGACTTCCTTACTGCCACGAACTTCCTGTGTATGAAGAGGATCATACTAACCTCTCAAACAAGATCCCACCCTGTATAAATAAGATTCGGATAATTCATTGATTGTTGAGATACTAAAATACCTTGCTAAAGTACCGATAAAATAAGCAATCCTTCAGCAGACTACACATACCATAATAATACAGCAAATTGGCCATCACCTGCAAAATTAATCTTTCTTTGCATGTTATCATATAGAAACTAAGAAGCCATACAACACTAACTCAAAACGGAGATTTGGGACCTTATTACAGAGCCATTCTGTCCAAGATGGAGCTTTGCATAAGGGTGAAACAAGGATCAAACCAAGAACTCTCTCCCTAAATTTTATCTGATAACATAAATCTCTTAATCATGTAAAATAAGTGGGGAATATTAAAAAAAAGGTATTGATGTAAAAATATCATACGTACAGCAAATAATGTGAGGATGTAAGCACCAGCCGTTACACCCATGCACATAACTGCACCGAGCCTAAAGAAAGTTACATTCATACCAATTAGCAACAGTATCAAAAGATTATTTAAGAGAAACACAGGACACAAGTTCAGTGTAAAACATGAAAAAGCAGTAAAAGTCACACTCAATAACAGCACATACAGAAGTAAATGATTACCTAAAATAGTTGAGCACCTCAAGAATTTGATAGGCTAAATCATCAACAGAAGGCAAAGGATTATGAGCACAAATTGAGGCAGCTCCCAACTGCAAGAACTCTTACCAGAGTCCCATATAAATCTGATGTGAGTTATATTGTTCAGTACTGTATGAGCGTGTGTAGTAATAGTAAGTAATGTATGAAAGTAGCAATAGTCATAAATCTACAAACATCATGACCAGGAGGACTAATATGGTATACACAAAAATTGTGAAGCAGCAAAGCTGAAGCTTCTGGACAAAAAAACAATCCTTGGAAACAGGACACATCCGCAGAAAAAGAAATATATAGTGGGAAAGTAATATCTTATTAGAAGACGGTTTATTGGACTGTAGACGAAGAAAAGAAATACAGAATATATCGGAAATTGGCAAAACCAAACATCAAAATGAACAAAAGTGACAAATATATTTCGGAACTTACGATTTAAAGCTAAATCAGGATATGTGACCAATGCCGGCTTTTCTGAGTCTCCGTAAACTATAACAGACACAGAGCCACTCCTAGTATCTATAATATGCTCCTGAAAATTATTAAGCGTTAGAATTGGTTCACAATCAATTGTCATCATGCTGTCCAATACCAACTAATCGCAAATGGTGAAGTAGGTTGCATGACATCATAATATATCCCTAGCCTGAAAAATAGGTGAAGTAAGAAGGAAAAAGGCTTAATTTGATCAACCTTCCAAGTACAGAGCACAAATTTTCCATCATTAATAGGAGCAAACAATCTTCACGAAGTCATTAATAGGAGCAAACAATCCTCATGAAATATATTATAAAATTTCTAAACAGCAGGAAAAGTAATAGACAAAATTGACCCACTGTAAGAGCAACAAGTACCCAAGAAAGAAAGAGCTTGTATGCAACCTGTTGTATTTACACCCTCAAAATGTGTTGAAAAACAATCATAATTGCCCTAAGAATTTACATTAGGATTATATAATACATGAGCTATAAGGTGCATATCCAACCGGTGTCACAGAAATTTTTGCCAGAAAGACAACCTGTGATACATGATGCTTTAAAATATCAGTTATCAATGGCAATGAGAATTTAAAAGCGAACAAGAAAGAGCATCAGAACCAAATCTTGAATACTCTAGAACAAGTAATACATGATTGTATGTTTCAAGCTGTTCAACTACTCATAATTGTCACACAGCCTTATTAGAGACCAAGATTTGAAATTGGAGAAAAACATCTATTCATATCATTGTCAAGTATCTGGCTTTATATTTAAAAGAATAACAAGGATATCCTAACAATTACTTAAATGACTTGAAATCAAGAAAAAAACGCAAACTGAATCAGAGTTACAAGAAGAGTTTCCCAAGGATACTTGCATTGAAATTTTCAATTGTTTCCATTATTTTCTCTCTCTGAATTAAAATAACAACAAAAAACCGAGGAATTAAAGTAAGAAGGCAAGATTTTCAAATAAGGAGTAGCAATAGATTATGAAATATGAAGTAAAAACTTGCGGAAAAAAATTATGAAATAAAACTGCACCTTTCCACCGAGATAAATCGTGTCGACGTCAAGGCAAGCAGAATCGTCGCTGAATTCAGCCATGACGAAAACAGACGCTATTGCTTCGTGTCTCTAAATTTCTCCTCATAGGCGACGCAGCGAGATATGTTCAATCTATCATACAATATTTACGGAGAGAGGTGCAGTCGCGTAGAGGTTGTTGATTGATGTCTTATTCACAAACCGATTATTCACCCCCACCCTATTTTTTATCTCTCTCTCTCTCTAATTGTGTACAGTAGATTGTAAATGTGAAAAGTGGGGCATTTCTGGGATTGAGCAAGGGATCCGTGATTGACTGCGGTGAAGGATTTAACAGTAGTTGGAGCCCCCACAGGTTTGACGCATACGGGACATTGCCGTCGCCCCGCCTGTATTATTTTGCAGTGTTGTCGGACCGGATCAGCCGGTTCAACCAGTTGAACCGGGAATCGGACTGGAAACGGGTCCGGAAACACCCCCTAAACCGCTTTTAGGGTTAAACCGGAATAAACCGGATCAAACCGGAAAAAACCGGTAAAACCGTAGTAACCGGAAACGGCCGGTTAATTGATTTAATTTTTTTTTTAAAATTTAAAACGAACTGATATGCAATCAACCATTCACATATTCCAAATTTACCAAAAATTGAAACCTCCCCAACCTATTACACTCAATTCAACCCACAATTAAATAGTATTGTAGAGGAGAATAATATAAAGAAAAAAATAAAACGAAAGATTTCTCTTCGAGAAGAAGCCAAGTCATTGGACTCTCCACAAACCTTTAAATCACCATGGCAATCTTTTATGCACTAATACCGGGCGACTGCTTGCTAGAGAAGAGAGAGAGTTAGGGTGGGAGAGAGCTGCAAGAGATAGGACGCGCGGCGCGGTTGATGGAGTCTGATGGAGGATAAATGAATAATATCAAAACCCTACCTTTTATTCCTTTCATATAATTAAAAAGTTGAGGTTTAATTTTTTTAACAGTGGGCCTATTTATTAGAAACGTGTCAAATGTGGGCTTTGGGCCTTATTTAAAAGGCTGACATTCATATTTATTAAAAAAATAATATTTATTATACTACTTCATCCGTTCCATAGAAGTTAGTATAATTTTTTTTTGGAGTATAATAATTTAATGTAAAGTGGAGTGAAGTGAAGTGAAGTGAGAGAAATAATATTTAATGTGTAGTAGGTAGTTGTATTAGAGGTGATATGTGGGGTCCATGAGAATAAATTAATTGTTTTTTATGTGGGTCCATGTATTAAAAAGGAAATGTGTCAACTTTAGTGAGACAAACCAAAAAGGAAAATGTGTCAACTTCTATGGGACGGAGGGAGTATTTTTTTATAACTATTTTAAAAAATAATTAAAAATATACAAAATCTATTTTTCCGGTTGAACCGCCGATTGAACCGGTCCGACCGGTTGAACCTCGAATTGTTGCCTCCACCGATTTTATCTCCGGTCCGGTTATGAAAACATTGTTATTTTGTCCTCTTCAGCCTCGTTTGGTAGCCCATAATATTTGGGCTATCTTTATAGATTATACTTTTTTTACCATGTTTGATAGCGCACTTATTAATTTTAGGGCTCTATACAAAATTTGAGGCGGTTAAATGAATTAGTATTAATGCTTCAAGGGAGTGTTTGATTCACTTTGAATTAATAATACTCATTGGACCTTAAAATTTTTTTGAAAATTAGAAAATTTGTATACTAATTGGACTTATGCTCGCTTAATTTTCATCTAGGCTCAATAGCAAAAAGTAAGGGGCCCGGTGAAACACAACCTTGAGGGAAAGTATGTTACTATATCCCATAAAACTAATATGGAATTAAGGGAATTCTAATGATCATCCATTGCTTATCACATTTCCAAGTTTTATTAACTCACTTATTAACTTTATGAACCAAACATTCCCTCAATAGTTAAATCAATACAAGAGGCTGAAATTACATGAAAACCTTCATCCCTGTCTTCCACACAATCATATATAAGATCTTCTCTGTTATGGACCAGCAAGATTTATATTTAATTTTTGATGTTGAAGATAACAAGAACAACGAAAAATAACATTCCACTCAAAAATGAGTTCTTAGGGAAAAACTGATAGAAACTGATAAAAAAACAGATCAACTCCGGAGCTTCGTATCACCTGTAAGAAATAGAAGGAAAAACAGAGAGTAAGAATAGAGAATTGAGGAATGAGACGAGAGAATTTTAGAGAGAGAGGATGATTTACTTGTTTTTGCTTGATTCCTTTGATTCCATTACCATCCTTTTCTTCATGAGTCCTTCACTAACGACTTTCTCTTTCCTTGAACAGAATTGGTACAGGAGTGAAGAACTCTGACGTTTGGTCCCCTTGCAACTGCCTGAAATCCGTTCTTTTCTTCATCAACAGATATTATCCATTCAATTTGGGCTAACCTTCTCATTTGGGCTCCAGGTAAGTGATGGGCTACCAATTTTATTTTGCATAGGCCCAGTAATCATAACATTCCTCCCTACTTAAGTTGATTCTTGCCCACAAGGATCGAAGTCTAGAAATTGAGTCATAAGATGATCAAAATCCTCCCAAGTTGTATAATCAGCTGGTAGATTTACCCAATTCACCAACAACTCCACTCCCATAACATTTCCTTTCATATAAACTCTTTTATCCAAGACTGATAATGGATAAACTCTAACATGCCCTTGACTGTCAACCTGAGGCAATTCAGAACTAGGAATGTACCTATTTCCTATTCTTTTCTTGAGAAGGAAACGTGAAAAATTGGATGAATCATGGATTGAGAGGGTAACTTAAGTTTGTAAGCTACTTCTCCTATCTTCTTCTCCACCAAATAAGGTCCATAATACCTTGGAGCAAGTTTCATATTTTTTCTTAATTCCACCGTAGCTTGCCTGTAAGGTTGTAGTTTAAGATACACATAATCTCCCACTTCAAAGCTTCTTTCTGTTCTCTTTCTATCAGCATACATTTTCATCCTTTGCTAAGCAATCTCTAAGTTTCCTTAAGTAATTGAGTGATCCTCTTCCTTTCTTGTACTAATTCTTTAACTTCTGGATCATGACTCCATAAGATCTCTCCAAAACTGAGTTGAGGTGGAGGATAACCATACAAGGCTTCAAACGGAGTCATATTAATTCCGGTATGGAATTAGAATTATACCAGAATTCAGCTAATGGAAACCACTTCACCCATTGCTTATAATTATTTTGTGTCATGCACCTGAGGTAACCTTCCACACATTGATTTAGCCTTTCAGGTTGTCCATCCGTCTGGGGATGATAGGCCGTGCTAGTACCAGACTTACTCCAGCTAAAGTGAACAAATGTTTCAAAAAGACACTAGTGAAAATCTTGTATCTATCAAAAACAATGCTTTTAGGCATTCCATGTAATCTGTAGATATGATCCAAGTATATTTTAACAGCTCCTTCAGCTGTATACAGATGTGAGAGTGCTAGAAAATGTCCATACTTAGAATATCTATCCACCACTGTTAAAATAACTTCCTTGCCTTCTAATTTTGGAAGTCCTTTAATGAAATCCATCGTAATATGGCTCTATGACTGTTCAGGGATTGTAAAGGATTCAACAACCCAGGATAGGGAACGTGCTCATCTTTATTCCTCTGGCAAACATCATATTCCTTAACGAATTTTTCTACACTCTTCTTCAACCTAACCCAATGAAACAATGTTTTGATTCTCTGGTAAGTGCCATGTATTCCAGAATGGCCTCCCAAAGTTGAATCGTGTAATACTACAATGATCAAATTCTTAATCCGCTCTTGACCTCCTACACATATTCTTCTATTATACCTCAATATGCTCCCTTTGAAGGTGTATTTAGGATAAGATTGTTCATCTAATAACTTAGAGTGTGTTTACTTCTTGGGTTAGGGATAGGGTTACTAAACCTTGGTTGAGGGTTTAGTAAAGGTTGAGTTAAAATTAACCACCCTAGTAAAGCAACCCCTTTATTATTTACTTTGCAGGTTTAAATTTAGATATTTTACCATAGTGTCCTTTTGTAAATATTTATTAAATTAAATTAAATAAAGTGGGTAGATATTTGGAGCAGATTCCACCGACAAGAGCCCACTTCAAAATCAATGCCGCACCGCTATTAAACCTTGAACTCAGCTTCAAATGCCTTCTCCCAACAGTTTCCTACTCTACTGCTTCTTCCACCTTCCCAACCCCAAGCCAATATCTCCTTTTTCTCCTATCCCTATGGCGCCCCACCACAACAAGATTCTCCTCTCGCCCAACTCCGTCTTCGCCGTCGGAACTCCTCCTCCCCAACTCCACGGTGCTATATACTTTCTTCATTTGGTACCTCAACGATCTCCTTCATCGCCATCGTCTGGTCAACAAACCTTGGGTTCCCTGATTCCGCCACTGCTTTTTTTCCTTTCCGACTAAATTCAATTCTTTAAATCAATAAATTAATGAGACCACAATTGTCTACCGATCTGAAGATTAGTCGAAGAAAGTTTCTTATTAACCAACAAATCTCAAATCTCGTTAATTGCATTTTCCCAGATTATGAACCCTAGAAATTGGTTCTGTCGATTGAAAAGAAAACTCGTGGATGTTGTTTTTCTAATGATATTTTCTCAATAAAGTAAGGAAAGTAAGGGCAAAACAATAATTTTAGCACTTAATCCCTCGGGTTGAAAATAAATCGGCCAATTTTGGGGGGTCAGCTAACCCTGCCATAACACTGCCACATCAGATTTGACACCGGGCCTTACAAGCCCGAAAGGTTATCCCTTCATGGTAACCTGCAAAGTAAACAAAATTTAACTAGGGATAAAGAGGGGATAACCCCCTAAACCTTCAAAGTAAACGGACTCTTAGATGCCACAATTTCTTGAATAACTTTATCACCCTTATAACTTTGACTGATTTCTCTGATCCAAATTGGTTGTACCTCAGTTATTGCTTGACATCTGATCTCTTCAACCTCATTTCCTTCCTTCCTTGACAAAGCATTCGCCGCTCTATTTTCAGTACCCTTTTATACAGAACCTCGTAATCAAATCCCAGAAGTTTACTGATCCATTTCTGCTGTAATATAGTGGAAAGCCTTTGATCCAACTGTTGGCGTTCGATCGTTTGGTTAACGTGAACCATTAGGGTTCCATGCAATTCTATATCAATGGAAGCAAGAATATAAAATATGCATTACCTTTCACCAGGGTATGTTGAAGAAGATGGAATTTTCGAAAAAAAATTCTCGCTGGCAGCATGCGTAGTCTCGCCGTTTTGAGGATAACTTCTTCATCCAATGTCTGATTTAAGTGATCTTTATGCCAAAACGATCCTCTTTTCAGTGCTTTCCAACAGTGTATCACACGTCCAGTTTGGAGGTCAATACGATTTTAAAAAAATTGTGGAAGTTGACGAACAGCAGCAGCAAATGACCTTCTGATCTTCTGTTGTATTCCTAAGCCACGTCTTGACGTTGTGCAAGCAACTATCTACAAGACATCTCAATCTACAATCCTAATCTGCTCTCCACGATTTTTGTCGTGTAAACAGTATAATCCGAATTGATGAGATTGGCTATTATATAGACTACAATAGGGATCAGAATGAGAAATTAAGGTTTGGGCCTCCCATTGGGCTAAAGCATCCAAGTTTAGCTCAAAACTTATACTTAAATCCAATAATAATAAATCATTCCACTAAAAAAGTATTATTGCACTGCCACCCTAATCCCAAATTACGTTATGAGCTTCTTCTTATTATGAGCCCGTTAATCTCCCTGTGTTTAATATTCAATGTCCATTAATTAATTAAGTTACTGATAACTTCATTAATTAATATATTTACCGAGAGTAGTACCACTCAACTTTATTATCATGCCGGAATAAATCCACCTGCAGGGTTTACATGATAATCATTATGAGTTCCTCAAGGGGACATCATCAACCAATTCCATTAGGACACATATTCCTTCTACAATCAACAGCACACCATAGAGACAGTATCATCTGCCGACTCACCAAGCATATTGATTTAATAATTAAATCTCACCTATTGATGAATCAAGGAAATAAATACCAGCTTACGTGTCGAGATTATTGTATAGGGATTAAGAGTACGAACATCCATAATAACAGAGATCAAGTTCTATTATATAGTCGTATGAATCGAACGATCTCATGGCTGTCCTGTTCAATACACACAAAATGTACTAGTGCAATTTTATAGTCACGACAGACTAATGCCAAATCACACTACAACTATACCGATAGATAGTCTCCGTCTATCTCGGTTGTGAACATCTGTTTATACTTTATAAGGAACAGATAATATCATCTTCCGCGTGACGCCGCACATCACATTATCTACAGTATAAAGTAAATGGACTTTTACAACAATATAATTGCAAACATTTGATCATATGATTCTCATTTCAAATATTATCAAAATATTATTCATACAAAAAGTTAGACTTTTAGTATACAATCCAGCACCAACAAATGTTTCAAACTAAGCTGATCACTTTTGATGATGAAGTGATTCCCATGTAAGTAGTGTTTCCACTTATCTATGGCTAATAAAACAGCTATGAATTCCTTTTCATATATAGATAGTCCCATATTTTTAGGGCCAAATGCCTTACTCAAGTATGCAATGGGCCTTCCTTCTTGCATCAACACAGCTCCCATGCCAACTCCAGAAGCATCAGTCTCCACCGTGAATGCTTTTGTGAAATCTGGAAATGCAAGGACCGGTGCAGTAGTCATTGCTAACTTCAAGGTTTTAAAAGCCTTAGTAGCTTCTTCATTTCATAAAAATGAATATTTTCTGAGTAATTTAATAAAAGGCTTGCTGATGATTCTGTATCCTTTCACAAATTTTCTGTAATAACCAGTAAGTCCGAGAAAACTCCTTAATGCCTTGACATTCTTAGGTACAGGCCACTTAGTCATACTTTCAACCTTGCTTGGATCTGTAGCTACACCTTTGCTTGAGATGATGTGTCCCAAATATTCAATCTCCTTTTGTCCAAATGAACACGTACTTTCTTTTTGCATACAACTCATTTGATCTCAAAATCTCCAAAGTACATCTTAAGTTTTCAATATGTGTTTCCCAATCTGGACTATACAACAAAATATCATCAAAAAATACCAAAATAAATTTCCTTAAATAAGGTCCAAAAACTTGATTGATGAGTGCTTGAAAAGTTGGTGGTGAACTGCATAAGCCGAAGGGCATCTCCACAAATTCATATTGTCCATTGTGTGTGACAAAACTGGTTTTTGATATGTCCTCTTCACACATTCTTATTTGAAAATACCCCGACCTTAAGTCCATTTTAGAGAAGTATTTTGACCCATTTAACTCATCTAAGAGTTCATTTATCACAGGTACAGAAAATATATGCTTGACAGTGAGAGTATTTAAATACCAGTAGTCTACGCACATTCTCCAACCTTCATCTTTCTTTTTAACCATGATGATAGGAGAAGCAAATTGGCTCTGACTCACTCTGATAAGTCCTGCAGTTAGCAATTCTTTGATGATTTTCTCAATCTTCCCTTTTTGTGCATGAGCATACCTGTATGGTATTTGCTTCCTTGAGACTGCTCCAGGTATAAGCTTAATATGGTGTTGGATGTTTCTATTTGGTGGTAGGATAGTAGGTTCCTTAAAAACATCATCGAATTGATTTAGCAATTCCTCAATTTTCTCATCACTGTGATTTTTCTCATCTTGCACCATGAAAAGTTTTCCCAGCATACAATAATATTTTCCTTTCAATATTTTTTTCATGCATTCACCCGAAATAATTTTGACTTCAACTTCTGTCGTCATAGCTTTGATATTCACCTTGTTCCCTTTGTCATTGATAGACAACTTCATTTGATTGTAATCAATCTCAATGGGACTATGTTTTCTTAGCCAATCTCTTCCCAACACCACGTCACATCCTCCTAGCTTGATAACTCTCACAGGATATGTGAACTTGTGACCTTGTATCTCCCATGTGAAATTTAGGCATATTTTCCTAATGATCACCATACTGCCATCCGCAATGCTTCCATCATAGCCGTAGCACTTTCCACTTGACAATTAGTCTTATAGACAACGTCTTCATCAATGAAACAATAGGTACTTCCACTATCTACCAAGGGGTAAACCTCAACAGCAAATGCCTTAGCCATAAATCTGATGGTGTTCATGTTGGAATACCCATCAATAGCATTCAAGGATACCATCATGTCTTCTGTCATAATGGTTTCTTCCAAGTCAATTGATTCTTCAGATAGAGCTCCTCTTCTTCTTGAGTCATCAGCATGAACACTTGCCTATTTTGCATTTATGTCCAAGAACGAACACCTCATCACAATTATAACACAACTTCTTTTCCCTTCGAACCGCCATTTCAGCTTCTGTTAGAAGTCTTCTCTATGGAACTTTGTTTCACCACTTTTTTGTATCATTCTATCTATTGGAGGCCCTTTGAAATTATTTGATTTGGGAAAACTTGATGTTGATTTCCCTTGAATCTGACAGAAAGTTGTCTTCAAAGTTTGTCTATATCACTTAACAATAGCATCAGCTGTGAACTCATATTTTCTGGCCATGGACACTGCCTCCTTGAAGCTTTGTGGTTTGACAATAAGTATAGCTCCCTTGATATCATCTTTGAGTTTGTTTATAAAGCTGGAGATGAAATACTTCTCGGATAATTCTTTTCTGTAAAGTTGGAGGTCAGCTACAGTCCCCGTTTGTTTCAAATTGTGAAACTCACCAACAACCAATTCAGGATCTATATCATCAAACCTATTGAGAATAGCCTCAACAAATTGTTCCCAACTAACGTCCCCTTTCTTCTCAGCATAACCATGATACCATAACTCAGCCCTTCCTTCTAGATGCATAGTAGCATAAAGTACCTTGCAATCTTTAGCCATAGTTATAATAATCTGAAAATATCGATTGCATTTTCTAAATCATACCCTGGGTTCTGCTCAGTCAAACCTTGGAAATTTATTTTTTTTTAAGAGGTGTATGATTGCCACTATTGTTCCCTCTGCCATTTGATTGGTCTTGAGTAAAACCAGATCCTTGTAGCGCATTTTCTCCATGATTGTCATGACTTGTTGTAGGTGTTGGTAAAATACCATCGTTAACTTGTTTCCCTTTATTAAGCAACTGCAGTTGTTTTGAAATTTCTTGCATCTGTAACGTCATCGCCTTTTGATTTGCTTCCAACACCTTCATAGTGCTCTGCATATCTACATGAGATTCTTGTAATAATTCAACTACATGCTGGACTTCTCCTAGATTTTGATTTATTGTTTGAACTTGTTCTTCTATCACCATTCTATGGCCTTTTTTGTCACTGAGTAACATTTCCAGTTTCTGAATATCTCTTGATCTTGTTCCATCCGCCATGTTTCTCTATTAGGGGTTGCATGATCACTGCTCTGGATACCAAGTTGTTATGGCCTAGCAAGATTTATATTTAATTTTTGATGTTGAAGATAACAAGTACAACGAAAAATAACATTCCACTCAATAGAATGAGTTCTTAGGGAAAAAATGATAGAAACTGATAAAAAAATAGATCAACTCTGGAGCTTGGTATCACCTGTAAGAAATGGAAGGAAAAGCAGAGAGCAAGAATAGAGAATTGAGGAAGGAGACAAGAGAATTTTAGAGAGAGAGGATGATTTACCTGTTTTTGCTTGATTCATTTGATTCCATTGTCATCCTTTTCTTCATGAGTCCTCCACTAACGGTTTTCTCTCTCCTTGAACAGAATTGGTACAGGACTGAAGAACTCTGACATTTAGTCCCCTCGCAACTACCTGAAATACATTCTTTTCTTCATCAACAGATATTATCCATTCAATTTGGGCCAACCTCGTCTCATTTGGGCTCCAGGTAAGTGATGGGCTACCAATTTTATTTTTCTCAGGCCTAGTAATCATAACATTCTCCTTATTTTTCAATAGAATCAAAGATGATCCTTCTGTCAATCTATAGAATTTTGTCTAGCAATGGAAGTCACCCAATATTATTAGTCGTTCTCTCTCACGTAATCTCTATTTCTCAAATTATCAAAAAACATATTGGGAGTACATCATACACATGAATGAAGCTATGCAGCTGATCACTCCACCATTCAACCTATAATTGTCTAGCTTAGGTGTCAAATATGCCAGTTGTATCTGGTTGCTAGTTAGAAGCAGTTTTCATTCTATTAGGTGCCAACTGGAATGTGTTTATCTATAAATATTTGTACTATTTCCATTATCATTTGGATGTGATAATATGCAAAATTTCTTAATCTCGTTCATATTATAATTCATGACATTGTCGTGGCATATTCAACAAGGAATCTAGAGCAAGTTCGTAGATTGATTTGAGTTTTTTTAGAGCATGACTGTTATTCTCCATGGAATCTCGGAAGACTGTATGGAACATGAGCAATTAGCTGGTGTTTACGGCGACGTCTACGGTGGCTTGCACAGAGGCTTCCGGTTCTTTGACCACCCTTGCATCAACTGAAGGTGCTCTTTATCTCCATGATGCGGATCATCCAGGACTTATTTTATATTGGCGTTCGATCGTTTGGTTAACGTGAACCGTTAGGGTTCTATACATTTCTAAATAAGCGAAAGCAAGAAGATAGAAATGTATTACCTTTCACCAGGGTATGTTGAAGAAGAACAGCTGCAGAAAATAACCTCTTGATCTTCTGTTGTATTCCCAAGTCCAATCTTGACGTCGTGTGGGCGACGATCTTCAAGATCCTCTCAATCTGCTTCCTCTCCCTTTTCTCACGTGTTTTAGGCGCAGAATTATGGTTCTCGAAAAATTGAGATGACTTATATATGGGCTACAACAAAGACCATGAGGAGAAATTAGAGTAGGGCCTCCATTGGGCTTAAGTATCCAAGTTTAGCCCAAAACTTATACTTAAGTCCAATAATAATAATATATTCCACTAAAATATTATTACTGCACTACAGCTCCAATCTCATAATTACGTTATGGGCTATTTCTTATTATAAGCCCGTCAGTCTCCCCATGTTTAAGATATACAATGCCCATTAATTAATTAAGTTACTGACAACTCTATTAATTAATATCTCATCCGAGAGTAGTACCACTCAACCTTGTTATCATGCCGGAATAAATCCACCTGCAGGGTTTTCATGATAATCCTTATGAGCCCTCAAGGGGCATCATCAACCTATTTTATAGGACACGAATTCCTTCTGCAATCAACAGCACACCATAGAGACATCACTATTTCTCAACTCACCGAGTTTGTTGATTTAATTACATGTAAATCTCACCCATTGATGAATCAAAGAAATCATATTGCCTTACATGTCGAGGTTATTGTATAGGGATTAAGAGCATGAACATCCATAATAATTGAGATCAAGTTCTCCTATATAGTCAGTATAAGTCGAACGATCTCAAGCGGTCCTGCTCAATACACAAAGTGCACTAATGTGATTTTATGGTCAAAACAAACTAATACCAAATCACACGACAACCATCCCGATAGAGAGTCCCCGTCTATCTCGATTGTGAGCATCTGTTTATACTTTATAAGAAAATCGATAATATGATCTTCCGCGTGTTGTCGCACAACATATCATCTACAGCATAAAGTGAGTGGACTTTTGCAATTATAATATGCAAAACATTTGATCGTATGATTCTCATTTCAAATTCATTATTAAACATTTTTTATACAAAAAGCTAGACTTTTAGTATACAATCCAACAATCTCCCACTTATACTAAACGACTATGCTGTCAAGACCACTGCCATACATCTGATTCCGACTCCTACTACATGACCATTAAAAGCTTTCACCTTAAGGTCCTTGTAAAAGAATTTACTAGGTTATCAACTGATGCAATCTAGGCGACAACAACCTTCCCCTCATCATACAATTTTCGTAATAGGTGGTACTTGCGCTTAATGTGTTTAATTGCTTATGGACTCGTGATTCCTTCAAAATTTGCAACTGCACAATTATTATCACAATAAATTGTGATAATCTTGGGCAAATTTAGAATCACATCTAAGTTCATTACAAAGTTTCTAGAGTCATACAGATACTTTGGCTGCCTCAGAGGCTCCAATTTATCATCTTTCCATGGTGGAGTCCGAAATATATTTCTATATGACACTCCTCCATATTATGGCTCTACTTCCAAAATAAACACATAACCTTGAGGTGGATTTATTGTCGTCCCTATCTGATTTGAAAATTCCGAATCTATGCAACCTACAAGATGCAATGAATCTGTCCACTAAGACCTACATATAATTTCTAGTCCTTTTCAGGTACTTTAAAATATGTGTTACCACAGTTCAACATTCTTGTTCTTGGTTACCTCGATACCCACTATCCATGCGTTCAGCAAAATGGATATCCATTCTCGTGCACAACATTCCTTAGATTAAGCTTCCTTATTCGCTGAAGCATAAGGAACTGCCTTAATATCCTTTATCTTCTTTTATGTCTCAAGACACATTTCCTTAGATAAAATCACATGCTAAAACAAGTAAGGATCGTATAAATTCATGAAGCTTTGAGATAAGCACATCATCCTATCTTGTGATCACCATGATCGCAAGGATACATTTTGCTTCTTCTTAAGTCTTTCATTTCCTACTACTTTATGAACCATACCCATACGCCCGATAATACTCTTTGATTATCTCCAATGAGCAAGATACTATCTACGTATAGTACAAGAAATGCCACCACATTTCCATTACTCTTTCAAAACACAAGACCCATCGGAGCATTGATTAAATCCATGTTACTAGATTTTCTCATCAAAACAGATGTATTTTGAGTTTAAAGCTTGCTTTGGTCCATCGATGGACACTTTTAAGCTTACACTCAAAATGCTCTTAGCCCCTTGCAATGAATCACTTTGGATACTTCACATAGATGTTTCCTCAAGATTTTCAATCACGAAAGCTATCTTGACATCTATTTGCTATACCTCATAATTCAATATGAGCAGCAACAAAATAAAAGAACACAGATCAACTTAAACTTAGCTACTGGTGAAAAAGGTTTCCTCATACTCGAACTCACCCTTCTTTCTGAGTGTACCTTTACGCGACAAGCCTTGTTTCAAAGTATCACCTTACCGTCTCATCCTCTTTTATTTTATAGAACCACTTCCAATGGCTTTCACACCATTTTGAGATTTTACAAGCATCCAGATCTAATTTAAAATCCATAGATTCTATTTTAGAAATCATTGCACTTTGCTAAGATTCCACATTTCTATCTTATAGTGCTTCGTCATATCCATGGGCTGATTTCATGTTTACTAGGGACCATGTCTCACGACTCACCCAAAACATATATCTTTCAGGTTGTAAAACAACCCTTCCACTATGACAAAACACTACATACAACTGTGTATCTGACGTATCACGCGATGCAGTTTACTTGTGGTATATCCTCTTGTACAATTTGTACTATACTTTGTGTTTTCCCTCTCACATCCTCTAGAACAATTTATACATGAGTTTGTGATTTATTATATAGTCCTTCTCCAAAAACCTAGTGTTTGTGTCAACAATCACCCTTTGATCTTTTAGACTATCAAATAAACCATTCTTCATTTTTCTAGGATATCTCACTAACGTACAACCATCCTTACGACATGTTGTTTCTAGGAATACCCATAAAATGAATTTAGTAATTCCAAATAACTCATCATTTATCTAACCATTTCCATAAGAGTCCTATACCTTCTTTTTTCCACACCAGTCGGCTGGGGTTTACCCGGTGTTGACAACTTGGGATTCAAATCCAACCTCTGATAAACAGCTCCTAAATTATCCTAAGAGATACTCGCCACCATGATTAAATAGTAAATGACTTGATATATTTTCGATGACCCTTCACTGCAGTACTAAGACTTGCGGTGCATCAAAATTATATCTAACCACCTCTCATAGGGATAATCTTAGGACCGCATAAATCTGAATGAACCAATTCCAACATATCTTTGGTTCTATACTCCTTTGCCTTGAAAAGGCAATCATGACCTAGTTACAGAAGCCAAAAGGTATGTTTGGTTCATTTCAGAAGGTTCCTTTCTCTTATTAGGATTAGAAGATGCGTTATCATTCCTATTATGTTGCATCGTGAGAGAAACATGATTTAAGAATGTGCAAATTGTTACCAACGTACCATAATAGATTATAGCTCCATCCCTCACACTATGACCATGTCACTTAAATGAAATGGAGTATCTATCCATAAATTCATAGAAACTGAAATGAAATTCTTTCTATGAAAACGTACGTAAATATAATTTCTCATAATCAAATGTTTATTCATATCAGAAGATAAATAAACTACTCCCACTGCAATATCCACTATGTTTGTAGCTTACCCATGTACTTAATAATCTCATCATCACTTAATTGTACGCTTTTAGTAATTCTGGTATCTACATACAACGTGTTAGTAGATGCCATCACTAATCATGCTTCAACAACTAGTGAATGAGATACTAACCTTGTTCACATCTTGATGAAAATTGATTTCCTTCGCCACTTGTTTTGTCAGAAGTTCCCACCATATACAAACCCTTTTATTTCAGGCAGAACTTGCTCAAAACATCTAGGCAAACTATGGATAATAAAATTGACTTGGGTTTCCCCTTCAATTTCTACTCTAAGCGTTTTTCCAATTCATTCATTAAGTTAACCATGACCTCTTGCCTTTCTAACTTACTCAAGTATCTAAAGAGTCGCATGAAACCATCATATTTCTATGAACGTTTCAACTCTCCACTAGAGACTTAGACACTAGAGGACATTCTTAGTGAGAACACATACGTTTTCCTAAGAAGTAAGAATCAAAACCAAGATTATTTTCTTATCATCTAATTTGGACCAGTAAATATAATTTTTTTTAGTTAACAATAAGTGAAATAAAACCATTTGAAAATCTTGAGAATCATAAACAAATAAACCGATCAAATATTTCGAATTTATCCATTTATATTGATTCTATCAAAATAATATAAAATAAAATTCACCGACATCTCAAGCACCGTGAGCCTGCATGCCACGTTAGTGTGAATGTATACAAACCCGAACATTTACAAGAGAAGCTTTTACCCATTAATTTCATTCATCAACCTAACTTTGTGACAAAATAATTAATAGTCGGTTCCTTTTTAGCCATGCAAATAATAGCAGTGACTCCATTTGGGAGGATACTTATTATTTACACTAAGTATACACAATTATTTGATCCCAAGTCTGCTGCCCAAGCTTATGTGCCTTACTGTTGGAGAAGTACACACGCGCTCAGGTAACTTCTTACAATCATCATAAAGAAGTTTGTACCAGTGATCTGTGAATAAACTCATCCGTTGGGGAGGAAGGCACTATAGCTGATGTGCAAGTTTATTCACATCACTTACAAACCAATAATGGAGGCTGCGGGAATTAATTACCAATCCCCTCTCTCACTTAGTTATTTAACACCGAGGGTTTTTACATGCATATAATATTCAACAATAAAATACACATCCTAGCATGCTCCTATTACAGCACATAAGGCAGTAAATCATAGAAAAACATGCAAACATATACAACAATAATCAGAAAATTAAATCAATTATGACAGTTATATATCAGCAAATTTGATTGTTCGTCTCTTAGTACGAATGTGGATAACATAGATGGGGATCGACCTAATCTGATATTTCGAAAGAATCTGATACCGAATCTTCCTCCAGATTCCTTGCTTGACTCTGACTACACCACCCATCTATCCGCATGCCGCCAGACGCCACAATGTGCTCCCGTTCCTGCCTCCGTGCATGACTCAAAGTGTTGAAACACGTAATCGTGCAGCTAATCACGCTAACAACCTGTGCTTCTCCCAGCACGCCGCCCGATATGCAATCTACTCACCTGGTGATGAGAGTGTAAATTTGCATATTTTAGGCCTTGATTTGCGTGGAAATAGAGTACTATTTGATCTTTTATTGAGACGAATTGGTACATTTATGGGAAGGCACGAATCAGAAGGTACAAGGGCTATTTGAGCATATTTGTATAGGAAAATAGGTGAAAAAGGCTCGAAATTGGAAGACATGATTTTGGAGGCAAAATCAAGGTGTTGTTCGACCTCAGTGGGCTTGTTCGACCAACATCATGTGGTCGAACAGGAGATGACAAGTCGAGCAGATTGCTAGAGCCCGTCCAGTGAGCCAGTTCGACTGGAGGATCTACTCGACCAACATTGTCTTGGTCAAACAGATGAGAGGAAGTCGAGCAAAGTGGAGAAAACTTCCAGAGAGCTCGTTCGACTTGGAGGAGTTGTTCGACCAAGATCAACCTGGTCGAGCAACTGTGATTTGGTCGAATGGATTGCCAAAATTGTCCAGAATGTTTTGTTAGACAAAAGCCCTTGTTCGACTTGCATACTATAGTCGAACGGCGTGTCGTTGAATGTTATTTATGGTAATTCCGGATGTCTTTCACCAAATTTGATGTGTGGTTCAAGCAAAGACCCATTCTAAGCCCATAAGGAGATCCTATGTGTATAAAAGAAGCGCTTTTGCAGGAGAAAGATAGACACATCCAACGCACAAGATAACACATCTTCCTTCATCCACCAAGCCCTACCACCATCTGAAGGGGTTGAGAGAGAGGTTCGTTTGGCAAGTCAAGTAAGATCATACCAACTAGCCATGATTGTTCCTAGATCAATCATGGGCTAGAACCACCTTGGTAGTTCTAGGGTTATGAAAGTTTTATGAGTTAATCGAATTTCCATGTGTAAACTCCGTACAACACTACTTGTGGTTTATTTTATATAAGATTGTGCCTTTTCAATACATACTCACGGTCGTTTTGTGCACCATTAACTGTTATGTAGAGTCTGAATGCATCTCTTGGTTATTGATTGAGTGCGTTCACCGCTGAGCAGAATCACTTGTTATAATTCTAAGTGAAGGGATTCCGAAGTCTTATTAGAACTATCTTATATAGATACTTGTTAATTGAATTGTATTCGAGTTAATAAGTAGGATAAAGAGTATTACTTTATAGTACCTAAAAGGGAGATCAAATCGGGTTAGAGTACTAAGTGCATGGGATTTAATTGATTATGATAGTACCTAGAAAGGGGTAAAGTATACGTCTTGCTCCAAAGATATTCACACGTGTCATACGCTTGCTTGCTTGTGTCTATAGAGTATGCTTTCATGGTTTAGTGATGCGTCCATAAACCACAGGGCAGAGTCCGACATCAATGCATGGGAAGAAAGTTAACGAATGAAATTGGATTACCTGATGAACTACTCCATTACTTATTTGACTACAACCGAATTCCTACTCTTATTTATTTATTTATCTTGCTACTTTCATTATATGTTATTTAGTTTCTTAATCAAACCAACTCAATTTTACCACATAATCTTAATTAATTAGCATATAATTAGATTGATACTAATCCGTCCCTTGGATTCGATATACACTTGGTCATCTTTCGAAACTACAATTGGTATCCTTACACTTGAGGATTAATTTTGTGTATTAAGAAAACGCTCATCAAGTTCTTGTCGCTGTTGCCGGGGAAGGCATTAAATATCTTTAGATTATATCTAGTTTAATTGAGATTATTATTCTTGTTTTCGATTTCTAACACTTATTCTTCTTAGTTGTATGCTCACAAGATCAAAGAAAGGTGAATTAGAACCATATAATCCAGAGATCGGAGCATGTCGAGGAAGAAAAAGAAGTAGAAGAGTAAGAACAAGAACATAGATCCAACTGAACCTCTTAACTTTGGAGCTGAAGTTGACGTGCTAAATTCGCAAATGATTGGAGCTGCAACCGAATATAATTTAGAAGTAGAAACAGTCAACATGGCAGTGAATCCTGATACACTTGCCATCCGTGAAGTCTTTAAGAACAACGGAGGGGGCAATGCTGGGTTGTTAGGAGCGAGAGGGACCGGAGCCGATTTCGATTTGCACCCTGCTCTTATAACTATGATTGAGAGGCGTCCTTTTTCTGGGGGAACATTCGAAGATCCTCAACAACATCTTAATAAGTTCATTGGGTATGCAAGTACACAAAAAAATGCAGGAGCTCATGAGGATGCTAGGAAGATCATATTGTTCAAGTTCTCGTTGAATGAAAAGGCGAGAGATTGGTACGATAATCTTGATGCTGCTGAATGTGATACATGGGAGAAGTTGAAAGTGAAATTCTTGGAGCGATACATGCCACCTTCTAAGATGTTCATGATGAAGCAATAAATCAACCAATTTTCTATCCATGGGAATGAGAAGTTTCATGAAGCTTGGGATAGATTCAAGGACATGCTTCGTAAGTGTCCTCAACATGGGCTATCTAAGGCTCAATATATCAGTATATGCTACAATGGATTGGACTGCGATTCTCGAGTATTGCTTGATGCTTCATCCAATGGAGTGTTGCTTACAAAGTCATCCGTAGAGGCCGAGAAGCTATTTGAGGATATTTCAAAGAATTCAAGAGATTGGCCGACTGATAGAGTTCGAGGCACTTATGTTCTTGGGAAAGTAGCACAAGTGGAGCACACGATGGTAAAGTCGGGGAGAGATGACGAGATAGCCTCTAGCTTGGCTAACATTGGTAAGCTACTAGAGTCTCAACAAAAGCAGATCACTGATTTATCCCAGAGAGTACCAATAAAGCAGGACGGTGGCTATGAAGGAGCAAGCCACGAGGAGATCGAGGAGGCAAACTACGCTATGGGTCAAAGTATTCAAGGAACTAGGCACCTGAATCAAGGAAACCAAAACTACCAAGGGAACTACAACAATCGTGGTCCCCCAGGTGGTTACCAACAACCTAGGAGGCTGGAGTTTTCATGGAGCAATCCGAACAATGCTATGCAACCTCCTGTTGGTGTTGATCCTGAAGCTAAAATGGAAGAAGGGAAGCTAGGTTTTGAGGATACGGTGAACCGGTATATGGCGAGGAATGATGCGAGAGTAGACCGTCTCGAGGGAAAGTTAGAGGAAGATTGATGATAACCATAAGGATTTGTCTACTCAAGTGAAAGACCTCACGTTGTTGATGGGGAAATAGCAGGGAATGTCAACAAATTGACTTAAACTATTGAGAAAGGGAAGTTCCCATCTCAGAGTATTGAGAATCCAAAGTCTTATCATGCCATCATATTAAGGTCGGGAACGCAATATGAGGGTGTCCGATGATGCCTGCAAGTCAAGCCGAAGGAGATAGGGGAGTTGTTCGACCAAACTAAAGTTACTCGACCAGACTAACAAGTCGAGCAGAGTCGAACAACCTCAGGAAAAGCAGAATTACAATACTCTATTTTCTGATCAACCATTCGACCAACACCATTCTGTTCGACCTAACTAGAACGGAGGTCGAACAGAAGCACTGCGATGAGAGTTTGCAATCTGGGACTTCATTCGATCAAGACCTTAATGTTCGACCCAACCACATTGGTCGAACAGAGGTCGAGCAACATGTTCTGGATAAGAAGATGTGATCCGACGAACTGCTCGACCAAAACCAAGTTGTTCGACCAATTTACCTTGGTCGAACTGAGGTCGAGCAGAGTAGTTCAAAGTCTGATTCAATACCCAATGCAACCCCTGTTGATCTGAACACTTCAGCTACATCTCAAGAGCAGAATACCGAGCTTACAGTGGTAGAAAAGAAATGGGAAAGAGCAAAAAGGTTGAGAGCCAAAAAAGATAAAGCGGAGAAGGTTGAACGTGATGAATGAGGGATTCCCAAAACAAAGATACCTCCACCTTTTCCTCTCAAGCTCATGAAGAAGGGGTTAGAGGAAAAGTTTAAGAAATTTTTAGAGATCATAAACAAAATAAGCTTGAATATTCCTTTCTCAGAAGCAATTCTAAAGATACCGTATTATGCCCACTTTCTAAAGGATATTCTTTTAAAGAAGAGAAGCTTGAACGGAATCAAAACGGTAAGTCTATATGAAAATTGTAGCTCGATTATATAAAGGAAGCTGCCAGCTAAGCTTAAGGATCTGGGAAGCTTCACCATCTTGTGTGAAATTGGAAAGGGGCCGGCACGTCGAGCCTTGTGTGATCTAGGGGCAAGCATCAATTTGATGTCATTGTCCACTTTTAAAAGGCTTGGTTTGGGGGAATTAACTCCCACATCAGTGGCTCTACAGCTAGCAGATAGGTCTATGACATTTTCGAAAGGCGTGATCGAAGACGTTCTCCTCAAAGTTGAAAAGCTTGTCTTTCCTTTGGATTTTCTGGTACTAGAGATGGAAGACGACAATGATAATGCTCCTTTAATCTTAGGGAGACCATTCCTTGCGACTGCTGGAGCCATAATTGATGTTCAAAAGGGTGAGCTACGGTTGAGGATAGATAAAGAAGAAGTCCTGTTTAACTTGGATAAAGCAATGAAGATGCCGATGGAGATGCAGTGCCACATCATTGATGTGGTGGAGGAGATCTTTAATGAAGATTTGTCTCTGATTCTTTCTAAGGATCCTCTTGAGACATGCTTGATGGAGTCTCTTACTTTTCCCACTACGGAGCTAGATGAACTCTCCAATGAGGTATGTATCAATTTTCTTGAAAACTTGCTTGCTTTGGGTGATGACAGGTATGAATCACAAAGGAAAAATGTTAAAGAGGTGAAGTGGACCAGGAAGTACTTGCCTTCGGACAGAGAGAATGCACCTCAAGAAGAGAAGAAAGAGGAGTTGAAACCACTACCGGAGCACTTGAAGTATGCTTATCTGGATGACAATGGAAAATATTCGGTAATTGTATCTTCTTCTCTTGATGATGATCAACTTGAGGAATTGTTAGATATACTTAGGAAGTATAAGTCTGCAATTGGTTAGTCTCTAGACGATTTGAAAGGTATTAGTCCTTCGTATAGCATGCATCGAATAAGGTTAGATGAGGCCAAGAGTAGCATTCAGAATCAGCGGAAGGTGAATCCCGGTATTCAAGAAGTGATTAGGAAGCAAATCCTAACGTGGCTAGATGCAGGGATTATTTATCCTATTAGTGATAGTCCCCATGTGAGTCCATTACATGTTGTTGCTAAAAAGGGGGGCATGACTATAGTGAAAGCCAAAGATGGTGAGACGTTAGCCACTAGGATTCCTACGGGATGGCGTGTGTGTACAGACTACAAGAAGTCGAATGAGAATACATGCAAAGACCATTTTCCCTTCCTTTCATGGATCAAATGCTTGATCGTCTTGCGGGGTATGAGTATTATTGCTTCTTGGATGGGTATTCGGGTTATAACTAGCTCATGATTGCACCCGAGGATCAAGAGAAGACTACTTTCACTTGCCCGTATAGAACTTTTGCCTTTAGAAAGATGCCTTTTGGATTATGTAACGTGTCTGCTACATTTCAGCGTTGCATGATGGTCATATTTGATGGGTTGATAGAGAAGATCATGGAGGTGTTTATGGATGACTTTTCTGTATTTGGTTCCTCTTTTGATACTTGTTTATCTTACCTTGCTACTGTTTTGAAGAGATGCCAAGATACTAACCTTGTTTTAAATTGGGAGAAGTGCCACTTCATGGTAAGAGATGGAGTTGTTCTTAGCCATCATATCTCGGCTAAGGAATTGCAGGTTGATAGAGCAAAGGTGGTGGCGATCGAGAAGCTTCCACCACCTACTAATGAGAAGGAGTGATGTCTTTCTTGGACACGCCGGTTTCTACAGAAGATTCATAAAAGACTTCTCGAAATACTCTAAGCCCTTATCTCATTTACTTAAAAAGGATGTGCCTTTTATGTTCGATGAAGAATGTTTAACAGCTTTTCAAGTTTTGAAGGAGGCACTTATTACTGCACTTATCTTGATCACACCAGATTGGACTCAACCGTTTGTATTAATGTGTGATGTGAGTGATTTAGCACTTGGAGTGGTGCTTGGGCAGTTGAAGGATAAGAAGTTTTGCGCCATTTACTATGCGAGTAAGACTTTCGATGCGGCGCAAAAGAACTACACAGTGACTGAAAAGGAGTTTATTGATGTGGTGTATGCATTCAATAAGTTTCGACAGTACTTGGTTGGCATGAAGACGATAGTGTACACGGATCACTCTGCGATTCGGTATTTGATGGAGAAGAAGAAAACAAAGCCAAGGATCATTAGATGGATTCTTCTTCTGCAGGAGTTTGATATGGAGATCCGAGATAAGAAATGTACGAAAAACATCTTGGCGGATCACCTATCAAGGTTGGAGACAAGAGAACACTGTGATGATTCGTTTGATTACATAGAAGAGATATTCCCTGATGAGAAGATCATGGCGGTGCTTGTTGAAGGAGCTGAAAAAGAATGTGTAGTAGCTACCCAAGGGATGGATCCATGGTATGCGGATTATGTAAACTACATTGCTGTAGGAGAAATCCCGAGAGATCTCAATCGATACCAACTTACAAAGTTAAAGCGAGATGTTGAGACCTTTTATGGTATGATCCATTTGTATACAAGATATATACGGATTACATAGTCTGTAGGTGTATGTCGGAGATAGAGATGGAGAGTGTTCTTGAGTTTTGCCATGCAAAACCTAACGGGGGGTACTTCGTGGCTCAAAAGACGGCAGCGAAGGTACTACAGTATGGGGAACATAAGTCGACGAGACCTATGTGGCATAATGTGATAGATGTCAAAAGATGGGGAACATAAGTCGACGAGATGAGATGCCACTTCAGCCGAGCATTATTGTCGAGATCTTCGATGTATGGGGGATCGATTTTATGGGACCTTTTCCCCCATCTAATGGATTTCTTTACATCCTTTTAGCAGTGGATTATGTTTCTAAGTGGGTGGAAGTCATTCCCACTCGCGTGATTGATTCACGAACTGTTTTATCCTTCTTGAAGAAACATATCTTTGCCCGTTATGGAGTTCCTCGAGCATTAGTGAGTGATGGAGGTTCTCAATTCGTGAACAAGCTTTTTGAAAGGTGCTTAAGGATTATGGAGTTAAGCATAGGGTCACTAAACCCTATCACCCTCAAGCGAATGGGCAAGCAGAAGTCTCCAACGGCCAAGTGAAGCAAATCTTGGAGAAGGTAGTCGGAACCAATAGGAAGGAATAGGCTATGAAGCTCGATGATATTTTGTGGGGGTTCCGAACTGCTTACAAGACGGAGTTGGATATGTCACCGTATCAAATTGTCTATGGGAAACCATGCCACTTGCCCGTAGAGATTCAGCACAAAGCTTTTTGAGCATTGAGAAGTTTGAATTTGTCCTTAAAGGATCAAAGGGAGTTGAGGATAACTCATATCAATCAACTGGATGATTTTAGGAATCGTGCTTATAAGAACTCAAAGATTTTTAAAGAGACAATGAAGAAATGGCATGATTCGAAGATCTCTTACAAGGAGTTCAAGCAAGATGATGAGGTATTACTTTTTAATTCTCGCTTGAAGCTCTTCGCAGGGAAATTGAAATAGAAGTGGACGGGGCCGTTCATTATCCATAGAGCCTGCGGAGGGGGGAGTTTTGATCTTATGGACAAAGATGGGGACATTATTGCGGCGAATGGGCATCGGTTGAAGCATTACAAGTCGCCGGATGATGTTTGCATTGTCTTTGAGGATACCTTGCGTAAATTGGTACCGTCGTGACTATTCGACGTTAAAAATGAACACCTGTTGGGGGCTTTCCCTCCCATTTTATTGTTTTAATTTTGTTAGTGTTTGTAAGAAATTTTCATATTCGAAGTGCTTATTATTCGGAAATTACATCTCTTTACAAACTTAGTTTCGACTATAGTTTCTACTAAGTTTGGGGGGTGTGATATACTTATCTCATTATAGCATGGAGAATATGATCTTTTCTTTGTAATGTTTGCTAGGGGAGTTGGTTTTTTGCGGTATATTAAAACTTTAGCCGGTTTTGATGCATCGATTTTTTTTGCACTTTGTCTATTGTTTAGTGAGAGTTGTTATTTTTGGTGTGATTGCGGAGTTACATTGGATGTTATATGGTTTCTTTAGCTTAATTTTTGGATATCTTAATCATCATCATGTTGTCCTAGAGTTGAATTTTGCAGGAAGAAACAAGAAGGGTACGAATTTGTGGGAGATCATGAAGTTGTTCAACCTTACAAAGGTTGTTCGATCAGGTATTTTAGTCAAACAATGGTCGAACAAAGCGTCAAAATCTTCAGAGGAGTTTGTTCGACCAATCAGTGGTTTGTTTCTCGACCATGGGGATGAGATCGAACTAAGGTCGAGCAAGACAGAGAAGAACAGGGGGCGCGATAAGGCAGGTTGTTCGACTTAGCACTACCTGTTCGACCAATTCATGAGGTCGAACGGAGGTCGAGCAAAGTGCCCAAAATGTCCAGAAGGGTTGTTCGACTTAGCACTACCTGTTCGACCAAGTCATGAAGGTCGAACGATGGTCGAACAAGTGAAGGAAAAATAGGGGCTCGACTACACGCGTTGCTCGACTTCCACGTGTTGTTCGACTATGAAATTTTGGTCGAACGGAGGTCGAGCTAGGTGATTTTAAAAGACAGATCTGAGTCGTTCGACTTACAAATGTTGTTTGACCAATCATCACAAATTGAGCCACTGTCGAACGGAGGCTAGGAGCAGTTTTAAAAAGGTATTTTATTCCGTTCTACACACTCATTCTCGTCACCCTTTCTCAAGCACCATTTCATAACTGTAAGTTCTTCCCCTTAACTTCCTCCCTTCATTTTAATCCTCTCTTCCACACACTTCACATCTAATTTTGAGGGATTGCAAGATCCAATCTCGGATTTTCACTGAACTTTTGGGGATTTTTGCTCTGTCAACGCACGCGCACCATGTCATACAAAGGTATGTTTTCTTCTCATTTCACTTGCGGATCATGATTATGTTGATTAGTAAAGAATGAGTGAGTGGATTCATGCTAGATTTGGTTTGTATTGAATGTTGAATTGCTTAAGTTGTTGTTATGGATTGCATTCGAAGATTTTTTAATTGTGCTTCGTTGAATTGTGGAAATTTTGTGTATTTGATGTTGTATGAGGCATGGGCTTTGGTTTAATTTCGAGTTATACATATGGGCTCATTGAATGTGGATATTGAAAAGATGCAATTGGTGATGGAACTTGAGCATGTATGTTTTGTGACTTGGTGAAACTTGGTGTTGACGTGCTATTATGTTAGTGTGGAGTAGTGTTGGACTACTTGAATCTTGATATTCTTGATTGATAGTGTTGGTTTGGAGTTGGATGATTTGAAAACACTTGAGATTGAGTTGGATTGGATACATGAATTTGAAGTCTTGAGTAGGATTCATGATAGACATAGACTTGGTTTTATCTCTTTTTGGTGTATTGAAGTACAATTTTTGTAGGGAAAGAGATTGTTTCTTCTTCGAAGAGGAAGGAAAACAAGTCACCCCCGTTGGTGGAGATTGTCAAGAAGATAAAGATGGATAAAAGGAAAACACCAAGGGATTTTGGAATCAAGATTGGCGAGTGGGAGGAGAATGAGAAGTTATAGAATGCAATCTTGTTGTAGATAAGAAGGACAAGGTATCAAGACGATCGGGCCATGATTGATATGCACATCATCAACGACATTCTTTGATGTTCAACCGAGTGGGCATTGCAGCATTCATGGAGATGAAAAGGGAGACATACTTTCACATCACTGCGGAAGTATTATGCACGCTGCAAGTGGAGCGTGGTGATGGATATCTTCCCTATGGCATTCATATGCAAATAGGCGGTCAAGCACAGAGTATGTGGGCTCATGAGTTTAACGTGATCATTAGCTGTAAGAATGTGGTTGGAAACGAGAGTGATGACTTTAGGGCGAATGATTTTTGAAGGGCTATCACGGGGAGGAATGAGAACTACAATTCCAACACTTCTAGAGCTGCTTTTATTCGCAACCCCGTTATTGCCTACATGGATCGGGTCCTAGGGAACACTTTGTTTGCCCGGTCTGAAGGGAGCTGTATTCCAAGAGGAGAACTGTATGTTCTATGATATATGCTCAATAGAGTTCACCTTAATGTGGCAGCCTACTTTTTCCAGCAGCTTCACAAGTTCACCACGCACGGTTTTCAGAGAGTAAATATTGGGGGGCTGATCACAATCATAGCGGAATACTACAGGGTCAATTTGAGTAGGTATGAACCTGTCCGAGGAGATCCGGACTTGATCTTGACCTCATGTTTCAGGATGGGGCTTATTGAGAGAGTGAATGATGCTTGGATGTTCATCCGAGGGAAGGAGCCTCGAACACTTGAGTTTCTGTTGGTGCTAGCCGATCTTACTACTGTGAGGGACAACAATAATTGGTTGATGAACATGACGGCATACACAGTGATCTCTGAAACGTGCTTGGGTTGAGTGAATTGGAGACTATTAGCTGAGTTACGGGAGGAGGGAATCGCATTGGACGAAGATATTATGCTTATTGGAGATCTAACTAATTTCAAGGAGGAGGTGCCATGGCCACCACAAGCCTTTGATTATCTGGAGGACATGCCTCCAGTGCAGTCGCAGCGGCCACTCGAGTAAGAATTTTTCGCACCACCACCACCACCGCCACAACCATAACCGCAGCCGCAGCAGGACTTCTGGGTGGCCCAGGATTAATTCTATCTAGAGCAATTCCGACTGATGAGTGAGCACTTCGCCAAGCTTAACGCGAACCAGCAAGAAACGAATAGACAACTGGCACTTGCGAATGCTAACTATTCTGCACTCAACACACGTAATGATGAGATGGATGATCGGTTGAGGCAGTTGCAAGATCATGGGTGATTGATGGATAGGAATTTCGATGCTTTGCATAGAGATGTGGATCAGATGCGGTTGGAGATGGGAGATAATGATGATGAGGGAGGATCGGATGATGATGATGCTCCGGAGGAGTGATGAGCATTAGGTTTTTTTACTCTTTTCTGATTCTTCTCATCTCCCATTCTCTTTTCTACTTTACATAAGCCGGTTTGAGTTTTTGGATGTAGTGGTGATTCATGCGCGGGTGGTCTGTATTTGATTGCCATGATGATTGAATGATGGATATGATGTGCTTGGGATGAATGCATGTTATGAATGGGTTCTTATTGATGCATGATAATTTGTTAATGGAAAGCATGTTCTATTTGTACTTGTAGTTCATAAGAAATTGATGTTGATTGCATGCCTTGAAGAGAGCTTAAGATTCTATTAACCTTGTGAGGATTTGAGCCTTTTGATCGTGCTATATGCATGTTTATTTATTATTGAGAGACGTTTGTGTACTCGTATTCTAGAACTTGACTTGAAGTCTTGTGTGAAATCTATAATTGATAGGTACTAGGGAGTGATCTTAGGCCGTTATTGTTAATCGAGTTACTTAGCCAAATTTTTCTTACCTTATAATTATCTTTGCAAGTCCTATTGAGCCTTTGAGCCTTTTTCTTCGCAAGCCTTGAAAATGAGTTGTTTATCCTTTTTGAGCCTTTAAGCCAATTACTAGTAAAGAGTGGAGGTAGACGAATGCTCCAGGAAGTTTTGAAGTGGAGAAGAGATTTGGTGAAAGTAAATTCAAGAGACGAGAAGTTAAATCTTGTGAGGGATAGTGCCTGAAACCGGTATCCCGAATGCTAGAGGGGGTAGTGCCCAAAACTGGTACCCTTATACTTGTAGAACACCGGAATTGGCTTGTTATTATGAGAAGAAGTCGAGCTAAGTGAAGATGGAGGAATGGTCTATGAGCATGATCATGTAAAGCAGTGAAGAGCGAGGAACTGAAAGTAATATACCAAGGTACTTCTTTACTAGTAAAGTTAGTCACTTACATATATTCTTCCACCTTAACCAAAGAGCCAACGTTACATCCTTTAAGTAAGTCCTTTGTGATCCTAGTATTGAGTCGATTATGGAGGGAGTTTTGAGACCTTTGTCAAGCTTATGGTTACGGAGTACATAAATTGAAAGTGAGTTTGATATCAACCATAAGGTGTATAGCTTTTACACTTGAGTGAGAGAGTAAATACTTACCCGTGACCTAGATGACTTAGCACTCGTAGAAGTATTGTGATTGATTGATGTTTGACGTGAATGAAAGGTATGATAGTTGTATGTTTTAAGTTAATATAAATGCATGTATTTTATATGTTGTACCTGGTGATTACACTTTTGGTTTTGATTTCTTTGCCTCGGGACGAGCAACATGTAAGATTGGGGGTTTGATGAGAGTGTAAATTCGCATGTTTTGGGCCTTGATTTGCGTGGAAATGAAATACTATTTGGTCTTTTATTGAGATGAATTGGTACGTTTATAGAAAAGGCACGAATCAGAGGGTACAAGGGCTATTTGAGCATATTTGTATAGGAAAACAGGTGAAAAAGGCTCAGAATTGGAAGACACAATTTTAGAGGCGAAATCAAGGTGTTGTTCGACCTCAGTGAGCTTGTTTGACCAACAGCACGTGGTCGAACGGGAGATGACAAGTCGAGCAGATTGCCAGAGCCCGTCCAGGAGGATCTGCTCGACCAACATTGTCTTGGTCGAACAGATGAGAGGAAGTCGAGAAAAGTGGAGAAAACTTCCAAAGAGCTGTTCCACTTGGAGGAGTTGTTCGACCAAGATCAACCTGGTCGAGCAACTGTGACTTGGTCAAACGGATTGCTGAAATTGTCTAGAACATTTTGTTCGAGCAAAAGCCCTTGTTCGACTTGCATACTATGGTCGAACGACGTGTCGCTGAATGCTATTTATGGTAATTTCAGATGTCTTTCACCAAATTTGACATGTGCTTCAAGCAAAGGCCCATCCTAAGCCCATAAGGAGATCCTATGTGTATAAAAGAAGGGCTTTCGCAGGAGAAAGAGAGACGCATCCAACGCACAAGACAACACATCTTCCTTCATCCACCAAGCCTCACCACCATCCGAAGGGGTTGAGAGAGAGGTTCGTCTAGCGAGTCAAGTAAGATCATACCAACTAGCCATGATTGTTCCTAGATCAATCATGGGCTAGAACCACCTTGGTAGTTCTAGGGTTATGAAAGTTTTATGAGTTAATCGAATTTCCATGTATAAACTCCGTACAACACTACTTGTGATTTATTTTATATAAGATTGTGCCTTTTCAATTCATACTCACGGTCGTTTTGTGCATCATTAACTGTTATGTAGAGTTTGAATACATCTCTTGGTTATTGATTGAGTGCGTTCATCGCTGAGCAGAATCACATGTTATATTTCTAAGTGAAGGGATTCCGAAGTCTTATTAGAACTATCTTATATAGATACTTGTTAATTAAATTGTATTCGGGTTAATAAGTAGGATAAAGAGTATTACTTTATAATACCTAAAAAGGGAGATCAAATCGGGTTAGAGTACTAAGTGCACGGAAAATAATTGATTATGATAGTACCTAGAAAGGGGGTAAAGTATACGTCTTGCTCCAAAGATATTCACATGTGTCATACGCTTGCTTGCTTGTGTCTATAGAGTATGCTTGCATGGTTTAGTGATGCGTCCATAAACCACATGGTAGAGTCGGACATCAACGCATGGAAAGGAAGTTAACGAATGAAACTGGATTACCTGATGAACTACTCCATAACTTTTTTGACCACACCGAATTCCTACTCTTATTTGTTTACTTATCTTGCTATTTTCATTATATGTTATTTAGTTTCTTAATCAAACCAACTCAATTTTACCACATAATCTTAATTAATTAGCATATAATTAGATTGATACTAATCCGTCTCTTGGATTCGATATACACTTCGTCACCTTTCGAATATACAATTGATATCCTTACACTTGAGGATTAATTTTGTGTGTTGAGAAAACGCTCATCACCTGGAAGCACACACGACTCCTAGCCTTGCAAGCACCCCACTGTGCGCATCACCCGACAGCCTGCTCGGTAACATGCCTGTCTTCAATCGTGCCATCTGGCCAGCTGCATGCCACACCACTTGAAAACATGCCACCCACGCTCGTTTGCACGCCCGGCTAGCCACACGTCTCCAAGCACCTTGTACGTCTTCAACTCTGAGCTCCCAGCAATCAGCTTCCAATACTAGCAATCAGCATGCTTTCGAGCATGCTGCCGAGCGCCCAGTCCACCATTCCACGCGCCATCGGGCGCCATGCTGTGCAGCCCACCAAGAGCCTCACACGGCATCGTGCCTGACAGTGCACATGGTTTCTTGATTAGCACGCCCGATTGTTCGCCAATCCACACGATTTGTGCATCCTTCCAGGAGTCTTGCATGACGTCACGCCCGGCATAGTGCACCTCTGCCCAGCAACATGCTCGGCCTAAATCCTATTCTCCCGACCACATGCTCGGTGACGAGTGCTCTTCTCACACCTCATCGCTTAGTTCCTATCGCTAACGCCCGGCAATCTTCACGGTACGCCCACCAGGTATGTCATCTGCTTGTGTTAGGTGTGCGACACCGTACGCCTCTCACAAGTATCATGCTTGCCATCGAGCGACACATCATCTCAAGACATGATTATCACAAATGGGTTTTGAAGTTTCACGATGTTTCATGAACATGTTTCACATACGACGATACAGGGTATATACAGGTACAATCAAATTACACCAAAACCCTAATCCTCATGTGATACTTACTCATAATTAAACCACATATTCCACATTAACTCTATCCTAATGTGTCAAGCTTTACCACGAAACCGAAGCTCTGATACCAATTGTTAGCGTTTGATCATTTATTTAACGTGAACCGTTAGGGTTTCATGCATTTCTAAATCAGCAAAAGCAAGAAGATAGAAGCGTATTACCTTTCACCAGGTATGTTGAAGAAAAACAACTGCAGAAAACAACCTCTTGATCTTCTGCTGTATTCTCAAGTCCAATCTTGATGTCGTGTGGGCGACGATCTTCAAGATCCTCTCAATCTGCTTCCTCTCCCTTTTCTCACGTGTTTTAGGCGCAGAATTAGGGTTTTCGAATAGCTGAGATTACTTATATATGGGCTACAACGGGGACCAGGAGGAGAAATTAGAGTCAGGCCTCCATTGGGCTTAAGTGTCTAAGTTTAGCCCAAAACTTATACTTAAGTCTAATAATAATAATATATTCCACTGAAATATTATTACTGCACTGCCGCTCCAATCCCATAATTATGTTATGAGCTCCTTCTTATTATGAGCCCGTTAGTCTCCCATGTTTAAGACATACAATCCCATTAATTAATTAAGTTACTGATAACTCTATTAATTAATATCTCATCCGAGAGTAGTACCACTCAACCTTGTTATCATGCTGGAATAAATCCACCTACAGGGTCTACATTATAATTCTTATAAGCTCCTCAAGGGAACATCATCAACATATTTAATAGGACACTTATTCCTTCTACAATCAACAACACACCATATAGACAACACTATTTCCCAACTCACCGAATTTGTTGATTTAATTACATGTAAATCTCACCCATTGATGAATCAAAGAAATAAATACTGCCTTACGTGTTGAGGTTATTGTATAGGGATTAAAGAGCACGAACATCGATAATAACTGAGATCAAGTTCTCCTATATAGTCAGTATATGTCGAACGATCTCAAGCGGTCCTGCTCAATACATAAAGTACACTAATGTGATTCTATATTCAAGACAAACTAATATCAAATCACTCTACAATCATCCTGATAGAGAGTCCCTGTCTATCTTGATTGTGACATATGTTTAAACTTTATAAGGAATCCAATAATTTGATCTTCCGCGTGTTGTCGCACAACATATTATCTACAGTATAAAGTAAGTGGACATTTGCAATTATAATATGCAAAATATTTGATCATATGATTCTCATTTCAAATTCATTGTTAAATATTGTTCATATAAAAGCTAGACTTTTAGTATACAATCCAACATATTGATCCATCATCAACTAACAGGATCTAATTATCTTCGATTGAAGTAGGTTGCTCTTGGCACAAAGTCTAAGTTGCAATTTATTAATGGTGATCTCAAATGTCGGGTAAAGGAGATGTTGCATATGATTCATTGAGAAAAGTTCGTTGGACAAATATAGCATGGATTCTCAATACTCTGTGTAAGGAATTGAGCGATACATTTGTTTATGCTAAATCTGCAAAGGAGCTTCGAGATGTGATCGAGCGTCGCTATGGAGAAAGCAATGGTCCACTCATATACAAGGTAAAGAGAGATATCAGTGCCATATCCCAGGGTACTAGTATTATCATTGAATACTTTAACAAATTATCTAAGCTTTGGGATGAATTATGCAATTTGGAGCTAGCCAGAGGTACTTTATATTTGTGAGGCAGGAAGGTTCTTGCTAAACGATATCAAGATGACAAACTTATGTAATTTCTCATGGGGCTCAATGACTGTTACGATTCCATAACAAATCAGATATTGCTCATGGATCCTCTACCTTCTATTGACAGAGCTTTCTCTATATTAGTTGTCACAGAGAGACAACATTCAGTTCATGTCTCCGTCTCTAAGTACGATTCGGTGGCTATGGTGGTAAAATTCTCTAGTTTTGGAAGGGTAACAATTTTAAGAGCGGTGGATTACAGTCTGTAGACCGGAATGGGGGGAGAGGTGGAAATTCTACTCCATACACAAAGGAAGAGAAGGCAAAAATGACATGTGATCACTGTGGCAGGCCTGAACATGACATGGCCACATGTTTCAAAATGCATGGAATCCCTACCTGCTATACCTTAAAAAGAAAAGGGACAAAAATTTTGCTCACAATCTTAGTCTTGAGTAGAGTAATACTCAGAAGGAGATTCATGCACCAGGTGGATTTTCCTCTGAGTTCCAGAGTTTTATGAAGTTGATGACTACGTTCATGGAGGGAAAGAATAAGGAAGGACACGATGTAAACTTTACTCAGTTTGCAGAAATTATATAGGTAATGGCTCTTACTCCATTAATTATGCTTTATCCTTGGTTGATATTGGTGGTTCAAAGGATTGGATAATTGATATTGGTTCTAGCAAGTACATGTGTACTCAATTTGCTTTAGCGTGTCGTTTAACTCCTATACAAAGTAGAACTACAGTTTCTCTCCTTGACTGTAGTATCAAAGAGGTTTATTTTGTAGAAGAGGTGGATTTATCTCCTGAAATCACATTAAAGGAGGTCCTATATATCCTAAGTTTTAAATATAATTTGTATCAGTCACACAGCTTTGTATAGATTCATGTTTTTTTTGGAATTTTGGTAAATTTTTATTCCATGCCAACGTTTTCAAAGTACATGAGTAACAATGTAAGACGAGACCTAACACTCCATCTACAGCTAAAGTCTATAGATGCAACAAAGTCAATAATTCAAATACAATCAAACAATTTGAGTCATGATCCTGTCTGCAACATGGCTTGAAGATAGCATTCGAGACCCAAATAGCAGCGCATTTCTTTCTAACCATATGTGATACATAATAGTTGAGAAAGTGATGAAGAGCAACTTTTTGGCATTCACATTAGCTCTTGTGTCAAAGATGATTTTCTTAAATCCATCCACCACGGAAACCACCCTTCTTCTCCATCCCACCCATCTACCAATAATCTCCCATATGCAACGTGTGTAGGGACATTGAAAAAACACATGTGATTGTGTTACTTCATTACCCACATAGAAACCACACGTTGGATCTTCATCTTTGTACCAACCAAAGTCTAAAGTTGTATTTCTTCACAATCCATTTATGCCATATTTGTTTATAAACAAAGGAAGTGTCGGCTGCCTCTTCCTTTCTCATCTGCTGATACATGAGTAATGAGCTGAATTTTCCTTGAACCCAACATGTTTGCATCATCTGAAGGGTGACTCCTACATCCCCATCTTCCAGCTGAATGTTCATATTCCTGATACTCAAAAGGGTTTTCCAAAGATAGGACGAGTTAGCTCCAGAGGGAACTACCATCCAGTGATGACAAGTGAGATACAATGAGTGTATCCATTTTACACATAGAAATGTGGATTCTGTATGTGTGTCCCACAAGGCCAACTCTAGTAACGCCCTGTTCCATACTCGTATATCCTTCAATCCTAAACCACTTGCATGTTTCGGATGTAGAATGTCCTTCTAAGCTACTGCACATACCTTCGAACCCCAGAGGAATCTTCTAATCAAAGACTCAATTTTTCCAATGACTACTGCTGGAACTTTCACCATCGCACACCAGAAAGCAAGGATGCCATAGATTCCTTAGGTGATAAGTTCAAGTCTTCCAGTGAAAGAGAATAATTTAGAAGACCATCTTCATATCATGTTGTGTACTTCATTTAGAAGTGGGTTGAAATCCTGAATTCCAATCCTCCTGCTGCAGCTGGAATCCCAAGGTACTTGAATGGAATGGATCCGCTACAATAGTTGAGGGTGCGCTTAATATGATCAGCATTAATGGAAGAAACACCTGCCATAAGTAGGTTAGACTTTTGGGGATTCACAACAAGTCCCGATACTCCCTCAAACTCCTTTAATGTCAACTCAATACACTTTGTTGTTTGTGTGTCTCCATATCCAAATATTAGGAGATCATCTGCAAAGATCAAGTGTGATACCCTAACTCTTTTACAAATTCTAGAATGGAATTTGTACTGCCCCAATACAATCTTACTCTTTATCAACCTGCTAAAGTAATCCATACATACCACAAAAAGAAGGGAAGATATTGGATCTCCTTGTCGGAGTCCTCTCTTGCCCTTAAAAAATCCCTCTGGCTTGCCATTAATTAGTAGACAGCATTTAATTCTCTACGTAGTCAAGACGGAGCAAGAGATATAATTCTATCTCCCTTTAATTGTAGTATAGTGGTGAGTATTCCAGTCTGTCACGCGAGTGACCCCTTGATGCGCGTTTTCTTTGCATGCAAAATTAATCCCCAAGTATTAAGGATATCAATTGCAGCTTAAGCAAGTGACCAAGTGAATATCGAACCCAAAGGACGGCGTATTATCAATTTAATTATTTACTAAATTAATTAAGACGAAGGGTAATTAAGTTTGAGGTTTGGAATTTAAACTACTAACAAGAAATTAAAATGGCAAATAAAATAAAATATCACTCGAAGAATACTAAAGTGGATCAAGTAAGAGAATAGGTAGCCCTAGGATAATCCAGTTCACGCATTAATTTCTCTTCCGTGTGTTGATGTCCGACTCTGCCTTGTGGAATATGAGAGCATCACTAAACCATGCATATCTACTCTATAGACACAAGTAAATATACGTGTAACACGTGTGAATAACTTTGGAGCAAGAGATATAATTTCACCCCCTTTCTAGGTACTATCAGTATCAATTATTTTCCTGGCCAATTGGTACTCTAATCCGATATGATCTCCCTTTTAGGTACTATAAAATTATCCTCTTTATCCTACTTAATAACCCGAATTCAATTCAATTCAATTTATAAGTATTCATATATGATAGTTCTAATGAAGCTTTGGAGTCCCCTCACTTAGAATTATAACATGAAATCCTGCTTAGCAGTGAACGCACTCAATCAATAACCAAGATATATATTCAGACTCTAAATAACAGTTAATGATGCACAAAACGACCGTGAGTATGAATTAAAAAGGCACAATCATATATAAAATAAATCCACAAGTAGTGTTGTACGGAGTTTACACACGAAAGTTCAATTAATTGGTAAAAACCTTCACAACCCTAGTTCTACCAAAAAGGCCTTAGACCATGATGTTACGAAGAACAATCTTGGGTGTTGGATAGATCTTACCCGGATGTCTGGAAAATTACAAGATAAATTAGAAAATGAATAAAACCCAAGATGTGGGCATCGTCGCGTCCTTCTCCGTTTTGAATTCTCCTCATGGTTCTCCTCTTAATTCCACAGATGAATTTTCAAAGTGATGGATGGATGGAGAAAATGATGTGGATGATGGTTGGGGGGTGAACCCCCCTTTTGGGGTGTAGGATGGTTGTGTTGTGTTTTTCTCCCTCAATAATATGACTCAATTGTATCTTCTTGGTATGATCTACATCCCCTTTTATACTTGTAAGCTCTCCTTATGGACCTAAGATGGGCGGCTTTTTCTTGGAAAACACGAAGAAACACGTACTTGGGGTGTAAAAATTGAATCCGGACGCGTCCCAGGCATGGAGTTCGACCTAGGGTTCGACCTTGGGGCTTGGTCGAACCCTGGTCGAATTGAGATCGGCGATAATTCACACTTCAGGCTTCTGATTCGACCAAAATGGCTTTAGTTCGACCATGGGGTCTGATCGAACTGTACTGTCGTGGTCGAATCCCACTTGCGTCGTCTCATTGTTTCGCGTATAACTTCCACATCCGAGCTCTGATTTGAGTGATTCTTGCGCTCACACGATTCTCTCTTCTATGGCTTTCTATCCATATAATGAAATAACAAAAAGTACAAGAGTTGAAGGTGTAAAAAGCTATGCAAAGTAACACAGCTGTTCTGTTCGACACAGCTCGCGCGACGTTACCACTTTGATCATATCTCTCTCGTTTGGATTCCGATATGGGTTTTATTTATGCCAAAACGATACTATTTTCAGTGGTTTTCCAACCATGTATCACACTTCCAATTCGGAGCTCCACACGAACATAGAAAAATTACACAAGTTGGACATGCATTTTTTAGCATTCTTGCACAAATTTCACCTTTTCTCTAACTTTGCACTTTTGATCCTTTTTCCACCTAAAACACAATAAAATACCTCAAGTGCACCTTTTTCACACATATATTCAATATAAGATCCTTGTGCTAATATATGACAACAATATCAACCAAAAAGGTGTTCAATTGGACATTAAAACACACTAATTTCCACTCTCATCAATCCCTCAAACTTACCTGTTGCTCATCCCGAGGAAACAAAATAAAAATAAAGAGAAAGAGAGTAAGAAAATTAGCGGAGAAACAAGGATTAAGACCAATACCCCATTCAAAATACAATTGTTCTCAACTTAGATCCTGCAACTTTCATTACATGTAATAATCACATCATAGCATACAAGTTAAGACAATCACCACCAATTCAAATGCTCTATTAACATGTTCTCACGGGAAGTATATATCACTCGCACTCAAGTGTAAAAGACGTACACTTATGGGTTATGGTGTTTTGCTCAAATTCAATTCAAGTGCATGCATAACCATAAGTTTGCCAAATATCTCAAACTCTCCACCACTAAAAGTATGATTCGAAAATAAGATCAAAAAGGACTTTTAATATGATGTAATGTTGGCTCTTTGGTAAGGGTAGAAAACATATGGATAAAGTAACTCAATTAGCAGAGAATTAAAACCAGAGATCTTTTGTGCTACAGATTTTTACACTTCAAGGCTATCCAGCTTCATGCTATCTAATTTTCTTTTCTCTCATTTCCTTCAAGCTCAACATACTTTTTCTTTCCTTTCTTTTTTCTTGAGGTACCAGTTTCGGGCACTACCTTTAACATCTCGGGGTACCAGTTTCAGGCACTACCCCTAAGCAACTTATTTTTCAACTCATAATCACTTGTACAACTCCAAATATTTTATTCCTTCCAAACTCCATCAAAATCAACTTCATACACTTTGACAACATTTAATTCTCCACTAAATATAGGAATTTCATGGCTCAAATAGGATATCAAAGTGGCTATCTTCATAGGTTGCCAAAGAAATAAGGCTTTCAGGCTCAAAAGGGCTAACTACGGATATATAATTATTTGGTGGGAAATTATTTGGCAAAGTGACTCATAAATTCAAGGATGGCCTAAAATCATCTCTCATCATCTAACACACATGTGGATTCAAGTAAGACAAGAGGCAAGTTCTAGAATACAAACACAAGAACGATATTCACCAGAAAGAAATATCATATGTTTATGTATGGCTCAAAATCTCACATAGGTTTAAAACAAGTAATAGAGCACTTTTCATGGTAAGTAATATTCCACAAGTACACATAGAACTTCATACCACAATATAACTCAAGTACATTTCCTTCATCAATTTCAAGAGCATATGAATTTCAAGCACAATTTAAACAATATAAGCTCACATGGATCACAAAACCAAAATTTCAATCCTTCCACTCTCATAAATTATAAGCACACATAAAAATTAGAATAAGGAAACGAGCGCACCTGATTTTTCTCCTTCAAAACGTATGCACGAGCTCCTCGAGTTATTCAACTCGGTCAGGTCAAGCCTTAGCGTAGAACTCGCCTTGGCACTCTTTTACCTATTCTATCATCAAAGCTCAAACACACCTCATCATCACATGATTCATCAATAATAAAATAGGAGAACTATAAGAAACACTTAATTGACTATCTAAACGACTCCACACACTAGAAACTCCATTGAACAATAGGCAAATTGCAAAAAATTGGCACATCAAAACCGATTAAAGTTTCAACATACCACAAAAAATCAACTCCCTTAGCAAATATTACAAAGAAAAGATTATAATATTCGTGCTTCAATGAGGTAAGAACATCACACCCCCCCAAACTTAGTAAAAACATAAATTGAAACTAAGTTTACAAAGAGATGTAATTGCCGATTAGTAAGCACCTTAAATATAAAAATTTCTTACTCACACGAAAGAAATAAAGCAATAAAACGGAAGGGCAAGCCCCCAACAGGCGCTCATGTTTAACGTCGAAGAGTCACGACGGATGTAACCTTTAAAACTACTGGATCATAGGACGGTCTTCTCGCATCCTCACCTTCAAGTAGTTTCTTTCCCTCTTCTTGTCTACACTCAGTACCTCACCTTTCTTGGTAACAAGTATATGATCCTCAGAATTACCTTCCTCCATGGCTATCTAAACACCTCCTTGTCAATCTTCCACTTAAATTCAGAATTATCTGTCTTAGTAAAATCAAGATTAAACAAGTTAGAAACCACATCTATGATCTTGCATGATTGAGTTTCCATGGGCATCTTCAATGCTTGATCAAGAGAGAAAACCACATCTTCATTATCCATCTGCAGTCTAAGCTTCTCGTCTCTTAACCTCTTTGTTCTTTCTCATTTCATCTCAACTATAAGCTAAGTATTCTGCTCATGTAATGGTACTAGAGTATTTTGAATAACAGGTATAGCATTTTGCACGAAAAATGGTGCCGAACAAGGCAGTTTGACCTCTGGTGCTGGTCGAACCAGATGTATAGTGGTCGAACCAAGCTTCAGAGAGTGCATTCTCTACCGGACAGGTCGGTTCGACCACAGTTCGACCAACCGGGCTGGTCAAATGATAGTGGTCGTGGTCGAATCGGGCATCAGACAAAACAGAGTACGTGGGACAGTATGATTCGACCTTGGTTAGACCAGTAGGGTTGGTCAAATCGGTGTGATCGTGGTCAAATCGGGCATCAGATAAAATAGATCATCCTGAACAGTTGCGTTCAACCTGAGTTCAACCAGAGCTTCTGGTCGAATCGACCTATTTTTGGTCTAACTGACCCTCTGCTTCTTCCGAATGTCAACCAGGTGCCTGGTTCGACCTTCCCTTCTTAATTCGACCACCTGTGCTGGTCAAATCGGGGTCGAAATGGGCTTCTTTCGCTTTAGATTTTGATTTCGGCTTCATCGGTCCCTCATACTGCGTTCCATACCTCAACGTGATGGTTTTATTCTCTAATTTTTGTGTCAGTTGATTCATGTTCGCGGTCATCTGCCCCATAATCCAAGTTAGGTCCTTCAACTGCTTAGATAAATCTGCATGATCAACATTCATTCTAGCTTCGATGTGGTCAACCCTTGCATCATTCTCAGCCATGTATCGATTGAAGGTATCTTCAACACTCTTCACTTCTTGCTGCTTCATACTAGGCCCCCTTTGTGTCAACTCTGTAATCTGCCTTTGCTGGGATTCTAGTAGCTTGTTGATGTAAGCTAAACTAGAAATGATCTCATCATCCGTATTCGGCTTCTCCACTTGATGTTCAACCTGCGCTACCTTGGCAAGTACATATGATCCTCTATCTCTCTCTACAGGCCAGTCACGTAAATTCATAGAGATGTCTTCAAACAACTTTTCTGCTTCAAGTGCTGTTTCAGATAACAGCGCTCCTCCTGACGATGCATCAATAAAAATACGCGACTCACAATCCAATCCATAGTAGAAGATACTTATGTATTCATCCTTAGACATTTCATGTTGTGGGCACCTCCTGAGCATGTCTTTAAACCTGCCCACGCCTCATAAAACTTCTTTTCCAGATTCATCACAAATTAAGTGATATCTTGCCTCATCCTTAAGATCCTTGAGGGTGGCATGTATCTCTCCAAGAACTTTTGCTGCAGTTGGTCCCATGTAGTGCAATCTACTGCATCATGAGTTTCATACCAAGCTTCTGCCCTATCAATCAAAGAGAACTTGAATAAGGCGATCCGCCTAGCATGATCATTAGCTCCAGCACCTTTTTGAGTGTTTGCATAACCAATAAATCTTTTGAGATGCTGATATGGATCTTCAAAGCAACCTTCAGAAAAGGGATTCTTCTCTACCATGTTAATAAGAGCGGGATATATCTCAAAATCATCATCTTTTCCCCTTGCTCCTATCAACCCCATATTACCAATTCCATTGTATTTGAATGTATCACGTATGGCAATATTATCCGGATTCTGCCTTGCTCCGGCCATGTTTAGCTCAATGTGATACTTCTTCCTTTCTTTCCTCTCCTTTTCCTAGTGCACAAGTACCTCAAAAAAATTCAAGGTTAGATAGAAATAAATAATCACAAACAAAAGTCTTAATCAACTAGAAATAATAAATTAATAATAACAGCCATCTCCGGCAACGGCGCCAAGAACTTAATGCGCGTTCTCTTTGCACGCAAAATGAATCCCAAGTATTAAGAATATCAATTGCAGCTTTCGCAAGAGACCAAGTGAATATCGAACACAAAGGATGGCGTATTATCAATTTAATTATTTACTAAATTAATTAAGACGAAGGGTAATTAAGTTTGAGGTTTGGAATTATTAAACTACTAACAAGTAATTAAAATAGAAATAAAATAAAATATCACTCGAAGAATACGAAAGTGGATCAAGTAGGAGAATAGGTAGCCCTAGGATAATCCAGTTCACGCATTAATTTTCCTTCCGTGTGTTGATGTCCGACTCTACCTTGTGGAATATGGACGCATCACTAAACCATGCATATCTACTTTATAGACACAAGTAAATATGCGTGTAACACGTGATAATAACCTTGGAGCAAGAGATATAATTTCACCCCCCCCTTTCTAGGTACTATCAGTATCAATTATTTTCCTGGCCAATTGGTACTCTAACCCGATATAATCTCCCTTTATAGGTACTATAAAATTATCCTTTTTATCCTACTTAATAACCCGAATTCAATTCAATTCAATTGATAAGTATTCATATATGATAGTTCTAATGAAGCTTTGGAGTCCCCTCACTTAGAATCATAACATGGAATCCTGCTCAGCAGTGAACTCACTCAATCAATAACCAAGATATATATTCAGACTCTACATAATAATTAATGATGCACAAAACGATCGTGAGTTTGAATTAAAAAGGCACAATCATATATAAAATAATTCACAAGTAGTGTTGTATGAAGTTTACACATGAAAGTTCAATTAATTGGTAAAAACCTTCACAACTCTAGTTCTATCAAAAAGGCTCTAGCCCATTATGTTACGAAGAACAATCATGGGTGTTGGATAGATCTTACCCGGATGTCTGGAAAATTACAAGATAAATTAGGAAACGAAATAAACCCTAGATGTGGGAGTCATCGCGTCCTTCTCCGTCTTGAATCCTCCTCTTGATTCTTCTCTTGATTCCACAGATGAATCTTCAAAGTGATGGATGGATGGAGGAAAGGATGTGGATGATGGTTGGGGGTGATCCCTCCTTGTGGGGTGTAGTATTGTTGTGGTCTCTCTCCAATCCAATATGACTCTATTGTATCTTTTTGGTATGATCTACATCCCCTTTTATACTTGTAAGCTCTCCTTATGGACCTAAGATGGGCTTTTTCTTGGAAAACATGCAGAATCACGCACTTGGGGTGTAAAAATCGGATTCAGACGCATCCCAGGCATGGAGTTCGACCTAGGGGCTTGGTCGAACCCTGGTTGAATCGAGATCGGCTATAATTCGCACTTCAGGCTTCTGATTCGACGAAAATGGCTTTAGTTCGACCAAGGGGTCTGGTCAAACTGTACTGTTGTGGTCGAATCCCACTTGCGCCGTCTCACTGTTTCGCGTATAACTTCCACATCCGAGCTCCAATTTGAGTGATTTTTGTGCTCACGCGATACTCTATTCTTTGGTTTTCTATACATATAAAGAAATAACAAAAACTCTAAGATTTGAAGGTGTAACATGCCATGCAAAGTAACACAGCTGTTCTATTCGGCACAGCTCGCGCGACGTTACCACTTTGATCATATCTCTCTCGTTTGGATTCCGATTGGGATGTTCTTTATGCCAAAACGATTATCTTTTCAGTGGCTTTCCAACCATGTATCACAATTCTAATTCGGAGCTCCACACAAATACAGAAAAATTACACAACTTGGACATGCATTTTTTAGCATTCTTGCACAAATTGCACATTTTCTCCAACTTTGCACTTTTGATCCTTTTTCCACCTAAAACACAATAAAATACCTCAAGTGCACCTTTTTCACACATATATTGAATATAAGATCCTTGTGCTAATATATGACAACAATATCAACCAAAAAGGTGTTTAATTGGATACTAAAACACGTTAATTTCCACTCTCATCATAGCAACACATTGCTCAATCCACACGCAGGAATCTTGGTGGAAAGCCAAGTCCTCGTAGTACATCAAATAGAAAAGTCCAACTAACTGAATCAAAAGCCTTAGTGGTATCCACTTTCACTGTCATGCGAGGAGTTATAGTACCCTCCTTTCGTCCATATCCACGACAGATCTCCTCTGCAAGCATTATGCAATCTCTCATTTTTCTCCCTGTTACAAACCCAAATTGAGCTAGATCAATAAAAGTAGGAAGACATCTTCTCATGCGAACTGCTATAATCTCTAATTTTCTCCCTTTCACTTTCATGTTTGAAATGTATTTTTCTTGCCTCAACATGCTCTTTTCAAGACCTTCGGAGTGGTGTTACACTTTTGGAAGGAGAGCTAAAAGGGCATTTATATTTTTTAAGAAGTCAGATTTCTAAGAACCATGCTTGTAGTGTTTCTTTGGAGACTTGACATAGGAGTCTTGGTCATTCCTTTCTTATTACTTTGACTCATTTATGTTTTTTGAAAATTGCTTGTAATTCTTCTACTGCTGAAGCTGTTACGTATTGTGAAACCAATTATAAAGCAAAATAACATTGTTTACCTTTTGGGGTTAGTTTAATACATACTACTTGCTACTTTGAACTCATTCATGTTGATGTATGGGGTTCTTGCAGAGATAAGTGTCATAATAATACTCCTTATTTCTTAACCATCGTGGATGATTTTCGTAGATACACTTGGGTTTTTTTTATGACAGTGAATTCAGAAGTTGTTGCTATATTGCAAAGATTTATTATCATGATTGATAGACAATTCAACCGCAAAAGATGTTCAGCACTTTCTTTCTTCCCAGGGGATTTTGCACGAGAAATCTTGTGAGTTCACAACAAAATGGAGTAGTGGAGTGGAAATATAGGCATTTATTGGAGGTAGCTAGAGCCTTTCTATTTGAGGTAAATATGCCTATTGTTTTTTGGCCTTTTTCTGTCTGAAATGCTACATACATTATAAATAGAACTTTTACAGCTCTTTCAGGCTAGCTCAGTTATTTTGAGAGGCTTTATGGCAAGCCACTTGATTTCACCTGGTTAAAGCCTTTTGGATGTTTAGCATATGCTGCAGTACCAATTCCGATCAGAAGCAAGTTTGCATCCCAGTCCCTCAGGTGTACCTTTATTATCTATGAACCCGGGCAGAAGGAATACAAGCTTTATGATCTTGATAATAATCAATTCATTGTTTCTCAAGTTTTTAAAGACCATATATTCCCTTATTCTGCTTTCATTTCTCAAATTTCATCTCAGGCACAACTGCTATCATGTGGTCTTGACTTTGATAGAATTGATGATGTTGAGATTTATTCTAAAAATTTGGGCATCTATTCCTGATCCCCAACTCTCTTCTCCTCAACCAATTCTCCCAAATATATATAACTCTCCTAAAACCTCCAAAAGGAGTAGTAGGCATATTCAACCACGCAAAGGATTTTATTTGTCAAGCTTTTCTAGATAAAATATATCTTGATAAGGAGCTTTCCTTTAACAAACCAGCAACGATGGAAGAAGTTTGGATTAAAGCCATGGATGCTGAGCTTGAAGCTCTGGAGAACAATCATACTTGGTTGTTAACTGTGTTAGAATATAACTATCTTATATCTCTCTTAACAGTCAAATATAGAAGTAGAGGAACTCTCATATTATATTTCTCTCTAACTTGACAACTTACAAATGAAAACAGAGGTGGGTATTTATAGGAGAATACCTTACACGAATCATAATTAATAGCATATGTGTATCATCCAACAGACCTACATATATGTATATAATTAAATAATTTTGACTCTAATAAATTTATAAAAATGAATCTGATTACTAATTATTATTTCAACACTCCCCCTTAAACTTGATTTCATCACTCCAAGATAGTAGTGCAACTTCTAGAAACTTCGGGCTTCAAAGGTTTAGTGAAAATATCACCCAACTGAGCTTGAGACTTCATATATTCAAGCTCAACTCCTTTCTTCGAAATGTAATCACAAATTAAATGATACTTAATATTATTGTGCTTACTCTTTTCATGAAACACTTAATTCTTGGCCTTTTGTTTGCACCCTTTGACAACCAACCTTCACTTACAATTTCCAACCTCTTCTTTTTCATTTTACTTGATCTTGTAAACCCACTTCACACCAATTGAGTTTTTCTTCTTTGGTAACGATGCTAGGTCCCAATTATCATTTTTCTTGATCGCCTCAATTTTCTCATCCATGGCATTTCTCCATTTTTTTATTACGATCAGCATCAACAAAACCTATAGGCTCACTTTTTGCTAATAAGCAAGATTGAGCAACACTATGTTCAAATTTATTTTATCTTCCGTTGTGTCGTAGATTACTCGCAACTCTCTAAATCTTTGAGGTCTTTCACTTGAACTTGCTTCATGAACTTATGTATTTTGCTAAGAAGAATTTTGGAAAAAGTCATGGCTTCAACTCGAATTATATTTGATAGTAGAAAAGCTAGTTTCTTAAGGTCACTCAAATTTTGTTATAGTAGAAAAGAGAGTTGGGGTACGGGAGGGGATTGTTGCTGAGATATTTAAATCTACATGTTATCTGTTAGGTTGAAAGTGAAATGCTATGAACAATTTCAAGACATCTAAAAATTTAGGCCATTTAGTTTTTGTTATGAGAATTTATAGATTGATAGTTTAATCTTGTTTCTAACTTTTATGTTGAAGGAATTAGTGAATCAACGATTTATGTAGAACAATTTTCCATTGTGATAAAATGAAGAGAATTCTGTGTGTTACTATTCTAAAAGAGGAGGTGCGTTCGTATTTTAATAATTAGAGCACCGAATGATTATATTTTTTTATTAAGTTCAATAATTTAAGCACTTCCTTTTTTCCTCAAATAATCCGTCTCCCCTTAATTACCCAACCCAAAGATTATTAAAACTGATCATACTTGATTCTGGTAGGAACTTATACCTTTTTGTAATACATACACAATATAGACCATCTCTAAATTTTACAGTATTGTTCTTGTTATAGTTAATGAAAGGAAGTTTACTTGTGTTTGGACATTAGTTTCCTAAGGAGAAATATCATACATGGAAATGTTGCAAGTTTGGTTTCGGATAAATTTCCTAGCCATAAAAGAAGCTGCCAAACTTGAACTGAGAAAAGGTAGGGAACCATTGGCTGGAAAAGAACCTTAATACATTACAACTGCTTCTTCAGACCACATAAGTCCAACTCCTATCAATGGTACACTGTGGTCGTTATTTTGTTTTGGGTTAAGATTAAATGTTTTCATAAAAACAGGATAAATGGCCAGGATTGATTGGTTACACTACTAAAAAAATGGTTTTTACTATCAGTAAATTTAGTATCCGTAAAACAATCGTATAAATATTATTAATTTAGATACAAAGTTTATGAGAGTAATTTAATCCATATTATTTTATTTTTAGTATCAACTTTTTTGTGACACATATTTAATTTAATATCAAAATATTTTTAACCAATATATATCCTTACTTTGAGTATCATTATTTTTTGATGCAAATTGTAAACCTGAATTTACTAAAGATTTACCCCCATTTATTTCCTCTCTAATCTTCTTTTTGTTATCTAAATATTTTTGACTACTAATAGTATCGAACTTGTCGATTCCATTGACCCATTACTCTATTGGTATTGCAAGTTAGCGATACTAATCTTTTTTTATTTTAAAAAAAAAAATTAAAAGAATCAGAGCTACCAAAATCAAAGGAAGCGTATCTTTTTCGGTGGGTTGCCCATTCGGCGAATACGCGTGTGATTCTCTCTCTTTGGTTCATCCAGTGAATTAAATAATTGATTCTCTCATAGTTTATCAAGCGAGTTTAAGTCGTGATTGTTTCTAGGTAGGTTTTCAATTCTTTCTTTCTTTGTTGCTAGTCACTTTTCTCCCCAATTATTTCATACGGTTTCTCGAGGTTTCTCCACTTTTCTGAAATGGCTTACGACTAAATTAGCTACTCTGATAAATTAGCAATCAATTTTAATTTTAGAAATTAAATCCCTAATTTGATTTTACTGCTGGCGATAATGAATGCGGTAATGCTTAGGCAGGGGTAATACGGCAGTATTAATGTGTTAACTCTCAGGCGGCACCAACTGTGGTGAACCTGGTGCCGGGAATACCAGTGAGGTCATCGAGCATGCTGATCGTGGTGCAACAGGCACATTGGGCAAATAGATCATGAAAAGAGCATTATTGTTAGTGTAGTTAGTATTCATTTCCCTAATTCCTTGGCTTGCATCTACTATGCATAGTATGACCATTTGAAATTACGACTAGTACTTATGTTTATGGCTTTCTAATGATGCTTCTAGCGGAATGCTTGTTATATAGAAATTATGTATAAATGGTCTCAACATACTGCATTTTCCTCTTTATACAGGTGATGTTTATGCTGGGTTAGACCCATTGCATCTCTGTTATAAAGAAAGTCAAATATGTATATTCTAATGATCTGAATCCCTGTACTGTCGAGTATCCTGAGAAGAACTGCAACCTCAATAAAATTGAGAGGAAAGTTGAGGTACCCAAACTTATATCATCCCATGTTCCTGCTCTAAAATATTCCAGAAATCAAACACCTTACAAAATAGATGACAAAAAAGTTGAAATTTTTTACCATAAACTTTATATTAAATTGACTTCACTTTGTGTGTGGTGCTTGGAGATTTTTTTTTTTTTTGAATTTTTGGAATTTATTTTGATCTTTCAAATTTTTTTTGCGACTTTCCAAGTGTCTTGTGTGTCTTGTGTGTTTCCTAGAATTGGTGTGGTTAAATTTTTGGTTGAATTTTGAATTTTATATATTTCTCCTATGACTTTATTGATGAATTCTGATTTGTGATGAGATGTGTTTGAGTTTTAATTATTGAAGAAGGTATAAGAGTGGCAAGACGAGTTCTACCCTGAGGCTTTGACCTGACCAAGTTGAAAAACTTGAGGAGCTTGTGAATGTTTTGATGGAGAAAAATTAGGTACCTTCGTTTCCTTATTTTAATTTTTTATGTGAATGTTGATTCTTGAGTAGTTGAGGTATTGAACTAGGCAATAATATTATTAAAGATAAAAGAAAAAGAGAAAGGAAAGGGGTACATAAAGAAAGCGGTAAAAGATGTTTAAGGGAAGCCAAACTTACGGCTTTAAAGGGAACCAAACAGACGGCCCTCAAAATCATTAAGTTTCTCTCTTAATTTTGAGATAGTTGTTACATTCTTCCTGTTAACCGGCTTTATCTCTGAAGTGTTGAGTTTCGCTTGGAGACAGGTGTTGAACTTAAAAGCCAATTGGAAAAAGTTTTTATTGCAGCCCCTTTTTTGTTTGACCTTACTTAGTTGAAGAGTAGGGAATTCCTCAAACGAAGGGGTGTAGTCTGTCGAATTGGGCTCGACATAAGTGTAAGCAGCTTTACCAGGATCCATGGTACGTTCTAACTGCTTTTGAAGTAAAAAAGCCTTCTTGGTTTCATCGTCCACACCCTTTTTTGTTAAAGCCATAGCAGCACGGAAGACATCTAGTGCGTTAAAACACTACAAGAAACTGCAAGATTACCGACGAAAAAATCCGTCGATAAAATATGAAAAATCCGTCGGTAAACAATTTACCGACAGATTACCGACGAAAATGGATCTGTCGTGAAAACCTGCATCGGTAATTATTTAGCGACGGAATTTTAAATCCGTCGGTAATTACCGACGGATTTTTTCGTCAGTGAAAAAATATTTTCGTCGGTAATTATTTAGTGTCAATTCGTCGGAAGGGATAATATAGTGACGTTTTTACCGACGAAAAATCCGTCGGTAAGTTTACCGACGGAAATAATCCGTCGGTAAATTCAAAATGCAGAATTAAAATAAATAATGACTTACGACGAATTTTTCCGTCGGTAATATTACCGACGAAAAATCCGTCGGTAAAATGCAAAAGGAAAAATAAAAAAAAATTAAAATTTTTTCCAATTTAATAAATCTTAAAAAAACCACCTAATATAAATTTTCAAAAAACCACCTAAGATGAATTGAAACAAAATTATCCATAATAAAAGTAATATGTAAGATAATAATAATAATAATATACTAAAACTAATAAGATTACTTGTAATAATTAGAATGCACATGCCATGTTGAAGTTTTAAGCAAAATAGTTACATTCATTGCTATTTCAATATATGTTTTATCTTTTGCAGCATTTCACATCAAATTCAACATTCTTCAAAACTTTTTGCTCCACATCTCAATTTAACAGCAAATATATACACATCTGCCATGCACCAAACATTTCAAGATATTAACACCTGCAAAAAATCAAAAAGGAAATAACAAGGAAGAGTAAAAAAATCACAATTGCAATTGCTAACAGCATCCAACACTTAATAAAAGGAACCAAAACATTATTAACACTTGCAATTTATATAGAATTTATATAGAAGAAGGCAAATATACAACCTCTAACATTCTTTTGACATATGTTAGACTAATGGTGAATAAAAAATAAGAATTAGAGCTAAATGGTTCTCCTAACTTGTTATGAGAAATACACATTATATATAATCACAAAATATTTGCATGCATCCATCCTTTCCACTTCTCAGTCTGGTGACGATTAAGATAGAGAATTCATTTTCAAGAACTTGCTGATTTGTCCTAATATTACTTAAAGGAACTCATTGTTGAAGCTATGATAAGAAGAATGTACAAGAAAAGAAATAGATCCCGATTGTAGCTCTGTCCACAATAAAAAGATGTAGAGAAATTAGCTAGAATGGTGGCTGATTATAAGATAAAACAATATCTGTCAAAGCATTTAAACTTAAAGAATCTCCACTTTAACAAAAAAACCAATTATAACTTTATTTAGCCATGGTTGACTATATCAGAACCCAAGAACATATGCATAAAGTGATAACAGCACACCATGACTAATTCATGTAGTAATCATTCCACTAGAATCATGTCTTAATCTATCACAAGAAACCAACTTAACAAATGTAACTTAAGTTCGAATAACAGCTAGCTTCTTCATTTACAATTAGTTCAAATAACATTTTAATAGCTCAGTTGAAAATTCGAATGCAAACTGGGATCTTCTCTTGTAATTTGTATCATAATTGAGAAAAAAAATAGAGCACTCTATAATTTTTAGTGCGGATGGTTAGAGAGGAAACATATTGCCAAACCTGAGGGATGTTCCCTTTTCTGTACCCTTTCAATCCTTCTTCGTTTAATGCCAGCCGCAAACCATAACAACCATTCATCCGAATACTGCTACAAGAAGAAATAAATATTTTTTTCATACTTGAAAACACATTGAAAGAATCAACAAATCAGAAATTTCAATCAAGAGAGTTCTCAGGAACTAAAAAAGAACTTATAACATCAGTTGCAATGTTGGATTAATATCTTATAAGTAGATAAACATAATTATTCTTGCAATAAAAGAAAATGACACCCAATAGGTTAAACCAAAACAACCACTAATTTTCACTACATGATCAGAATGAAGTATAAGAAACATATGCTTAATCTCTAATCATAGTGTTGTAAATAAAAGGGCACTTGATTCTGCATTGAGCAAGCCAAATCAACAAAAAAGCTAACAAAAAAGGTACGGGGAAATCACTTAGCCCCTCAAATCCAGTCTACAATATAAGATATCAAGAAAAAAATTAATGAAATAATATAATTTGAAAATCCAAAGTGATGAGGTGGCTTATGATTTAACAGCATACCTTCAAGGTGTTTTCATCGTTAGCCCAACTTCTCTTCATAAATATACAACCAGAAAATCACATTGACCAACCTATAACCTGTATATATATGACACCAGGGGTCACAGTTTCTTTTAGCATAAGATATTTAGCTAATTATTATGATATTAAAATTAATACAAGTTATAATATAATTTTTATTTCAAAGTTCATAAAAGGAACTTTTCTATATTAAAGTATGATATGGCGTTAGTACTTTAGGATGTGGTTTCCAAATGGCTAAAAAGACTCTGGGACCATGGCTAGAGAGCTGCCAAGGCAACCTGCACGCTGCCAAAAGTGATATAAAAATTCAGTCACTGAAAAAGGAAATAAAAAGAACTCTATCCAGCACATGTAAAATTAGAGTAATAAAGTTTCATAATACAATATATGATAAAAAGTGTAGTGATAACATTGTTGCAAATGAATTTATACTGCAGAAATATCTAGTTCACAACTTGCAAGACAACTACTATGTAAAAAGCTTGTTTAGAGGTTCCAATGTGTCTATACAGATGCCTTCATACAATTTTGAGTAGACATAATGAAGAATTTTTTAGTTTGTAACATATGTAATCTTGTTTTCAAAGACATAACAAAAATAAAGTAACTAGGTTGATGTAGTAATTTATAGTTCAAGCTCTTGTGAAACTTAGATATTCAGATACGTAGGAAAGAAATGAGGCATGAAAGTGAATGAGATATTGGAAATAACAATTATCAAGTTTTATTCAACTAATTTGAATTTTTTTAAGTAAATCCATGCAAAAAGACATAGCAATTCAGATTTACCAAGTCAAATAGAGAGTTATCCACTTTATTTAGAATGAATGAGGAGCAACCTGAGCTAATACCCATCCAACAAGCCAGTCAATATCACTTCTGTGGTTACATATGAGAAGTTCACGTTCTTTTCCTGAAATTACAACCAATTTAGTCAACAAAATAATCAAATTTTAAATTAAAAAACTCATAAACTGCTTTAGATTACTATCTTTGGTTTTATGATGTTAAGTATTAAGTGTAATTAAAAAACCAACAGATTATAAACTGCTTTAGACTAATGATGTTAAATATCACTTAATTATTAATACATAAATGAACAAGTACTGATTAATTATGATTAAATAAAAAAGAAAATAAAAGTATTTATATACATATTTTGATTCTAATTAGTACTAACCGGAATAAAGAAGTGGCGGAGTCGTTCCTGCTCACCCGTATTAAAAGCTGACCGGAGCTCCTTCATGAAGTGAAATAAAAATACAATTACAATGACAGTAATCCATATTTTCTTCAGAGTGTTGAAAATGTGGACATAATTCTTAAAAAGAGACAGTTCTGTCTCTCATATATGCATTAATAAATAAGCAGAACACCTTTGATAAAAGAAATTAAGTAATCGTCCAATGACATAGAAATTAAAAAGGGAAAACCTGCGTTTCTTGGTTGGATGGAAGAGAAGAGTAGAGAATGGATGAAATGAAATGGTAGTGAGTTAATCAATGTAGAAGGGGACAAATTTAACTTTGATTTTTCGTTGAACTGGGGATCCATTACTTCCTCCATTATCACTCAAAAAGAAAACTAACCAAACAAAGCTACAAATTGTAATTGAAGTTATAGAATGACAATACTCAATGAAAATACAATTAGGCACGGTCAAAACAAATCTACAACCTCAACGTCCTCAAATAGAAAATGATAAGGAATCGATTCATATAATTCTCAAGAATTCAATAAAAATTAATAATAGATATAAAATCAAAACAGACGAAACTAGGTTGCAAAAGGAAGACCACCACCAACAGAATAATGGTTGAGAACTCGATTAAGCACAACAGGATGCCACAAATTTATAAACACATACAAAATCTTAGAAATACTAAGTTGGAGGATGAAGCACAATTAAGATCGAACGCGACAATAACTAGACGCAAACATAAAAAAATGAGTGTGTGAATTCGGACCTGAAGAACTACGGTGAGATGGAGGGTTTTCTAGTGAAGTCGAGTGCGTGAGAAATTCGGCGCTGGTACCGCATGATTTCAAATGGTAGATTCAGATCTCACGCTTAGGCTCCGTATACAACTTCGAATGGTTGTTTAAGCCAGAGTGAAGAAACCCTATAATCTTCTCTTCCCACCGGAGGGGGTTCAACAGCTAGACTTGAGCACCGTTAAAATTAACCGTGACCAGAGCAGCAGCGAGAGTGACTGACGGTAATAACGGCGACAAAAGTGACCGGCGGCAAGAGTGAGTGGCGGCGGTAGCAGCGGCGGAGTGGAAGAGGGGTCGAAGATGGGTGGGTTTATTTTCTCGAGAGAAATTAGATGTGTTATTTTTGGTACTTTGAATTTAAATAAAATAAAGCTTTCATTACCGACGGATTTAATTCGTCGGTATATTAAACACTAAAATTAATTTATTCAAAATAAAATTTTATAATTACCGACGGATTTCCGTCGGTATATTAAATAATAAAATTAATATTTTTAAAATAAAATTTTATATATTTACTGACGGATTAAATCCGTCGTTAATTTAAAAACAAAAATTATTTTTTAGAAAAATAAAGTTTTATATATTTCCAGACGGATTAATCCGTCGGTGACTTAAAGAATAAAATTATTTTTAAAAAAATAAAGTTTAATATATTTACCGACGGATTAAATCCGTCGGTAATTTTCCAAAATTTATTTCCTTCAAAATACCGACGGATTTAATGACGAAAAAGAAATTCGTCACTAATTCCGTCAGTAATCCGTCGCAAAAACCGTCGGAAATTTTTATTGATGATTTTTAAAAATAAATCCTATTAAATAAATAAACCGTCGGTAATTTATCGGTAAACCGTCGGTAATTACCGACGATTTTTTTCCGTCGGTAAATCCATCGGTATTCTGGCAATTTCTTGTAGTGAAAGCTTTCGAGATTCCATTATCTTCTAGCCCAAATTAGTTAATAAATGTCACTTCCCGTTTAAAGTGGTCATCATCCAATGATTGATCAGCCCGTTCAGCAGCTTGCTTAGTCAGGCATGGGATCTGAGGAGGTGCCTTACTCCAATCAGCAGAGTCTTGTGGTAGATGGCCAGATTTGGGAGAGAGTTGAGCGGAAGAGAAGTCAATCTGATGTGCTTCATTCCCAAGATGCGCATGATCAGCATGATCAGACAGCAGGGCGTGATGGCCTGGGGCCAAAGTTGGAGTAGTAGGCTCCTTTCTAGCCACCCCTTCCACAACTTCACCTTCTTTCAAGGTCGGCATGGGCGAAGCAGTAGTGGTTTGTATATGTTCCACTGTAGGAGTGTTTCTTACAATCGGGTTCTTATCATCATCCATCAACATATCCAAAGCATCAAAAGAATTTTGCAGATGCACCTTACTAGGTGATCATGAGACAAAGCAGTGGATGAAGAGCGAGGCTCAACACCACCCACATATAGCCAGTGGGAAGAACCTGCGTGCTGTTTATCCGAAAGATGAGCCATCGGAGTGCAACCATCAGCTTGTACAGGCTGGGAAGCAATCTGATCCAGCTGGGAAGCACTCAAGGGAGTAGCAAGAATCTGCTCATTTGAAAACCTGTTCTCGACCGGTGCAGGTTGAGGATCAGCAAAATGATTAGATTTGTCGACCGTAGTCCCTTCAACGTGATTGTAAACAGGACAGGAGACAACAAGGTTGCAAGAAGCAGCCGATTGTTTTTCACGCCAGAGCCGTCGCTTATGAACCTCATGCTCGTAAGCCTCAACAGGGCATTTTGGTATGGAGCTAAGAACAGGGGCCTTAACACCCATCTTACAACTTGAAGCAAGATGTCCCAAAATTAGACAAGATTCACAATAAATCGGGATGTTTTCGTAACCAATTGAAATTGACAGAGATTGTGAAGACAGCTCAATTGAGACGTGTTCAGGCAAGGATTCTTAGATATTCAACTCAACTAGCACACAGGCGAAATGCCCCATAGAGGCATCCAATGCACTCTCGTCCACCCGAATTGGGAAATACGACAGAAGCAATGGAAAGCAACACCCTCTCAGTCCAGAGCTCGAATGGGAGTTCAAAAATTCTGATCTAGACGGACACCACAGAAGTGTTGGACTTGTAAGGATTTAAAAAAGGCATCCATTTTAGAGCTCAGATCTGACCAGCCTCAAACTCAAACCAATGTTTCTTCAAAATGTTCTGTCTACAGATAGGGTCAGCTACGAATGCATTGAAGAATCCCCTTCCAAGAGGGATGACATGAACTAAAGTTGTATTCCAAAATGACTGCAGTTTCTGATTAATTTCAGAGTTGGTAAAAGGTTTCTGCCCCTTTTCCAGCAAGATTCAAATGATAATAAATGAAGAGCATAAGTTGACCTTGTTTCGAAGATAAGAATCTTCAATGGGGATCAAAATCCCAGTATCAGAATGGGTGACAGGGAAGAACTCCTTAGCTTTGGGCTCGCAAAATGTTTTCATAAAGGCCGCAACCGATTCAGATCGAGAGTTGGCTTGAGAAGGGGAACACGCGATGGAAGCCGGCGAATGGTTATTGACCACCTCCCGAAATGACCCGGAAGAAGTGGTTGTCGGAAGGATTGACGGAGGGGACATCTCTGGCTGGAGCGGAGAAATACCATCGCTATGAATCTGTCTGCAAGGTTCAAAATCCTGACCGATTTTGAGAAGGTGATGAACTACATTGAGCCCTAGGATTGGGAGAGGAGGGATGAGCGGTGGTGGGTCTCTCCATGGTAGCTAGGGTTTTTAGTGAGAGAAGAGAGCAAATTTTGGTGAGAGAATTTTTGTGAGAGACATCCGGAGTTCTTTATTCAATCCTTGAGTAGTTGAAGTATTAAAGTTTGAGTTTCTGGTTGTGTGCGTAGTGTGGTTTTATTTGTTAAATTCCAGCAAGAAATTCATATGCTCTTGAAATTGATGAAGTTTACTTAAGTTATATTATGATATGAAGTTCTATGTATACTTGTAGGATATTGCTTACCATGAAAAGTGATATGTTACTTGTTAAACCCCATGTGCGATTTGAGCCTTTAAATCATGCACATAATCACATGATGTTTCTTTTCTGGTGAGTATCATTCTTGTTTGTGTATATTCTAGAACTTGCCTTTTGTCTTGTTTGAAACTTCATGTTATGTTAGATGATAGGAGATGATTTAAGGACATCCTTTATTATTGTGAGTCACTTAGCCAAATAATTCTCTACCATATGATTGTTTATCCGTAGTTAGCCCCGTTGTCCTCAAAACCTCATTCTTTGGCAACCTACGAGAAATAACCAATTTGAGTATCTTAATAACTTTTGTTATAACCTTGATTGTTCGTCATGAAGGAGAATTTAATAGTTTTTTAAAGTGTGTTGATGGAACTTGATAACAGCTTGGGAAGGAATGGAATTGGTGTTGGAATAGTGATTGAGTTTGAAAATGTATCTAATGAAAAATCGTGGAGTAGTGTTTAAATCTAGTATTTCATTGAATCAAACACCCTAAGGTAGTACTTAAATCTAGTACCCTATGGAGGATGCGTGAGTTAGTGTCCAAAACTAGTACCTCAAGAAGAAAAAAAGGGAAAAAATGTTGTCGTGGAAGAGAAAAATGAGGAGTTGAGGAGAATGATGTGCTTGAATTGAAGTGATGAAGAAGAATGAAAGATTATGACGGATCGTGACTTGATTGATCTAAATTTTGAGTCACTTATCCATATATTTCCTACCTTAACCAAAGAGCCAACATTACATCCTAATAAAAGTCCTTTTTGATCTCATTGTCGAATCATACTTTTTAGTGGTGGAGAGGTTGAGATATTTGGCAAGCTTATGGTTACGCATGCACTTGAATTGAAATTAAGCGTAAACACTTGATTCCATAAGTGTACATCTTTTACACTTGAGTGCTAATGATATACTTCCCGTGAGAATAAGTTGATGGAGCATTTTAATTGGTGGTGATTGTCTTAATTTGTATGTTATGAATGAATTATTGCATATAATGAATGTTGCATTACCGGAGTTGATGACAATTGTATTTTGAATGGCCTAGTAGTGATATTCCTTAATTCCATTTGATTTTCACACTATCTTTCTTCTTCTTTGTTCGATTTTGTTGTTCGGGGACAAACAACATCTTAAGTTTGGGGGTTTGATTAGTGTGAAAATATGCATGTTTTAGAGTCCAATTTAGCACCATTTTGTGGAATTTATGTTCATGTATTAGCACTAAATGGTTAATTTTCATATATTTAATATATTGGTGCATTTGAGGTGTTATTTCGTATTTTAGGTGGAAAATGATCAAAAGTGCAAAGTTGGAATGAAGAGTGAAATCGTGAAAGAATGCTAAAAAATGCATATCCTCTTTGCATATTTTTCTGTATCTTTGTGAAAGTCCAAACTAGTCAAGTGATATATTTTTGAAAAGCCAAGGAAAAGAACGTCATTTTGGCTCAAGAAACACCTCAATCGGAATTCAAAAAAAGAAGTTATGATCACAACGGTGAAGTCGTGCAAGTTGTACCGACCCAGAATGACTCATGCCACATTTGCACAACTCGTGTCCTTCAAATATTAGAGTTTTGTGATTTCTTTAAATAGATAGAAAGATAAGGAAGAGAGGATCACTTGAGCACAAAAATAACCTCAATCAGAGTTTGGATGAAAAAGTTATGGTCAAAACCATGAGGTCGTACAGGATGCCGACGGGTGGCACGACCAGTTCGAACGTGCGGCACGAGTGGGCGGCACGACCCGTGACATGGTTGGCACGACCTGTGACAAGGCCGGTATGACTCGGCCATGTCCCAGCATTCCTAAATTGTATTTTTCGGCCCGTTCGTATTTTTGACGTGAAAAAGCCCACTTTTGAGAAGGAGCTCAAATTTGATCAGCCCTCAACTATAAAAGGATCGTCCTTGGGGAGTCTCAAATTCATAACTCTTCATACTTTTCATATTCTTTCCCTGTCACAATACCGAAATAAAGATTCACCATCCCATCCTCTCATCCCGCCAACAAGGAAATGAAGGAGAATCACGCCACATCTAGAGTTTTTCTTTTTCTATCTTTCTTGCTTTTAAATAATAGACCTATGGGATTGTTTTCATATCTAACCATGTGTATTGCTTGTAACACTATGGGCTAGTACCTTTCTGGATAGTTCTAGGTTTTGAAGGTTGAATTGATTTAAATTGATGATCTAAACTAGGTTATGGATTTTGCAGTATATTTACTCCATTATTAATGTTTTGAATTAGACTTATATTTTTGTCTTATATGATCGGTCCTCATTCATTATATGTCATTGTCTTATGCATGCTTATGATTATTGTTTGTGTCATAAAGGGATTATATTTGCCTTTCTGTTATGGGTAAAGGAGATCTAACCATATATCATTTATTCATTAGAATAATTAATATTGGACACTTAATATATCTAATAATTACCAATTTAGAGGATTTGGTTTCTTAGATTGTTAGGTGGGAATTGGAGTTTATTTCTTAAGTACCTATAAAGGGAAGTCTAGTACTTTAGCCTTTAATGGAATTTTGTATGAAGTACCTAAAAAGGGAGTAAGAATTATTCTTTTGCATCTGAGAATTTAAATCAGATTCATGTGTTAAGTTTACTTTATAAAAGAGATTTAACATAATTATGTGATTGTTTTCATAAAATCTGCAGGAATTCTAACTGATTGTCTAGTGATTTAATTTGATAAATTTAAACTAGATTTCCTAGAGCTATCTTGTCTTCTCTCTTGAACACTTGCGCATTATTTTTATTTGCTACTCTATTATTTTTTGTATTTATTTTCTGCATCTTTAGTTTAATTAATTCTCTTATAATATCAAGATTTGTCTTATATTAGAATTATCATAATTAGATTAAATAGTAAGTCTAGAATTATCCCTTGGGATCAATAATTTAACTTGGTCATACGTTGAAACTGCAATTGGTTCCCTACACTTGGGGATACACTTTCAGTGCATGCAAATCTACAATCAGTATGCTTGAGGAAATTACTCTACATTTCTATTTTTTTAAGTACATATTATTTTTATATATGTTAAGACCATTTAAGGAATCTTTGTTATATAATAGACAAATGTCCCATTAAGTTTTGTTCTAATATTCATGTGCTCTTGCTGATCAAACGGTCAATACTAGATTTCCATGGCTGAAATTGAAGAACGTGCGTGGAAATACGAATTTCTCGCGGGTTAGTAATTGGTGGCGCTATGGTTTGACGACAATACACGATGGTTTCAACGGTTTTTCTAGAACGTGGAGGTGAAATAATTTCTAACGGAGTGTTTTTACATGTAGTAATCGACATTTTTCGGCAACTAAAATGGATATGTGCGTTGAAGCCGTGAGAATAAACTCCAGTAGTAGAACTCTCCAACTATTTCAGAGAATGATAGTGCGTGAATGGATTCATGGTAGGGGTGAAGACTCGGTGATTCATTAGCTGAAGTCATCAGCTATTTTCGATGAGGAAAGTGGATCAACTCAAGTGGCGATTCAAAATTTCTTTCAACATGGAGGAACAACATTATTCTGACAGAAATGGGTAGGAGTATGTCTAGAGAGCAACAAAAATTTCAACGGCACTGGAAAATAGATAAGCAGTGGTGGAATGGAATTTTCCGGTAGTGAATGGTGGTCTGGGTAAGCAGTGGATTCAACGGGGAAGTTACTCGATGTGGAGACTTGAACTCGGTGGCACAAGATCAGTAAAGGTAAGTGGTAGAAAATATCAAGAATTTCAGAAGGTTAGAATTGGCTTCAAGTGACGACATATTCAGTAGGAAAAGGGTCCAAACAGACCTATCGTAGCTTGACGGAAGATAGAGGTAATAGCTCAAGGTTGAGCAATGGTGAAATGTGCTGCTCAAAATGGAGTAGTGATGGAAGAGAGGATTGTTAAGATTGTATAAGGTTTAAGGTGGAGATTGGTTGTTACATATGAGTATAAGTCAGTTTCAAGAAAGATCAACAACGAAGCTAGCCACTTGAAGGGCAGTTGAGTCAGGGCTGTTGTGACAGTTGCATTGTGGCCAATTGGATGAGTTATGAGGTGTTTAGCATATGAATAAAAATCTTAACACTTAATCTAACAGTTGGGAGTAGTTTCACCTATTTTGGTAACTGTTTAATTACCTAATCGCAGGCTAAAAAATACAACAGAATTTGTTCATGTAACTTCCATCTTTGTTCATGGTTATATATTTAGGTTGTTTATATGGCTTATATTACTTGTAATCAATCTATTCATCTTAGCAAAAGGATAATCTCTCTCTTCGGTAGATGTAGGAGTTTAATCTCGGAACCACGTAAATCATCTCGTATTTTATTTTCTTTTTCTATTTCGAATATGTGATTTCATGCGCATGTAGTGTAGTGTTTTTCTGTTTGAGTTTTCTGCCAAAACCTCACGAAAGTTCACATATCTCTTAAATAACAGAGGTATCCATGAGCCGCCGCGAATTCATGTAGGCGGTAAAGAAAAGGATATCGTGGCAGGAATCGATAGCCTACCGAATATAATATAAAGGATAATACTAAACATATGTCCGGTTTGGGTGGAAAAAGCACAAATTAATTGTGAATATTTTAAAATTTTAAGCATATAACTGTATATTATTTAGGTTGTCGGGGTAATTTAGTACTTTCGTTGTATTATTTTTGAATTTTCATGTGTACTCAGTAAAGATTCGGATTGTAATAGTGCCGCCCATAATTAATTATTTTGTGTGGATCTCACTTGACAAAAAGGGAAATGCAAACCTTAACTTGAAACAAATTAAAATATAAAATATAAGAATTAATTACTATCTAATACATGTATTATTACTATGAGGTACATGGCTTAAAATATGTTATAACTAGATACAAAAAATTGAAGTACTATACCTAACATAACCCCAACCCCATCAAATAATGCCTAAAACTCAAATCTCCTAAAAAAAACATAAATTAAGATTAGACCAACAAATTGGGGAGATTGATCTTTCTCTCTCTCTCAATTTTGATATCTCTTTCTATTCCCTATCTATTTCTTCATCTCTGTTAATTTTAAATTCAGTACCATATAGGGAACGTAAAGATTAGGAGAAAAAGAATTGTAAATGAATATTATCGGATCTGCAAAATAATTCGAGAAGTTGATCTTCAATGGGTTGCGTTGCCAATGAAAGAGGAGCACAAGTTATTTCTGGTGCAAGCACTTATTCCATTGCACAAGCCTAAAGACATCTCCCTCGGTGAACTCACAGTCAGATGCCCTAATAAGATGCCGCCAATTCATACCACGTTTACCCCATACTTTTCGATCAATGACTTATGCTTTATTTATTGACAAGCTTATTTTGTAATTTTCGATGAGAAATTGAACAAGTTCAAGGCTTTGACGTTTTTAGAGAGCGTGAGGGATGCCTTGGAGATAATGCACGAGTTCTTCCTCATTACATTTAGTAGTTGAAGTGTTATTTCATTTTGTGTTGGCAATAAAAATAATGCACTTGTTTATTGTCCAATGCCTTTACTGAAAAGTGACAAACAACTTCAATGTATTATCTCATTTTAATGATGGTTTCTTTACAAATTTTCTCCATGCTGATGACATTGTTTATACATGATTCTCGAAATAATTATTAGTTTAAACTTATGGATTCCTAACAAAAAAATGTGTTGACAATGTTTGGATTGAAAAGTGTAGATTCATGATGATATTGTTATTATAGATGTGGTTTTGTTTTTTTTATTTTGCAATAGATTGTGCACAAATTTTAGATTGTTGTGCAGTAGAAAACATTAGAAAGGTGGAGAAGGTAGAAAGAGAAGATGGTTTTTGGTGGTTGGCAATGAGAGTTTTGTGGCTGAGATTTATTGGGTCCACGCCATGTGTTCCTTGGGTTCTGTCTCTCTCTAAGATATTATGAAGATATGAGGAGTGAGAGAGTCTTATTTTAATAGACAATATAATAGATCGTACAAAATTTAGTGGGTTGTTCAACAATATAATAAAGATTGTGCAAAGATTTTAATAGATTGTATAGCCATATAATATATTGTGCAAACTTTTAATTGATTGTACAGAAGTATAATATATTATACAAAGATTTTATATGGTTTTGCACCATAACTCACCATGCACTGAAACATAAACTGATTCATAGCAAATAACTTTTAGATAAAAAAGGGTTATATCTAGTAGATTTACACACTTGTTATTATACTTTTGATAAATACGTTGCATATATTTACAAGAAATATTGTTCCAAAACGTAATGTTGTGCAACCTTTTACATAAGTTGTGCAGATATGTGGCTGGTTGTGCAAAACATGACATTCACCTTAAACTGGAAAACACTACACATTAGCAGCACAAATCTAGAAATAACATAATACATCAGCAACCACTAGTTTCAATAAGAGATATTAGACGTGAAATAAGAAATGTGAATTAAACATCTCTAAAACTAGAAATCAAGAACTGATAAAAACAATTCATAAAAGTTAAAGAATCAAATAAGATTGTCAATAAAAATGAAACAACCAAGCTCAAATGCTGCATTAATTTGCAATAGAGGTCTTCGTAATTGTAAACAAGAAGGATCACTTCCTAAGTAAATCCAACTGATTCCAAATGAAGAACGCAAATTAATCCAACTGATTATGACAGAATAAACACCAATTTGAGTACAAACCTACCTCAAGGGTACACTATAGACTACATTAAATCTAGAGAATCAATTTCTTGTTGTACGCATTCAATCGCAACAATCTTCTTAGATTTGGAATGTTTTGGTGTGATATCTGTCATCACGTCTATAATTCTCTTCTCCACATATCTAACCTGTTATTAGAGAAAAACATATTATCATTATATTTACTAAAATTGGTTTATCCAAAATATAAAATAAAATGAATAAATGAGAAAATATAATAACCATAACCATAGTGTCCTCTAAGTGAGCATTCTTCCCATCAAACTTTATTCTGATTCAAAAGATTAGCATAAAAACCTGCATCTGAATGCGATATTGTGCAATCTCAATTTCTCAATAAATTGGGTCGTGCAATAGCAATTATCAATTCAATAGACCGAATCTTATACCTGGGTAATCAAATGACACTGAGCTAAAAAAAGAATAAAACTAAAGACATCACCAGAAGTAAATAAAATTGCAAAGAGAGACAAATCAAACCAAATTTTGTAATAAGGATGAGGCTCAGAACTACCAAATAATCCTTTCTCTTTCTTTGAGAGAGTTTGAAAATTACTTACCTGGTCAAGAGATAAGAACAACATGATAAAGTTCTCTGTCCTCTGTCGAACATCTTTAGTACAATTTTCACGGATACATAAATATTTGAGAGAAAATTGATCAAAATCCCAAGATTTGACACTAACTTTCCTCCTTATTCATTTAAATTATAAAATTCGATCAAGAAATCAACACCACCACATATTACAGAATCTTTCTTTAATTTCATTCGAAAAAGACACCAACTCCATCACCAAATAAAAAATTCATCTACTATAGCTCTTGAATGTGTAAATATGCAATTAAAAGAAGATAGCAGGCGAACCCTTTTTGGTTGAGGAGCATGAACCAGAATTGCATGAACCAAAATTAAACCACCCATCAAACAATTTCTTAAATTAATCTACTCTTAGCCCCCCTCTAAATAAACTCAATCCATAAAGAAAACCAACATGATGATGTGGGTCACATTTGTTAACCCCTCAATAAATGAAAAGAGAGAGGAGCGAAAGCAGAACCACTCATAATTAAAGAAATTTGCACAATTCCAGCAGATTTAATTTAACATCCCATAATTTTCCATATTCATGTTATTATTAAGGACTATTTAGTTTACTCGATTCTCTGATTAATAATTTAGCAAAAAGGGTGGAAACATAGTTGAAGTGGAGAAAACAAAGGAACAAGGACGCTAACCAAATGCATACCATGACGTTTGTGAACAAGGTGATGAAGTTAGGGAATTATATTACTGAAATACTATTAATATTTCATAGATGCATGCACAATCCGCTGCTGGGAATTGAAGACAACATTTCGTGAAAATTAGGGCTTCAGACATTGTGAAAATTGGGGAAAATTGGGGAAATGACAACCTTAAGGATAAAGGATTGTCAAAATTGGGGAAAATTGTGGAAATAACAACATTTCGTGAAAATTAGGGCTTCAGACGAGGGAAATTTAACAGTGAACTAAACATGCAATTTAGTTGTTACCTTGTGCAGAGGTAAAGGTTCGCGTGGTGATGTCTTGAGACGGGGAAAATTTCCTGCGGTGAAGGGCCTTCAACACTCCTACGGTCACTACTTGATGATTTTGCGGTGGGAGAGTTGGAACTTTATTTACCTTAGATGGGCTCTCAATTGTGCAATGGGAGAGATATAAAGGTGTCGGTCGGAGAAATGGAAGAATGTGGGATGTACGGTGGTGAGATGAGCTCTTACGGTGGTTATGGAGTCTTGTGACTGTGATATGGGGTCTTGTAATTGTGCACAAGTGAACGGGCAATAAAAACGGGATATGATTCAATCTGTTGCAACTTTCACTATAGACATTGTGCACAGAATTCAGAATTATATTGGGAGGAAAAAATTGGGATTGTACAATATAATTGTGTACCTATAGTATTAAATTTAAGTGAACGTATCTAGTAGTAATAATAGGATATAGATTGCATCTATAAGTAAGTATCTCAAAATAAATTTTAACGCGAAATGGAGAAAGTATACCGTAATTATTTACAAATTTTAAGGGGGGCCAATGCCCCTTGACCTTAAGATAAGATTGTTCCTATTTTAATGTGTAATGAATTACTATTGTATGAGCTATATATATATAATTATAAATAAATTTGTACAGGACTGATTTGTTAAAAAAATGATATACTCTGACACCTTAACATAGTACAAACTAAATGATAGAATGTGCCCCTAGGGCATAGCTCAAGTGGTAGAGGGGATGGTGGAAAGATCTTCCAACTGAGCTTGGTTGCTGTAGGGTGGGAGTTCGAATCATGCCTTTGATATGAATTTGGCCCCAAGTTTAACAGTGAGCCCTCTCTATAAGCCACTTGAGGCACATCCTGCGATTTACCTCCTCCACCAATCCCATGGCAGGGGCGGTGGGGGCCCCTAATGGTGGGTACTCACTCCCTTACAGGAAAGATTGCACCCCCTTTCCTGGCACGGAGATTAATAAAATGACGATTTACCTCCTCCACCAATCCCATGGCAGGGGCTGTGGGGCCCCCAATCCCATGGCAGGGGTGGTGGGGGCCCCTAATGGTGGGGTACACCATAACTAAATGATAGAATATACTCCCTCCGTTACAGGAAAGATTGCACCTCCTTTCCTGGCACGGAGATTAATAAAATGGTGACTTTTAGGGGTATTATGGTATTTTTTGGTAATAAATAAATGATAAAGTATGTTAAGTGTGTTAAGTAGAGGTGATTTTTTTGTATGGAAAAGGGTGATTGTATTTGACTTTTTGTTTTTTTAAAAATGTGCAAACTTTTATGGCACGGAGATTAATAAAATGGCGATTTACCTCCTCCACCAATCCCATGGCAGGGGCTGTGGGGGCCCCCATCCCATGGCAGGGGCGGTGGGGGCCCCTAATGGTGGGGTACACCATAACTAAATGATAGAATGTACTCCCTCCGTTACAGGAAAGATTGCACCTCCTTTCCTGGCACGGAGATTAATAAAATGATGACTTTTAGGGGTATTATGGTATTTTTTGGTAATAAATAAATGATAAAGTATGTTAAGTGTGTTAAGTAGAGGTGATTTTTTTGTATGGAAAAGGGTGATTGTATTTGACTTTTTGTTTTTTTAAAAATGTGCAAACTTTTATGGAACACCCAAAATGGAAAGTGTGTCATCTTTTCTGGGAGGGAGTATACTTTATTTTGGATGGATCGACTAACTTTTATTGCAAAAGTATTTATTTTGATTAAAAAAAAGTAGTATCTCTTTTGATCGACAAATGTATTCAATCGAAATATAGTTGTAATATCAAGATTACGGGGAACTACGTTACATGATCTTATTTAATCGTTGTTACTTTTTCTTTTTTAATAATAGATAATATCACTATTCATTAGAAATATTATTACTTTTTATTCACGAATTTTTCATGAATAATCCATGCATTATCATCACTTTTTATTAAATTAAGTACTCTCTCCGTCCCGAAACAAGGTATACGTTTGTTTTTTGTACATATATTAAGAAGTATAATATTTTAATGTGTAGCGAAGTGAGAGAAATAATATTTTAATGTGTAGTGGGTAGTTGTATTAGTGTAGTGTATGAACCCCATATGTATACAATAATTATTTTGTGTGGGTCTTATCTAAAAAAAATGTATACTACTTTGTTTTCGGACGGATCAAAATGAAAAAATGTATACCTTATTGTGAGACGAAGAGAGTATAATTTTCTATTAAAATATTATCATTTCTTATTTGTCTCATCAAATTTTTCTGTAAAATGATCTCGTGTTTGTCAAATAGTACTATTAATTAATTTAATAATTTGTTATTGGCTAGGGAAATTTTTAATTTTTAATTTTAATAATTAAGTAAATTAATTTTAGCCCGTCTAATAAAATTTCACTCTTTCTTGAATAGTTATGACATTTCATCTCTTCAGATTCATAAAATAATTCAATTGGAACTTAAAAAAAAATCTTTCTAAGAGATTAAATTTACTGATGAGTAAAATTTCGTTGATACGTATCAACGAATTGCCAACAAAAAAAATATATTTGTCTTTTAGTAATGAAATGTCAACGAATTTATAATTTTTTATTAACAAAATAATATATATAGTTATTTACTAATATATTACTAATAGATTCATTATGTAAATTTTTTTTAGATTATATTAGCAACAGAAATAATTATACATTAAATTAGATTTATGTTGATAAAAATTTTACCAACCAATACTTTAGCAACAGATTTTATTGTTAATGTAAGTAAATTGGCTTGACAGTGAAATTAAGTCTTTTTTTACCAATGAAATATTCTGTTGGGTAAAAATACTCCTTTCGACCCGAGCAAACATTTTCGTTTGTTTTTGCACTAAAATTAATAGATATAGTATTTTAATGTGTAGTGAGTTAATGTATGTAGTAATTTTAATGTGTAGTTGATTATTTTATTAGTGTTGTGAGTGTGTCCCATGAAGATATATTAATTGTGGCAAACACTTGTGTAAATCGGGTTTACATGTAAACCCTATTTTTATCTATTACTCTTTAATACATGAGAAATTACTCTTTATAGACACAAACAATTACTCTTATGAAAAATTACTCTTCAAATTCTTGTAAATTCTAATTTATCGATTACTCTTTGGGCTATTTAACTAAATTAACAATATCAGTAACAAACAACTTTTATAACAAACTAATATACACTTTTTGAACTTTAATACCCCTACTATTCAATTAATAATATCCAATGTATCCCATATCGGTATGGATGTCAGTATGGGGTCGGTGAATATAGGTGAGTGTCCCATGTCGGTAACGGTGATTGTCGGTATAGGTATCAGTGAATATCCTATGTCGGTAGGGATGTCGGTGATGGTGTCGGTGTGAGTGTTGATTTCTATGTCGGTGAGTTTCGGTAACCATACCGGCGATGGCGGTGGCCGGCCGGCTGTGGACGGTGGCGGTGGCTGGCGGCGGCAGGAGGGAGAGGTAAGAGGGTGATCGGCGTGAAATTCACCTAGAATTATGGGTTTAATTACATGAATTTATTTGAATTTATGTGGCTTTAATTCATTAGTTAAACATGTTTTTATGGAAGATACAATTAATTGTTTAATTACTTGGAAAAATGTATTTTTGTACTTTTTGCAGAAAATTTGTGATTATGAGGTAGAAATAGATTCTACAAGTAAAGAGAAAGATGTGAGAGAAAACGGAACTTAATTCGGAGTTGAAACGAGCAAGAACGAGCCAAAACAGTGAAGTTGCGCCTGTGCTGTCACAAAAATTCGACCTTGTGCTCAAAAATTCTGGCGAATTTTTGTGACAGTTTCTGCCAGCGTGTTTTTAAAGCCTAAATTCCTATTTTGGCCCTTTAACTAAAATATCCCACATTGAATAATCATCTCAACACTCACACCCCACTACTATAAATACACTCTCATATGAAGGCCAACAACAACAATTTGTCCATTCAAGTATGTTCGCTCCATATTTCAGATTAGAATTTGGGGAGCTCTTGAAAGAGAGATCTCCACTAAGGAAAAGATAATCCTTATAGATGTAAAAAACTTCATTAAGGTGTAATCTAATCTTACTTATTATCTTTCTATTTTTTTATGTTTTGGTGGTTGATTGAAGGCATGAGTATTGATTAAATTATGAAAATGTCTTGATTGAATTTCTGGATTTGATTAGGTTTCATTTATGAAATTCGCATGCTTGTAGTAATATGGGATTTATGTCTTTGATATTTGTGTATAGTGATTAGGTTGTGTATTGTGTATCAGCATGTCTTGTCGTTGCTTTATCCTTAGTTACTTTACATGATTATCATATATGAGTTTCTTCTATTTATTACATGAGGGTTAATATAAGGGGAGCCTAGCCAAGGAATCCTTATATTTAGAACAATGTAAATGAACACTAAGGAGATCACTTAGGCTCGAGGATTAAACTAGTGAAGGGAACCATATCCATAAGAACATAGGTAGGATCGATCTTAGGAACTTTTTAGGGGTTGTGAAAACAATCTACATCCTATTCACCATAATCATTGGGGATAGGTGGAAATCGTGATCGCCCTTACCATGATTTGCTTAAAAATGGAAAATAATTAAAGATGTTGGATGATTGATTATATGAGTGCATCATGAAAACTATCATGTCATTGAAAATCCAAAAATATTGTAATTAGATTTATTTTTTCATGCATTTTATTTTCTTTTATTTTTAAACCTCCTTTTCGATCATCCCTAATTAATCACGATAATATACCTAAAAGTCATGAATCCTAAATTCCCTTGGATTCGATATTTTGTTGCTTGGTCACCCCAACTATTAACGACCAATCAGGTAGAGATTGTTTAAGGTGGGGGTATTTTAGGCCTTTTAGTGTGCAATTGATTAAAATTGTTATAAAAGTTATTTGATACTGGTATTGTTATTGTTTTGGTGGATTTTGGACACAAATGATCATTGACACTTAGGACCTGCTTGGTACAGGATATTAGTACTCCTCAATGGGAATTAGAGGTTAATGAATCCCATACCCATTTCTTGTTTGAATTTATAGCAAGTCAATGGGAATGAAAATAAGTCAATCATTACCCCGAATTCATTAACGGCCTCCCCCGCAGTTATTCATTAACCCCTTAATCAATGAAGCTCTCGTCGTGCGCTCTCCTCCACGCTCTCCTCCTCTTGTCGAAGCCCTAGTTCCGACTAATCCGGCGTGCACTCTTCTCCTTTTGTCGAAGCCCTAGTTTCGAATCTGGTTTTGTAGCGACACTGGTTTGGCTTGGAAGCACTCGATCGATGTGGGGGCAGGGGCGATTGATGCTGATTATAGAGATGAGAGTAAAAGGATTATGAACAAGCTTCTTTTCAATTCTAAAAAAGGGGTTGAAAAGGGGACTCCAGATTGAAGAGCACAAGCAGGTATTCTAATTCCTCCCTCCCTTTTGTTAGATGAACTTGCCCTAATTCTTCATAATTTTAATTTACCCAAATTTTTTATGAACTGATGAAGTTTCTTTGAATAATGGGATCTATTTTGTAAGTTTTCTGGGTTTTGTGGAGATAATTTATGTAGTTTGATGAATTATATTTATGGGTTTGGTTTATTTGTGCTATTTTGATTAAAACATGGTCCTAACATGGTAACTAGAATCTGTGAGGCTGATATTATCTGCAAAAATATACTATTGATAATACAATCTCCTCTCTGTTTATATTTGCGTGAATACATAGTTGCAATGTGTAAAGAAAGCATGGAGAACTTTCTTACATGAACTTCTAGAATAGAGAGGTTGTTGATGGGTAAATCTGTCACATCTGAATTTCCCCTACTTCCTTTTTATTTCCTGTGTTTTCCAATTTAATCTTCTTTTCTGGAACTAACTTGTGTCTCACTTTTGACTTTTGTTCTTACTCTGGTACTTATGCACTTTGATGTATCGATATTTTCTTAAAGAAAATATTAGAGTTTATGTACAGATATACAATGGCTAAGCTGTCTGATCTTACTTCGCTCGCCAGAAATTATTTTAAGAATTTGGTTAGAGTTTTGGAGAATAATCTTTCTGAAGTTAATTAAATTCAACCTAGTTTGAATTACACCTCATAACTTAAATTTCATTTGTTTTTATTTTTTCCAGTTAATTGATAACTTTGTTTTGTTTCTAAAATATTTTTTGATGATGAGTGTATTAGATTTTGTAAAAATAAAAGGTTGTTGTCTCACTGGTCCTTAATCCTTATCATTGGTTGATTCAGTGAGTGGTGTGTATAGCTGATTACTTATGGTGTGTTAGCTGAAGGAATATGGTCTGTTTATGTATCCTTGCCTTTATATCTTTTATTGTGCAACTAATTCAGTCAAACCAAAGGTTGCTGGAGTTTTATAAAACTCTTCTGTCAGTTGATGCATGAATTGAGATATAGATTTTGATTTGCTTTTAATTTAAGATGATCATTCATAGTATAAGTGCAAGATTATCTATTTTCTTTTCCAAGTATCTCATCTTGGCAAAGTCTTAATTACATGTATCTAAATGTGCATATTTTCATGTGCATTAGTATTAATCTTCACTTTGGAGTTTATTGTATATTACTCTGGTACTTATGCACTTTTGTTCATTTTTATTACAAAATAACTGTCAAGGGATTCTATTGTCAGTGTTGATCATTCTCAAAATTATGAGTTCAAAATATTGGGCATGTCCAGTATCACTTTTTAATCAAACACAATATTGTAAACAACTATAAGATGATGGACCCATTAATTAATAGAAGGTAGTAATTTAGAGCATATGGCAGGCATGATACAATATTTTTATGCTTAATCCCATAAAACCTGCAATAATTTATTTTGAAAAAAAGAATATTGATCATGTTGTACAGCCAGGGATGATCATGTGCACAGGTAGCCAATTATTCTTTCATTGTTTAATCTTGATATATATATTTTTTTCTTTTACCAAAAACAATGCATATTGGATTTTGATTATATGACTATATTGTTTTTTAAGTTATCTTATTTTTATCTTTTTGTTTGTGTAATGTAGATAAAACATGGCACGACCTCCATATAACTTTAGAAGACGTAGATTAATGTGTACTTTGTGGAATATGTACGGAATGGTCATGGTTTGTATGGTTCTCATACTTTATCAAATTGTAAATTTTGCATACAATCGAGGTAAGATTCGTCAAATAAAAAGTAAGGACGAAAAGCGGATGGATCGAATGAAATTGGTATTTATTCTTACAAAGGAGAGTGATAGCATTTGCATTAGCGAACTTCGAATGGATAGAAGAACATTTGTTAGATTATGTGAAATGGCAAGAGACTTTGGAGGTTTAAAAGCAACTAGAAATTCATCTATTGATGAGATCATGACATTATTTCTCTATGTGTTAGCCCACCATCAAAAAAGTAGAACCATCAGCATACTTTTTCAACGAAGTAGAGAAACTGTGAGTCATCAATTCAATCTTTGTCTTCGAGCAGTTTTGCAGTTACATGAATATTGCTTAAAAAGCCTGAACCTATACGTGATGATTGTCAAGAAGATAGATGGAAACTATTCAAGGTATTGTTACATTTTAATTAAATTATTATTATTTTATATATTATCTTATGTGGTATCTATTTATTCTTTCTAGGATTATTTAGGTGCGTTGGATGGTATAGCAATAAATGTGTATAGCAAAGTTATCGTACACGGAAGGGAGGTATAGCAATAAATGTGTTGGGTGTTTGTTGTCCAAATATGCAATTTATATATGTATTACCTGGTTGGGAAGGTTCTGCTCATGATGGTCGTGTTCTTCGTGATGCCATTTATAGGCCTAATGGGCTTAAAGTCCCTCAAGGTTGTTATTATTTGGTAGACGCTGGATATTGTAATTCTGAAGGGTCTCTTGCACCTTATCATGGGCATAGGTATCACCTTAACGAGGTTGATGGGATCGACCCGAGAAGGCTGAAGAATATTTTAATATGAAGCATTATAGAGCAAGAAATGTTATATAGAGATATTTTGGCTTGTTGAAAGGGCGATGGAATATTTTAGCCTCCCCTTCATTTTTCCCTATAAAAACTCAAGTGCGTATTATTATTGCTTGTTGTTTGCTGCATAATTTAATTCGAAAATTTATGAATCGTGACCCTCAAGAAAGTGAAAGTGAAAGTGAAAGTGAAAGTGAAAGTGAAAGTGAATGTGAAAGTGAAGATGAAGAAGATGATGAAGAGGATGATGAAGAGTTTATACAAACCATTGGCTCAACTGATCAATGGACTACTTTTAGGAATAATATGGTCACTGATATGTTTAATTATTGGAGAAATGGTGTCTTGGATATGGATTGATTGTTAGTGTTTATTACCTATTCGGTTTGTTTTGTTTTCATTTTTGTTTTCTATTTTAACACTTTTTTATTAATATTTAAACATTAGTCACGTTGGATTATATCTTTTTCTTATATGGTTGTTTCGATTCTTGAATTTGTTGATGCAAAGTTATGAGTTATCAGTGGACAAGACTTCGAAATGAGATGCTTCTCCAAAGTTCTTTTTTTTTTTTCAATTAATATTTTTAAAAATTAACTTGAGGTAAATATTATGATTGGGATTTTGATTTATTATCCAATAATATGTTCATTAAATTTGAGAAGATTAAAAAAAAAAAAACTGATTTTCATCGCTAAATTTTAAATGAACCAAGCATCATCTATCACATTGATACTCATTACATAATCTTGAACCAAGCACTCACAATGTAATCACCATTCTCATTGCCATTGATGTCTCAATCACTTTCATTCCCATTGTCATTCTCATTTTTGAACCAAGCATGCCCTTACTCTTTATAACATGAAAAATTATTCTTTAGAGACATAAATTATTACTCTTTTGAATAAAAATTATTACTCTTTAAATAGTAATTAATATAATGTACTAAAAAGTAATTTTTAAAAATAGAGTTTACATTTACTCACTCATTAATTGTTTTGTTTGGGTCTCACGTGACAAAAAAGGTAATATAAACATTATTATGGGACAAATCTAAATGACAAAAATATAAATATTTGCTCAATTATTTATTTTTTTTAGCAAAAACTTGTGCGAGACTATCTCACATATCTCATTCCGTGAGACGGGTAAAATAAACCCAATAAAAAGCCGCGGATCTACCCCAACTTAATACCAGCTAACTAATTAAACTAGTTTATTTTTTCTTTCTGCGGTTTGATTTTTTTTTTATTTACAATTAAGTTAGGCTTTGTTTTATGGAAAAGACTTGTGTGATACCGTCTCACGTAAGCCCTTACGTAAGATGGCCAGAAAGTGATAACTTTTATGAAAAAAAATGGTAATAAATTAATGAAAAGTTATAATGCTCTTTCATGAACAATTTATAGTGTAAACAAAAAGTGATAACATTTTAAAAAGTGAAAAATTGTCTCACGTGAAACGATCTCACACAAGACATACCCTTGTTTTATTAGAACATAGTATACTATTAATATTAATTGTTACATCGATATTATCATTTGTAAATAAAGTAAGAAAAAAACACAATTAATGTAAATTGTGTTAAAATAATATAATTGAAAAAAAAATATAATAATTTCACTTTTGCTAAAGACTAATGTGAAATGTCTCATGTAAATGCTTAAATAGACGGATCATTATAAAATGTTATCACTTTCACTATAAAATGTTATCATTTACTATTTTTGGCATCCGGTTCAAAGGTATTCATTTCTCCTATTTAATAAAAAAGTACACAATATGGCCCACCACTTTCCTCTAATACAACTACCCACTTTATATATAATAATAATCTCTTTAATCCACGTGCAAAAAGCAAACGAACATCTTAGAATCGAACAAAGTACTATAAATTGTTCATGAAGTAGTTCAATGCACCATTATCACTTTTCATCATTAGAGTATCACTTTTCATTAATAATGTTACTGATAAGAGTGAAAATAAGCGTGTTTTAGTGTCCAATCTAACACATTTTTGATGGGAAATGATGTTATATATTAGCACAAGTGTTTTATATTCAATATATGTGAGAAAAAGGTGCACTTGAGGTGTTTTAGGGTAAATATCAAAATTAGTCCTGTAAGTATGACGTTTTCCAACTTTAGTCATTTTTCTTTTGCAATTCTCAATTTTGGTCTTTTTTTGTCCAATTTTAGTCCTTTTGGTCCAATTTTGGTCATTTTTTAAAAATTTGATCCTTTTACGATCCACTTTTAGTCCTTTATGTATACACTTTCGGACTATTTTTGGACTTTTTTAACATAAAGGACTAAATTTGGACAAAAAGGACTAAATTTGGACTAAAAGGACTAAAAGTGGACAAAAAAGGACCAAAATTGAGAATTGCAAAAAAAAGACTAAAGTTGAAAAACGGCATACTTACAGGACCAATTTTGATATTTAACAGGTATTTTATTGTGTTTTAGGTAGAAAAAGGATCAAAATTGCAAATTGGAGAAAATGTGCAACTTGTGGAGGAATGCTGAAAAACACACGCTCAACTTTCGTAATTTTTTTGTATTTTTCTGGAGCTCAAAAATATAATTTTAATACATGGTTGGAAAGCCATAGAAGAGAGGGTCATTTTGGCGTAAAGAACACCTCAATCGAAGTCCAAACGAGAAAGTTATGATCAAAATAGTGATGTCGCGCAAGCTGTGCCGAACAGAACGGCTGTGCCACTTTGAATGACTTGTTACTTATTCAAATATTAGATTTTCTGAGAGTTCATTATATAGATAGAAAGTCAAGGAAGAGAGGATCGCGTGAGTGTAAGAATCACTCAAATTGGAGTTTGGATGTAGAAGTTATATGCGAAACGGTGAGACTGCACAAACTGCTATGGTGTGGTTCGACCACGACACGAGTGGTTCGACCAATGTGTCGTGGTCGAACCAGAAGCCTAATGGGTCAAACCAGAAGCCTGAAAGCACAAGATCCGTATTTTTACACTCCAAGTGCGTGTATTTTTGTGTTTTCGAAGAAAAACTCATCATAGGTCCATAAGGAGAGCTTACAAGTATAAAAGGGGATGTGGATCACATCGTTATTTATTGGATAGGAGAATAACAACACAATCATCCTACACCCCACAAGGGGGGGATCACCCCCAACCATCATCCATATCCTTTCCTCCATCCATCCATCACTTTGAAGATTTGTATGTGGAATAAAGAGGAGAACCAAGAGGAGGATTCAAGATGGAGAAGGACGCGACGACGCCCACATCTAGGGTTTCCTTCATTTCTTAATTTATCTTGTATTTTCCAGTCATACGGGTAAGATCTATCCAACCCCCATGATTGTTCTTCGCAACATTATGGGCTAGAACCATTTTGGTAGATCTAGGGTTTTGAAGGTTTTTATGAATTAGTTGAACTTTCATGTGTATACTCCGTACAACACTACTTGTGGTTTAGTTTATATATGACTATGCGTTTTTAATTCATACTCAGAGTTGTTTTGTGCATCATTAACTGTTATATAGAGTCAGAATACATATTTTGATTATTGATTGAGTGCTTTCACTGTGGAGCAAGATTCCATATTTTGATTCCAATTGAGGGGACTCCGAAGCTTCATTAGAACTGTCATATATGAATGTTTATTAATTGAATTGAATTTGGGTTAGTAAGTAGGATAAAGAGGGTAATTTTATAGTACTTATAAAGGGAGATCATATCGAGTTAGAGTACCAATCCTATGGGAAAATAATTGATACTGATAATACCTAGAAAGGGGTGAAATTATATCTCTTGCTCCAAGGTTATTCACACTTGTTATACGCATGTTTGCTTGTGTCTATAGAGTAGATTTTCATGGTTTAGTGATGCGTTCATATTTCACAAGGCAGAGTCGGACATTGATACACGAAAGGGAGATTAATGAGTGAAATTGGATTACCCTAGAGTTACCTATTCTCCTACTTGTTCCACTTTCATAATTCTTCTAGTGTTTATTTTATTTTTTATTTTAATTAATTTTTTAGTAGATTAATAATTCTATACCTCAAATATTATTTTCAACTTGTCTTAATTAATTAGCTTATAATTAAATTGATAATACGCCGTCCTTTGGGTTCTATATTTCACTTGGTTGCTTGCTTAAGCTGCACTGATATCCTTAATACTTGAGGATTAATTTTACGTGCAAAGAAAACACGCATCAAGTTCTTGGTGCCGTTGACGAGGACGACTGTTATTATTAGTTTATTATTTTTAGTTTGATTAAGACTTTTATTTGTGATTATTTATTTCTATCTAACCTTGAATTTTTCTGAGGTAATTGTGTATTAGGAAAAGTAGAGGAAGGAAAAGAAGGAAAAACACGCTGAGCTTAACATGGCCGGAGCAAGACATAATTCGGATAATATTGTCATTCGTGAAATTTTCATGAATAATAGAATTGGTAACATGGGGTTGATAGGAGCAAGGGGGAAGATGATGATTTCGAGATACATCCCGTTCTCATCAACATAGTAGAGAAAAATCCCTTTTTTGGAGGTTGCTTTGAAGTCCCATATCAGCATCTCCGAAGATTTCTTGGTTATGCAAACACTCAAAAGGGTTCTAGAGCTAATGATCATGCTAGACGGATCGCCCTATTCAAGTTCTCTTTAATTGATAGAGCAGAATATTGGTATGAGACTCTTGATGCCACAGATTGCACTACATAGGCCCAACTGCAGCAGAAGTTCTTGAAGAGATATATGTCACCCTCAAGGATCTTAAGAATAAAGAAAGAGATCACCTAATTTGTTATGAATCAGAGTGAGAAATTTTATGAGGCGTGAGATAGGTTTAAAGACATGCTCAGGAGGTGCCCACATCATGGGATATCTAAGGCTCAATACATAAGTATCTTCTACTATGGATTGGATTATGAGTCGAGTGTTTTTATTGATGCATCATTTGGAGGAGCGCTGTTATCTAAGACAACACTTGAAGTAGAAAAGTTGTTTGAAGACATCTCTATAAATTCACATGACTTGCCTGTAGAGAGAGATAGATGATCATATGTACTTGGCAAGGTAGCGCAGATTGAACATCAAGTAGAGAAGCCAAATAGGGAAGATGAGATCGTCTCTAGTTTAGCTAACATCAACAAGCTACTAGAATCCCAGCAGAAGCAGATTGCAGAGTTGACAAAAATGGGGCCTAGTATCCTGCAGTAAGAAGTGAAGAGTGTTGAAGATACCTTCAATCAGTATATGGTTAAGAATGATGCAAGAGTGATCTTCTTGAGGTTACTATGAATGCTAATCATGCAGATTTGTCTAAGTAGTTGAAGGATCTTACTTTGATAATGGGGCAGATGGCCGGGAATGTGAATCAATTGACACAAACGTTGGAGAAAAGAATATTCCCGAAAGAGTGCTATGCCATCACGTTAAGGTATGAAACACAGTATGAGGGACCGATGATGCCGAAAATGAATTCTAAAGATCCAGGCGATTTGACCTCGGTTTGACCAAGCCAGTTGGTCAAACCACATCCTAGAGGTTGAACAAAGCACTTGGGCAACCTCTGGAGCATCCAGAAAGACGGTTCGACCAACACCACAGTGGTTCGACCAACCCTGAAGGTCGAACCAGCCTGTCCGCGACCCTCTGTTTTTTCTGAAGTCGGGTTCGACCAACACCACTATGGTTCGACTAACCTCATTGGTCGAACCGTGGTCGAACCAGCCTGTCCGCAGGACCCTATTTTTTCTGAAGCACGGTTCGATCATGACCATCATGGTTCGACCAACCCTGTTGGTCGAATTGTGGTCGAACCGACCTGTCCGGAAGATGCCATACTTTTTGAGGCCCGGTTCGACCACGACACACCTGGTTCGACCAGCACTCATGGTCGATCCGAGGTCGAACCATCTCCTCCCACACTATTTTTCGCGCAGAACTCTATACCTGATATTCAGAGTACTCCAGTGCCAACCCAATGGGAGAATAATGAGCTTATAGTTGAGGAGAAGTGGGAGAGAGCAAAGAGGTTGAGAGCCGAGAAGTTTAGTCTGCAGATGGATCATGAAAATGTGGTTTTCTCTCTTGATCAAGCACTGAAGATGCCCATGGAGACTCAATCGTGCAAGAGCATAGATGTGGTTTCTAACTTGTTTAATATTGATTTTAATAGGAAAGATGATTCTGAATTTGAGTGGAAGATTGACAAGGAGGAGTCTAGACAGCCATGGGTGGAAGGACATTCAAATGATCAAAATTTTGTGACCAAGAAAGGTGAGGTGCTGAGTGTAAACAAGAAGAGGGAAAGAAAGTACTTGAAGGTGAGGATGCGAGAAGATCATCCTCTGATCAAGTAGTCTGCAAAAGGTTTCATACCGTCATGACTCTCCGACGTTAAACATGAACGCCTGTCGGGGGCTTGTCCCTTCCACTTTATTGCTTTATTTTTTTCATGTGAGTGAGGATTTATTATATTTGAAGTGCTCACGTTTCGGCAATTACATCTCTTTTCAAACTTAGTTTCGACTTACGTTTTTATTAAGTTTGGGGGTGGGTGTGATGTACTTACCTCGTCTTATGAGCACCAAGGGTATAATTTTTTTTTCGTTGGTTGTTTGTTTGTTAGGGGATTAATTTTTTGTGGCATATTAATATTTTAACCGGTGTTGGTATTTCAATTTTTTGTAACGTACCTAATATTTAGTATGTTGTGTTGGTGTGTCCAGTGTGTGGAGTCGATTAGATAGTCAATTGAGTCTTTCTTATAATTCTCTTATTTTATTATTGATGATAATGAGATATGTTGAGCTTTGATGATAGAATTAGGCAAACTGAGGCTTTGACCTGGTCAAGTTGAATAACTCGAGGAGCATATGCATACATTGAAGAAAAATTTGGTGCCCTCGTTTCCTTTTTCTAATTTTTATATGTGCTTTAAATTCATGGAGTGGAAGGATTGAGTTTATATTTTTGGTGATCCACATGAGCTTATATTTTTAAACTGTGCCTAAAATTCATATGCTTTTGAAATTGATGAAGGAAGTGTACTTGAGTTATATTGTGGTATGATGTTCTATGTGTACTTGTGAGATATTACTTACAATAGAGAGTGCTCTGTTACTTGTTAAAAACCCATGTGAGATTTTGAGCCTCGTTGATCATGTACATAATCACATGATATTTTCTTTCTGGTGAGTATCATTCTTGTGTGTGTATTCTAGAACTTGCCACTTGTCTTACTTGAGACTACATGTTATGTTAGATGATGGGAGATGATTTAAGGCCATCCTTGAATTTATGAGTCACTTAGCTAAATAATCCCTACCGAATGATGTTTATCCGTAGTTAGCCCCGTTGACCCTAAAAACCTTATTCTTTGCTAGCCTACGAGAAATAACTATTTTGAGCATCTGAATTTCTTGAGCCTTGATTGCCCTATATCTAGTGGAGAATTAACAGCTTTTTAAAGTGTGTTGATAGAGTTTTATAGCAGCTTGGGAAGGAATTAAATTGGTATTGAAATAGTGATTGACCTTGAAAATGCATCTAAGGAGAATCATGGAGTAGTACTTAAATCTAATACTCCATGGAAACAAACACCCTAGGGTAATGCTTAAATCTAGTACCTTATGGAGGATGCGAGAGGTAGTGCCTGAAACTGGTACCTCAAAAGAAAAAAAAAGTAGGAAAGAATGTTATGGTTGAAAAAGAAGTGAAGGAGTTGAGGAGGATTTGTGCTTAATTGAAGTGAGTAAGAAAAATAAAAGATCATGATGGATCGTGACTTGATTGATCTGAGTTTTGAGTCACTTATCCATATATTTCCTAACTTAACCAAAGAGCCAACATTACATCCAAAAGAAAAGTAATTTTTGATCCCATTGTCGAATCATACTATATGGTGGAGAGTTTGAGATATTTGGCAAGCTTATGGTTACGCATGCACTTGAATTGAATTTGAGCGTAAACATCTTAATCCATAAGTTTACATCTTTTACACTAGAGGGCGAGTGATATATACTTCCCGTGAGAATATGTCAATGGAGAATTTGAATTGGTGGTAATTGTCTTAACTTGTATGCTATGATTTGATTATTACATGTAATAAAAGTTGCATGACCTAAGTTGAGGACAATTGTATTTTGAATGAGGTATGTGTCATAGTCCTTGTTTCCCTGCTAATTTACTCTTTCTTTCTCTTTATTTTTATTTTGTTGCCTCAGGACGAGCAATGGGTAAGTTTGGGGGATTGATGAGAGTGAAAATAAGCGTGTTTTAGTGTCCAATCAAACACCTTTTTGATGGAAACTGATGTTATATATTAACACAAGTGTCTTATATTCAATATATGTGAGAAAAATGTGCACTTGAGGTATTTTATTATGTTTTAGGTGGAAAAAGATCCAAAGTGCAAAGTTGGAGAAAATGTGCAACTTGTGGAGGAATGCTGAAAAACGTACGCTCAAATTTCGTAATTTTTCTGGAGATCAAAAATAGAATTGTGATACATAATTGGAAAATCACAGAAGAGAGGGTCGTTTTTACGTAAAGAACACCTCAATCGGAGTCTAAATAAGAAAGTTATAATCAAAATGGTGATGTCGCGCAAGCTGTGCCGAATATAACAGCTGTACCACTTTGCATGACTTGTTTTATATACAAATGTTGGAGTTTCTAAGAGTTCTTTATATGCATAGAAAGCCAATGAAGAGAGAATTGCGTGAGTGAAAGAATCACTAAAATCGGAGTTTGGATGTGGAAGTTATACGTGAAATGGTGAGACTGCACAAGCTACCACAGTGTGATTCGATCACGACACGAGTGATTCGACCACTGTGTCGTGGTGGAACCAGAAGCCTGAACAGCGCCAGATCCATATTTTTACACCCCAAATGCTTGTATTTTCGTGTTTTCCAAGAAAAAATCCATTATAGATCCATAAGGAGAACTTACAAGTATAAAAGGGGATGTGGATCCATCTTTATTCATTGGATAGAAGAACAATAACACAATCATCCTACACCCCACAAGGGGGGATCACCCCCCAACCATCATCCACATCCTTTCCTCCATCCATCCATCACTTTGAAAATTTGTCTGTGGAATCAAGAGGAGAACCAAGATAAGGATTCAAGATGGAGAAGGACGCGACGACACCCACATCTAGGGTTTCCTTCGTTTCCTAATTTATCTTGTATATTTCAGACATTTGGGTAAGATCTATCCAACCCCCATGATTTTTCTTCGCAACATTATAGGTTAGAACCGTTTTGGTAGATCTAGGATTTTGAAGATATTTTTGAATTTATTGAACTTTCATGTGTATACTCCGTACAACACTACTTGTGGTTTAGTTTATATATGACTATGCATTTTTAATTCATACTAAGAGTTGTTTTATGCATCATTAACTGTTATGTAGAGTCTGAATACATATCTTGGTTATTGATTGAGTGCGTTCACTGCTGAGTAGGATTCCATGTTATGATTCTAAGTGAGGGGACTCCGAAACTTCATTAGAACTGTCATATATGAATGTTTATTAATTGAATTGAATTCGAGTTAGTAAGCAGGATAAAAAGGGTAATTTTATAGTACCTATAAAGGGAGATCATATCGGGTTAGAGTACCAATCCTACAGGGAAATAATTAATATTGATAGTACCTAGAAAGGGGAGTGATATTATATCTCTTGCTCCAATGTTATTCACACGCGTTATACGCATGTTTGCTTGTGTCTATAGAGTAGATTTGCATGATTTAGTGATGCGTTCATATTTCACAAGGCAGAGTCGGACATTGATACACGAAAGAGAAATTAATGAGTGAAACTGGATTACCCTAGAGTTACCTATTCTCCTACTTGTTCCACTTTCGTAATTCTTCTAGTGTTTATTTTATTTTTTATTTTAATTAATTATTTAGTAGATTAATAATTCTCTACCTCAAATATTATTGTCAACTTGTCTTAATTAATTAGCTTATAATTAAATTGATAATATGCCGTCCTTTAGGTTTGATATTTCACTTGGTCGCTTGTTTATGCTGCAACTGATATCCTTAATACTTGGGGATTAATTTTGAGTGCAACACATTAATTATCACTTGTATTCGTCTCATGTAAGAGCTTACGTGAGACGATCTCGCACTAGACTTGCCCTTTCACTTTTTATTAATTAGTCACCTAATTTTATTTATTATATTTATAGTTCACGAAAAAGTTCATTTAACTGATTATCACTTTTCTTTATTATGTATAATTTTTCATTAAAAATATTACCACTTCTTACTTTTTTTTTAAAAAATCATTAAATAAAATAATTAGACATTTATTACTTTTCTATAATTAGTTATCACGTTCTATTAAAAATGTTATTATTTTTTTATCCGTAATATAAAATTTTCATTAAATAATTTTAATTGATGTGTATAATGACTTTTTCTTAATTAAGTACTGTATCACTTTTGATTAAAAATATTATTACCTTTGTTTTTCTTACAAATTAAATGAAGTAATTTGATAAGTCGAATATCACTTTTTCATATTCAGATAATATTTTTTATTAAAAATGTTATCACTATTTAATTTATAAAATTTTCATGAAATAGTTCAATAATAAGTGTATCACTTTTTTTATAAGTATCACTTTTGAATTTTCAACAGTTACTTGTAATTTTTTAATAATCACATTATATTTTAAGTATTACTTGTAAAATTAATAATTAATAAAATTATTGATTTTAAAAAGGTGAATAAACGGAAAAGATATTTCAATTAATTAATTGTGTATTCGTCATATTCAAATGTGTCATTTCCACTTTGCACGGTCATCGCCCGCCGCCTTTTTTTTAATTTTTATATTTTATATTATATTAATTGATAAATGGATAATTCAAATGAAATTCATGAGACAGCCTCACAAAATACTCACTCTTGTTTTATTTAGTGTTATCACTCTTTATCGCATACGTGTCATTTTTATTTAAAATTTATAATTTTTTATATATTTCATGAAACTCATTTAGACAATTTTAATTTACACTAATGTTATTTATTAATTTTTATTTTAACCTCATTTATACTTCGTCCGTCCGCAAGAAAGGTATACATTTTTCTATATTGTGCGTCCGCACCAAAAATATACATTTCTCTTTTTACACACATGGGACCCACACACATCACTAATATATTTAATATATGAGATCCACACATAATAATACTACTTAATTCACGTGCAAAAAACAAATGTATGCATTTAAGGGCGGAAGGAGGGAGAAATAAAGATACTCCCTCCGTCCCATTAAAGTTGGTATAATTTTTTTTGGGCACGGAGATTAAGGAATATAATAATTTAATGTAAAGTGAAGTAAAATGAAGTAAGAGAAATAATATTTAATGTGTAGTGGGTAGTTGTATTAAAGGTGATATGTAGGGCTCACGAGAGTAGATTAATTGTTTTTATGTGGGTCTCATGTATTAAAAAGAAAATGTGTCAACTTTAATGGAACAAACCAAAAAAGAAAGTGTGTCAACCTCTATGGGATGGGGGAGTATTATTTTTAGGTATGTTCGAATATGTAAATAAGCTGCGTGTAGACAATAGACTAGCAACTAGTAGCAAGCTGCGTGTAGACAGTAAACTAGATTTTTTTGCCAAGACTGATAGTACATCTTTGTGGAATAATTGATGGGCCATCTAACAGTAGGAGTTGATCTTAATTGATTACTCTCGTTCAATTCTTTATATTATTAATAGCAATAACTACTTTTAACGACTCTTTAATTGTACTTCAATATTAGAAAGGGTAAGGGTAATCCTACTAAACAATCACATCATAATTAACTAGCTTTAATTAACAATAGTCTAATCTTCATGAGTAATCAGTAAACACACTTTGTGGGGGCAGGGGGAAAAAAAGCAAAAGCATTAATTATAAACAGTTGATAATAATCCAACTTTCTTTGTTGTCAGCCCCCACCCCACATATCACACCACATCAAAACTTATCACTCATTTTGGTTACAACTTCTCAAACAACTAATGACATTCCCACTACAGAAAGATGGAAATATGCTAAATAACATAGTATATGATTATAAGATTACAGGGAAAATATTAAAATGGATTCTTTTCGCGTAATTTAAATTCAGTACTCAAGTTTATTAAATTTTTAATTTTGATTCTTTAGTGTTCAATTTTGATTCCTTTTGTACAAATTTAATTTTTTTAATCAAATTCATTCCTATAATTTTGATAAAATGACTAAATTTGAATAAAAGAAACTAAAATCCGATGCTGAAAGACCATAAATAACCAATTTTGATATTTTCTGTCACACGGTGTACACTATGACAAAGCAAGGAAGGACCGCCCTTGGATTAAACACGAGCAGCTCATCATCGAACCCGCCACTCGATGGGCCCACCAAGGAGTCAAACCCGGGATCGTCCTTATAGACGAGACCCGGGTCGCAGCCTACCCGACCCGCGATGACGCGGCAAACGAGCAATGCTCGTTTGACGTGCATGAAGCTGAACTCTTCCTCGAGGTCCTCAGGAATGGCTGCGTGTGCTCTCCAGCTGGTGGGCAAAGTGGTAATTCCGTCCATCTTCTGTGAGAATCCACTCCTGATGATTCCACAAGCACTGCAGTAGGGTTGGCTGCAGATGGTAGAATGCACATCGCAAATGAAAGTTGTGCAGTAGAATCTGAGCAGCTCATTGCCATCCGCAATGCATCTCACGTCTCTTACTAAACTGGTTTTGATTTTGGAAGAAGCTCTTGATTTCACCACCTCCCTGTACTCCTCGAACCGGGCTACGATCCGAGGGGCGTTGTGGATCTTCAGGATCCGATGGATGGTGGGGCTCCGCGCCTGCTCGGGCCAACCCATCTGGAATATGATCCGAACTATGTTTTCGCCGTCGGCCAGCTCGGAGACGGCGTGGTTCTTGGACTGGTGCTGCTCCAGTAGGGTTGAGCTCTGGAAGATCTCACCGCAGACTGAACATGGGATAATGCCGGGATCTACGTCGGCGATGGCGGCTTCTGTAGGGACGACGAGGGATGGGTTCAGGCGGAGGGAACGGATGGAGGACGACGGCGAGGGGATGGAGGGGACTGGTTGTGGGGTGTGTTTGGAGGAGGAGGTGGAGAAGAAGCGTTTGAGAGTGGAAAAGAGAGTGGTCGTGGGAGGGAGGAATCTGTATTTGAAGTGGGAGGAAGACTGGTGGTGGCGGCGGCGGTGGAAGCTAAAGCATCCGAGGTGGAGGAAGAGGAGGAGGAGGAGGAGGTTGGAGAAGAAGGTGCGGATGGTAAACATTGTAGAATGGTGATGTGGGAAATGGATGGTAGTGAATAATAGAGATGAGTGATGCGAAGGCTGTTGGAAGAACAGGGGTGGAGTGGGGACATGGAAGAATAAAGGTTATGGTGGGTGGAAGCCAACTTCATCAAAGATATGCATATAAACTTGCATCTTTTTTAACCAAATACTCCCTCCTCTATTTAAGTTTTCACAGATTTAAGAAAAATGTATTCATTCCGTGTCCTAAAGTAATAATTACGTTCAATGAGATGGGGTATGATATTTTAATGCGCAGTATAATAGAGAAATAATATTTTAATGTAAAGTGAATATATGTATTAATATGATATGTGTGTCGATGGAGAGAGAATAAATTAGTTTGTGTGGAGTAAAGACAAAGACTTGTGTGAAATCGTCTCACGTAAGGGTTTATGTGAGACAGATAAAAAGTAATAATATCATTAACGAAAAGTATACTTAATCGATAAAAAGTGATAATGATACAGTGAGCTATTTCACGAAAAATTTATAATATAAATAAAAAGTGAACTATTTCATTTTAGTGTATTATAGTACTCCCTCATTTTGTCGTATTGCTCCGTCCTAAATATTATATTCAACTCACTATACATAGGGCACACACTCAATATTAATACAATTACTCACATTACACATTAAAATAGTACTCCTTCCGTCCCACCACAAGGAGGGTATTACTTAATATAAATAAAAAGTGAACTATTTCATTTTAGTGTATTATGGTACTCCCTCATTTTGTCGTATTGCTCCGTCCTAAATATTATATTCAACTCACTACATATAGGGCACACACTCAATATTAATACAATTACTCACATTACACATTAAAATAGTACTCCCTCCGTCCCACCACAAGGAGGGTATTACTTTTTTGTACGTAAATTAAGAGGTATAATATTTAATGTGTAGATGAGGAGAAAGAAATAAAATTTTAATGTATAATAAGTAGGTGTATTAGTGTGGTCCCTTGGAGATATATTAATTGTTTGTGTGAATCTCATTTATTAAAAGAAATATACTTTTGTATTGGAACGGACAAAAATGGCAAAATGCACTCCTTGTGGTGGGACGGAGGAAGTATATTATTCAACTCACTACACATTAAATTATTTTACTCCTTTATTTGCGTGCAAAAAGTAAACAAATACTCTCTCTATCCCGTCCTAATAGTTACGCTTCCTTTGTACTCCCTCCGTCCAACATCAATCTATCTATTTGCTTTTTGTGCGTAGATTAAGAAGTATTATTATTTTATGTGTAGTGGGTAATTGTATTAGTGAGGTATGTGGGTCCCATATTTTAATTGTATTAGTGTGTGGGTGGGTCCCATGTGTCTAAAAAGGAAAATGAATAGATTAAGAGTGTACGACCCAAAATGGTAAAATAGATAGATTGATAGTGGACGGAGGGAGTAAAATATAAAGGAAGCGTACGGGACGAAGGGAGTACATTTCAATGGGATGAAGGGAGTATTTTTTTTGCACTCTCTCTGTCCCACATCACCCTTCATACTTTCCTTATTCGTCCGCCCCACAACACTTTTCATATCCCAAAAAATGAAGCATCACTTTATCCAACAGCCTCAAAAATTACTTAAATTTTAAATTTTGTTACTTATTTTTCACACACATATCATTACTTTATACTCCCTCTGTTCCACAAATGTTTGCACCCCTCCTCTGGCATGTATATTAAGAAAAGTGATAACTTTTAAGGGTATTATGGTATTTTTTGGTAATAAATAAATAATAAAATATATTAGGTGTGTTAGGTAGTGGTGGTTTTTTTTTTGTAAATAACGTGTATGGGAGGAAGTGTGATTATGTTTGACTTTTTGCTTTTTTAGGAAACTGCAAACTTTTGTCTGACAACTCAAAATAGAAAGTGTGTCAACTGAAAGGAGACAGAAGAAGTTTTTTTTATTACCTAAGAATACTACATTACCCTCTAAAGTCAACAAAATTGATCAAAAAGTGTAACTTTTCTTAAACTATGTGATACTATAAATGGAAAGGGTGATTCGGGATGAAGGGAGTAATAATAAAGTATGTTAGATGTGTTAGATATGAGAGATTTTTTTTGTAAATAAAAGTATGAGAGATACTTGTTTTTACTTTTTTACTACTCCCTACGACCCATAAAGCACTTCACAATTACTGTAAATACGGAGTTCTAGAAAAGTTATTTTTTGACTTGCTTTTAGGGATAGTTTAGTATTTTTTTGATAATAAATAAATTTAGAGTGAGTCTAGTGTAAATCGGATTTGCATGTAAACCCTATTTTTTAAAATTACTTTTTGAAGAGTAATAACTTTTATACAGAAGAATATTAATTCATGTCTCTAAAGAGTAAATTTTCATGTACTAAAAAGTAATCGATAAATTAGGGTTTACAAGAATTTCAAGAGTAATTTTTTTAATTTTGAAGAGTAATAATTTACTCCCTCCGTCCCAGACTAAGAGGGTCATTTTACCATTTTGGTTGTCCCACCCAAAGGATCTCATTTCGTGTTTTGGACATATGTGACCCACTCACATCCACTAATATAATTAAAACATGAGCCTACACACCCACTAATACAACTACCCACTACACATTAAATAATAATACTCCTTAATCCACGTGCTCAAAAGCAAATGAGACTCTTAACATGGGACGGAGGGAGTATGTTTTTAAAGAGTAATTTTTCATGTACTAAATAATAAGTGAAAACAAGGTTTACAAGTAAACCCGTTTTATACAACTGTTTGCATAAATTATAAAGTTATGTGAATTGTAAAGGATTGACAATTTTGAAATTAAATTTTGTTGTGAGATTGTTGGTTCGTGTATATTTTTTATTTAGGGGTGTGAACTTATTAAGGTGACGAATAAAAATAATAAGTTTGAATTTGTTTAATAATTAAATGCAAATCAATAATTAATTGGGGTTGTGAAACTGTCAAACAATGAAGTTATTTTACACTTTTAATTAATTATCACTTTTTATTAAAAATATTATTCATTTTTTAAAAAAATATTCACTTTTTATTTATAATATAAATTATTCATGAACCACTATTATAACTTTTCATATATTATTTTTCATTGAAATATTATTACTTTTATCAATCTCACGGAACCACTTCCGTAAGATGATCCTACCCAAATCTTTGTCACAACTGCCTTTTATTTTAATATTATTATTGTTATTTTTTAAATTACTTTTTGAGTTGATGGATAATTTGTCTGTTTTCATTGAATGAAATTGGCGAGGCGGATACAGTCAACACAAGTCTAACCTTTTAGTTATATAACATAATCCCACAAACAAATTGTTCTGTTTTATAATAATCAACTAACAACTTCAATATTCGATTATATATCAATATGCTCTACATCCAATGAATCTACCATGCATACACCCAAGAAGGAATTGAACACAAAGTGCATAACCATGCAACCAGTGAAACCTAACTTTCAGCCAAGGCACTAGAATTTACCTTTTTTCTCCATATGTTGTAGGCTTGCTCCGTCAGTAGACTTTCTTTTAGGTATCAAAACCTTGCTATCCTTTGTTTGTCTTCTGTTAACAAATTCCGAGAGAGACAGAATGGGTGGAGGGGTGGTATCAGGAGGAACAGAAGAATTGGGTGAAATGTTGCAGTTGACATTCTCGTTATGGAGTTGGATGGTAACCGGAGAGAGTGATGAAGACGAGCAATTCACTTCTGATATTACAGCCTCCGATGACATATTAACAGTGTGACCAAGTCTCTTTGACAGTTCATCAGGGGTAGCTGCTGATAACCACCTCACCATACTTGCCATCTGGGATAAATAAAATGATTTACCACATTTCTCGTACTTCTTGTAGCATTCATTCTCAAGTGTCTCAGCAGCCGACATCACAGAGTTGGTCCTAAACAAAAGGAAAAAGAAAACATGGTGAACCAACGATCAGAAAGCTTATAAACGGAGATACTTGAGGCTTAATCTTATAGCATACTTTAAATTACTGAGAAGATGTTGGTTTTGATTCAATAAGTTTGATAATCTCTGCTTCCCCGACTCTCTTAATGTTCCCGATATGCAGTTTTTGTATGCCTGTCAACATAAAAGGAAATTGGCACGAGGAAAAGAAAAGGTATATCTGAAAATTCAAGTAATTAAGAATCAACCTTTGACTGAGCAATGGCATACAGATTAAAAATCTCAGACATCAAAGACAGTTCATTATATCATTTCTAAAGTATTTCAAGGATATGAAAGAGCAAAAAACAATTGAAAGGGATAGCACAAGACAGATTTTTATACCAAGAACTTTCTTTAGGAATATTACGGGTTCAACATTGTTGAACAGGCATAAACTTGCAATTGCAGGATATAGAAACCACTCAAAATTAACCCACAAGTATAATGAAGACAACAACAATGAATCGGGAGAAAGTGGGCAAAGATTACCTGTTTTCCTCGGTTACTTCTACTCCCATAATAGTTCTCTTCTGCACGTTGTAATGATTCCTTCTTTTCACGTATTGTCAATTTGGATGATTTTCGTGAATCTGTTATGCTATTTCCAACTTCTACAGCATCTGAAGCAAGATGCCAATGGGTAAACAGAGAGAACTTGTATATAGAACAAAGAGGAAGCATTCCAGATTTCACACTATAGAGAAGCATGTATTTACGAGCAAGTATCTGCATGGTCAATGTGCAGTACGTGATATAAATATACCATCAGAATCAGATATATCTTCCCCAGATCCACTTGCTTCATCATCGCGATTCCAAAACTCTGACAACTGTCCCCCATCATTGAAATCCGAAGTACTGCAACACAGATGCATACATGAGTAAGAACAAATGGAAACAATAGGCTAAGTGAAGCTAGCTTAGGCATGATAGATATCCTAAACTACGGTTCGGGAAACTATAAGAATAGAATTTCTTCAGCAACATCATGTTACAGAATATGATTATCTCTGCCAGTGTAACACAGACACGTCACCATACTAAAACATCATCAAGGAAAAACTAAAGCATACCGAGATATGGATCCACTACTTAATTGATGGAAGAGTAATTCATATGAATAATATTTTTCTGCAAAGAGAGTTGGCCCGTACATCATCATATACCAATTTCCCAAGTTATATTGATTCAAATTATAAAATACTACCACAGTCTCTTTCTCTATTCTTCAATGGTTGATGAACCAAGACAAGTTTCACTAGGATGCTAATTTTCTAGTAGTGGAAAGATAAAAATACAAGAAATATTTATATACATCGACAAAATATAGGAAACACTACTGCAACAGTGTAAAACCTTCTCTCTGTCTTCATTGTTAGTATTCTGTCATAACTTTAGATGAGTCATCAAAAAATCACTGCAAGAAATTCAATTTACCTGCTGTAAATTAATTATGTATATTTAAACAACCAGATAGCCCCTGATGTAATAAATGGACCAATTAGGAAACACAATAGAATACATCATTCCTTGAAAGAGCTTCCTGATGGATTAACCACTATTCACACAGTTATTACCTACATGTGGAATGAAATTATTCATTCTCTCAGGAAAGTGGAAACTCAATTAAAATGACTTCATTTCAAATTTGCTCATTCCCTCGGTTCAGGGAGAAATGTACCATTAATGTCAGTAATGAACAACTTGTGAATCATAATAGACTTGCACAGGAATGTTTCCAACAGTACAAGTCAAATCCTCTATTAAGACAGATTAATATCCATCAACCTCCACTATTATATGCATGGATAATAAGAGATAATGAGATAAATTAATAAAATCTTGCAAGAACTCAACATCTGCCAGAAATAAACTGAGTATATCAAGTTATATAGGATAAGTCGATCAAAAATATATTAGCCAGATATGCCAGGTAATTTAACTCATTTTTAAAACCCATGACGACAAACTTGTTGCATTATTCTAGTCTACATTAATTTCTGTGAATGGAGCCTACTTTTCAGCATGGCTGTATCAAACACGATCTTCAAAGTTAACCAGCGGAGACTTAGGTTAATCTTCTCCTCTACAATTAACAACAAAAAGGTCCACATTTTCCATAAACATAATCATTTACAGCAATACACCATTATTATTAGAAAAGTCCATAAATCAAATCTTCTAACACTAACTAAATACACAATAAAAAATCAAAAAATAAATAAGTGATCTTTCATATTCAAGAAACAATAAATTGTACTAAATAAAAAAAGGAATCAGAGACCTGGTTATGTATATCCGTGATGACCCCTTTCTATATTGAAAATTAGTAGTGCTTGTAAGGTCCTCCAAATACTTTGAAACTACATTAGGATGTTTGCATGCATCACATGATTTTGCGCACAATGATTCAGATGCCTGTTTTCCGTTTGTAACAATATAAATATCCTCCAAAAATAATGTAAAACTGTAAAGGATATTCGGTCGAGTGATATACCTCTTCCCCAAAAGAGTTGAGGATCTTTTTCCTTCGGCAACCAGACTCCTCACAGTATTCAATCATCTAGATGCAGGTCAAACCAAGTGCCATCAATCAGATATATGACAAATAAGGATGGTAAAGGGGTGGGTTTTGGATGGGTTTGCCGCACCCCAGGACCTGCATCACCCCTAAATCTGCTGGGTTCAACACGGCTCGCCCCATTACATATTTAAAATAAAATTATATTCTTGAAATAAATTCTGAAATATATGAATTAGTTTTTCTATGAACATCAAGTTTATACATATTAATATAATTATATAAATATATGACTATTTCACTGAATGTACCTATAATTGGAAACTCACTATTTATTTATTTATACTTAAAACACATATAAACACATAGATATATATTAAATTAACAAATTAGTGGGTCCAATTACAGGCTCGGGAGGACGGTTCGACAAAAACCAAAACCCTGTCCCAAACCCGAACTGGATGGGGCAGGCTCATTGCAGGTCCAGTTTTTTACCTGCCCCATTGCCAATTGCCAAATACTATGAGGAATATATGTATTTACCTTACGGAAGTCAGCTAGCGACTTCTTGGAGGAACTCTCCTCCAAGTTTGAAGAATGTGGTTTCTTGCTTGCAGCATTACCAAGGATAAACTCCTGTAAATTTTCTTATTCAAATTTATGAAATTGCCTTTACTTGAAAACACATTAATTGATATCTCAGAAACACAACCATTTTTCTACGATCATCCACTCCATAATACACCAGACTTTTAGAGGGCAATTGATCACGACCAGCGCGACCTGCTTCTTGGTAGAAGTCTTCCATAGACTTGGGAACATTGTAATGGCAAACAACTCTGACATCCTTCCGATCAATGCCCTGGATTATTATAAAAATGCCTTAAGGTGGGGAATCTTCTCTGAGCTCCAAAGGAGCTCAACAATTTGTATTTTACAGTAAAAACTCTTAAGATTAGTTGCATACCATCCTGCAAGTAAACCACCACCTTCAAGGCTTTGCAAAAAACAGGATAGCTCCACAAGGATTTCCAAAGCATCAAAAAACAAAGATTAAAAAACCTCAAGTTAATTGTAAATTGACAAATGACAACTGATCAGCTAAAAGGTACACCTCTGAGTATGTCTTGTGAGCATGTCTACTTTTTAAAATTTTAGAAATTTGAGCAATATGAAACAACTGAAAGTAGGGGTCAATTCCTGACAAGGCACAATAACACAAACACATATACAATACGAAAATTGTGAGTTAACGTATAGGCCCAATATATTCATGTTGACATTAATGACACCAATATTGTGTTGTGTCGTGTCCATGTTTGGTCAACCTGTGAAATATGAACATATAGCCTTAATAGGTGACACAATAACATATTATGAGAATTTAAATGTTTTAATCATGTCATCTCTTATCGCATTGAATTTGATTTTCGATTTATTTTATTTCCATCATGTCCTATGGTGCTGAATTTGATTGTTAAATTTACTTTATTTTCAAATTGTGTTGTGTTGGGACGAAATATTATGGTTGTGATAGCACAAATCCTTATCATGGCATGCTTGTGTTCAGGCTTATCGTATCGTTTCAACATGTCAACACGAAACACGACATGACAACATGAATTGCTACCTCCAACTAAAATAGTTAAATGAAATCTTGAAAATAGAGCAAAAAGGGGAAATCTCAAGTGACAAAATGTGGAATTAAATTAAGATTACCAAGCTCTTACTCTCTCCTTCAAACACTTTTATATACAGCACGTATATTTTTTCTTCTTATCTTCAAATAACAATAAAGCCTTAATTGCACCATGTGTAGTTGGTTGTGTGGATCATATCTCATCACTGTGCTGGGTCTAGGAATATGGTAATATCAAGTAAACTATAAAAGAATAACAGAGTACAGCAGGAGAACAACTTTTTTAACCAACTTGAATCTCATGAATAACATATTAACATCACATCTTTATTAATTACTTCTGCATATTTAAACTCAAACATAGAACATCTATATATCACCCCATTTATTGATAGTTCCTACATACTTGGGGGGTGTTTGATAAATTGATTACGAAAGGTGAGGGAATAGGATTAGTAATGGAATGTTATGGGTTTCATTCCCTTTATTTGAGAGGGGAACGGTAGATTCCCCAATTTTTAGGTATCATACCCATAGCAAAGTACCAAACACTAATTTTAACTTTAATTCCCATTCCTTTGCTCAAAACATTGAGAAACATACCTCTTAAACTCTGAAGACTCTGTCCAATATTTTTTGCTAATGTGTTTAATTTTGCTTATGGTAAATACTTTCAAATCAAATGGCTCTATCCAAGATTCTAAACAGAAATTACTACTCCACTAGTCTCATGGATTGAAATTATGATATTTTCACATAACATATAATCAAGAAAAACTCATACTGAATTAAAAATATAAGTTCCAAGCATTACAGGTTGGTTCATTTAATGGTTATTCCTGCTTCTGAACTCTTAAAATCAATGAAATGATACATTAGAATTCACAAATCCAACTATACAAGAGATATCGAAAACAATATTGAATATTCAGAGTAGAAAGGCAGGTTTCGTCACTCAGGTAAACTCCATTTCTTAACTCATCATACCCAAATCCAAAATCGATTAATAAACTTCCTTTGCTTTGTCACTGGATTGATGATGGTTAAACATGTCACATATGCATAACCAAAATTTTCAGAAAATTTATGTCCGATACGCATAATTAAGACACACAGTTCAGTTAAAAAGGCACATGCAACATAAAGATAAACTGGTGGGAAAAAAAATTATTAGAAGTTGATTTCTCTTCTCAGAACTGATCATGTAATGCTTCTTGTTCTATAAATACTTTTATGACAGAATACAAAAGAAAGGTATAATTGGCCTGAGTCCTCACAACATAGCAATAAATCTAAAATTACTGGCACCTCTCTAACTAATTATTTTCAGCTCCACCGTGAGAGAGAAATACCCCCAAAAAATTAGAAATATTTTGAGCCCAACAAATGACATAAACACTTGTGATACTGCATACCTTTAACCATACTGTTACCCATATGTTAATTGGATGAGCATTGTAGCACCTTAAACTAACAACTCCAAATGTAGATCTCAAATTCTTTATTTTAAGGATCTCCACTACCCCAAAATCCTAACTTTGAAATAATAAAGGCATAATAAAACTGAACGAGAACACACAGCACACTCATTTTTTGTGCTAAAGCAATTATAGTGGTCCTCCAAGACTACAGGATACAGATCTCAGTCATAAAATATCTGGTTCTCGTTTATATCTGCATTGGGTGTGTCATATCACAACACTAATTCACATTAGAATTTCATCAACAGTTAGCCTCAGGTCAGTAGGTCAGTATAGCACCAATTAGTTTCCTCAAAAAGAAGAAATATAATTGCAAAACAACATGTGAGAACATAACACTTTTTCTTTTAAGGGGGGGTGGGGGAGGTGGCGGGGAAGAAGTACCCAAAAGCTACTGTGGCCACAACTACTTGAGTTTTAGATGAGATCCAGTCATTTAAAACAGAGCTCCGGACTTTACTGTTCAATCCTGCATGATAAGCTAAATAGGAAGAAAAATATTCAGATTGAAAAACCAAAAGATAATGATATAGAGAATTTCCAAAAGAGTAGTTTTATACCAGCACAAGAAATTCCATTTTTAGATAGATGGGCAGCCAGATCATCACAAGCTGAGCGCTCAAGGCAGTAAACAATAGCACAAATATTTCCGCAGGATTTGAAATAATGACAAAGATCAGCATATGTGTCTTCCAAGAGATCTTTATAGCGAACTGCATGATGAAACAGAATACAAGAGTTAAATAATTTTTTTCCTGCAAAATGCAGATTTTATTCAACCACACCCCAGTGGCACTCTTGCTGAGACCATAAATTAGTCAGAGATACTTTACTTCTTAATCCTTTTCACTACTTCATGATGAACTCTAGTATTTTACATCAATATAAGAGCAATTCTTGGACTGGATATTTTTTGAAAGGTGTATCAATGTTGGAAAAAGACAGATATATTTTATCCTACAAAAAGAACAAATGACATGGAAAGCATTGATGGACAGAGTGTAAGAGACAAACTTACCCTCAAAATAAATATTTGGACGGTTAAATGATGACTTCAGAATAAGTGGATTATGCAAACACAAGGATTCTATCACATCCTTCTGAACCCTGCAGAAATACCAAACCTAGGATAATGGCTCACCATTGCATCTTATAAATAAGAAATTCAAACTATGTAGGAATACCAAGAAAAATGTGTTTTTAAATTGAAAAAAAAAAAAAGCGGTTTGCTGATTTCTTATCCTCTACTTCATAACATAAAATAAAAAAGTAAAAATTTATTGACTTTGAAAGCAATATTCAACTCGACATTGATACCCTAATTATTAGAATCACTGAAGAGCTTTCATCATATAGAGAACAGACAGAAATTTGATCACAACTTACTTAGGAACAGCTGTTGCTGTCAAAGCTAAAACTGGTACACTGGGGAAATGATTCTTCAAAGAAGAAAGCTTTCTGTAGCTTGGCCTATATTATTTAGACAGATTAAAAACAGTTATAATAATTTAAATCTCTACAATAATAAAATAATACAACCAAGCACAGAAGGGAGGTATGTATGTTCATGTGCGTGAATATATATGCATACATATATGTACAAGCAAATAGAGAGTGGGAAAGAGACATGGGAGTGCTTGCAAGTTGCAACTTCTAATCAACTGTCAGAATCACTATTTATGCATAAATGCTGCGAGTGTCCAGCTTTTCCGACAGTTGATTAAAAGTTGCAAACACCTCTCACCTCCATGTGATATCTGGAACATTAGGACTCAATGTGGGCCATATATAAATATGAAAAACTAAAATAATTTGTAAATTTATACATTAACATCATTTTTTTTCATGCAAATGGAGTGTCATAGGCTGTGTACTCCGAGCTCTGCGATAAGAAAAAAGCTGAAACAATTTAAAGATAATAAGAGAAACAGATGTTAAGGAGTTAGGTCAACTGAGGACGTGAAAGAGGCACATCCAAACCAGTGTATGATTTAATAGAGGATTTGGACAACCTTTGGCAGACACACATCTTGAATCCAACTAAGTATTGAAGTGCTATTAAAGTTGCCTACATACTCAAAGAACTTTAACTTGGAATAGCTCACAAGCCAAAATTGTAAGCTTATATCACAACTCTGATGGGAAAATGCAAGAAAAAAGTGGAAACAATTATAGTACACTCTGAACAATTCTGGTAGTCTTAACGCTAACTTGTGAAGTGTGTAGTAGCACTTGAACAGCTAACTTAAACCCCAAAGGATGGGGTAAATGAGGGGGATTATTAGAATGAACACAGATTGACGAGTGAAGAAATCAAAGAAAGGGTTTTGCAAATAAGTGATATAAATTCTAGTTAGAATAGCAACCTGAAATCATGGCCCCATGTTGATACACAATGTGCCTAAGAACAAACACAAGATCAATTAAAATAATTTTCTTGATATATGAACTCCATAAACTAATACATTCATTTAACAAGACATAGACAGAAATCATTAATATTGATTTGAAGGTTCAGACCTCATCAATTGCAATAAGATTTAGTAATCCCCTGCCATGAATCTTTGTCAGCTTTGCCATAAACCCTGATGTGGCTATCAACTCTGGTGTGACATACAATAACCTCAAATTTGGCTTTCCTGATTCAATGTTTTCATATATCTGAAAAGAAAATAAGTGAGATGGATCAACATCAACACATACTGGATGATTTTCTTTAACATGTCATGTTCCATAGCCTCATATATCTTATTACTAAACCAATACTTATTAAGAAAATAATCCTAAATTGTAATTAAAAGGAAGAGAATTGCCAGTGGCCACACCGAAGTAATCCAAAAGATGATTCAAAGGACATACAACTCTATTGCCTATAAAAATGATGAACACAACAAAAGGAAGTGAGAACTCAAGGTCAACAAATGTTGCTGACTTGCCGCCATGAATTTCATTTAGGATCTGGTACACAATTAACAATTAGAAGTAGTTTCAGTGAACTTAAAATTAACCAAAAAAAAAACTGCACGGTGAAACTATAACCTTCTGTAAGATGCATTTATGATCCTAACACAAGCAACTATATCAAGCATTTGAAACATCTACCAATAAAACCGAATTCATAATCAGTCATTAGGAAGTATCTCACCCCACAAGTCGTAAAAACATTAGTGTAAATAAAAATAAAGGAGATAAAATATTATAAGGAACATATAGGGTACCATCAGCCACATAGCACAAGAGTCAAACAACAAGATTGCAAACCTATTATAAAAATTGTTTATGCAGGACCTGAAAACGCTGAACTCACACAAGGACTGGAATTTATACTGAAATAACCGAAAATTAAATATCAAGGATTATAAGAATTTAATTTGATGCTAACAGCAAAATGAAAGTGAAGTAGTTTTAATGATTTGTGTGATCAGGAAAGAACATAATGGTAAACATGGATTAGTGTTTATCTTCTTCTAAAATTATATAATTTTCTCCAAAGCATATCAATCATTAGAGAGCTATGTGTGTTAGCACTACTTATACGAGGATTTCTTGCTATTTGCTCCACATGTGCACGAAGTCAGATTGGAAAAGAACTTTGGGTTCATGCTTTGCTCAACATAATTCCAGCTTTTCATCTTTTTTTCTCGTAAAAGAATTCAATAATTGGATATTTTATCCAAGTCACTTACGTTGAGACTCTTAAACTGAGGCAAATACTAATAAACAACCAACCAACTGAACTCTCAATACCATTAATGGGAAGCAAGCTATTTGGAATTGGATTAAATGGATAGTTTGGACTAAACTGTTAGCTTTGTTATTTGTTAATCCAAATTTCAGTCCTTGTTTTATTTTAATTTCAGACTTTTTAGGAGTAAACACTTATTCATAATTTTTCCAGAAGTAGTTAAACAAGAGGGAAATTCGGTTTCTTTTAGCAGTTGAAGACTGAACACAGATTAAAGGAGTTCTACTATCCCAGAAAAAAAGTTGGTTATGCCAACTGGCTGCATCACAATGTTGCATCAGATTTACCTCGCTATCTATGTAAACTGTAAGTTAGAATTAGAGATGAAACAGTTTGAATCTGACCATGTCAATTGTAAAAGCTTATCACAAGTTAGACGACCAGGATTCAACTTCAACATGAACTTTTGAGCTCAAGCATTATGTTTGCTACTTTGCAAGGAGTCAAGTATTACAATTTAATCCTAGTTTCGTTTGAAATCAACAGATTTCTTCTTAAGATAATATTGACTCAGATAATCAAACATGCCTCTATCACTTCTAACTATAAAAAATTTGTGAAACCTGATTCTTGGCTTTCACAGTCTGGGTTGAAGAGAGAAATTCAGCAGCAATCCCTTTATCTTTCAGTGCATTCACTTGATTTTCCTGACAGGGGAACAAATACTTCTGGTTGAACGAAAAACAAAATTGAATACAACTAGAGAATTACTGGAAAAATAGGAATATAAATATGAAATCCGCTTACCATTAGCGCTGAAATTGAAAGAAAGAACGCATTACTAGCCGTCAAATTGTCCTGGAGTTCACAAAGGAATAAAATTGTGCAGCATAGCCTTTCAATCTTTCAAGAAAATTAGCAAAAAACTGGTCATATTCACCTATTAAAGGACAAACGACAAGCACAATCCCAGGTTTCGCTAGAGCCGGAATCTGATAACAAATAGACTTTCCACCACCAGTTGGCATCAGACAAAAACAATCTCTACCTGCATTGCGATCAATTAATATTCAGAAATTACATTGTGAATTTGACCTAACTTTCATAAGAGGTGATAAGGTTAAAACAATATCAATCAATCGACATAAATTTTAAAAAAGGTTCACCATATATATTTGGAAAGATATGAAAAATGTAAGGGACCTGATAAAACAGCTTGAATGGCTTCCATCTGCTTTCCTCGAAAGTCAGAATATCCAAAATGCCATCGCAAAAGCTTCACCAAAGCTTCCTTTTTTATAACCTCCTTCTCTGTTCCGCATGCGTTTCGCAATGGCAATGATGATTTACTCATTTGTCTCTACAGCAAAAACACAGGAAACCACAGTAATCGCAGAGAAGATTGTACATAATTTTTCAATATCCAATGATTACTCCGTTTTCTTCGTACCATATATTTTCAGTTGGAAATTTTGCGGTATAATAATCAGAAGAAAGAGACATCGGTAAGCCGCAAAACTTACATTGCTGAAAATCAAGAGAGATGGAATACGTCTAGAGAACGAGAATGAATACCTCTCACTGTGTATAAAATCAAGAGATATGGAATACGTCTAGAGAACGAGAATGAATACGCGCCTCTCACTGTGTATTTGAATATGAATATGAATATGAATATGAATATGAATATGAATGGTTAGCCCTAGTTACAGCTTGGTTGATGTAGGGTGGGTGGAGGTTCGAATCCTGCCTTTGGCATAATTTGGCCCCTGCAAGTACAAGTTTAACAGTGAGTCATTTCTATAAGCCACTTGAAACACATCCTGCGATTTACCTCCTCCACCAATCCCCAGGGCAGTCCTCCACCAATCCTCAGGGCAGGTGCGGTGCTGTGGGGCCCCTAATGGTGGGGTACACCATGAATATGAACTGTCAGTGGCGTTTGCCAGGAATGATTCGGCTCACCGCTCGCGAGACTGGTTGTCAATAAAATATTATAAAATAAAATAAAAAATCAGGTCATGAACAAGTGTTAAATCCATCGGGCCATCGGCAGCCCAAAACACAAATAACAAATTAAAAACCATATAAAAGCCCAATTAAGCTTACAAGATCACCACCAAAAAATTTTATATTTAATAATTGGCAAAAGCTCACCGGGGACACACCATGCCTTCATGAGAACACAACTCTCTCCCTCTATATTCTATTTAAACTTATGTATTACTAGGAGTTTAAATTCTAAAGGGGCACGGTGTGTTGGAAATAAATCTATAAAACCTTAACCCTATTATGATTAAATGAGATCTTAACTGTAAAGTGGAAGCGTACTTGATTCAATGAGTCCTACTAGGCGGAACACGAACTCGGGATCAGTGGTTTTATGGTCTTCCTCAACTAAGCCTCCTTATTCCTTATGGGGACCGTAGTAATCCCTCCCGATGGGGAGAAGAGAAGACCATGTGCGCCTTAGTATGTTGGAGACTATAATCTGTGAGTCTTTATATACTACACAATTGGGTCACCCATAATCACCTTAATTATGTAGTATTAGGTATCTACTCAATTGACCCATATCAATATTATTATAGCCCATGGACATTTATACCTCAATTGGATCACTTAATTAAGTCTATAAACTAATTGAATATCTAATATAATTTCATGATAATACATTGCCCACAATTAGATTATAATGGAAATTAAAATTTTTTAATAATCTCTCACTTGGGCTATATATTTCTCAAAGCAGTTATATTAAGAGTCCTTAATTGCATAACTTTATGTTATTCCTCTTCAGGCTATACTTAACAATCTAGTCCATTTCATATACTAATATGGAATTACCGCGGCATTCACCACATTACAAATCGTGTTTATACCCCAACAATCACCAATATCAATATACTCAATGACATAGATCAAATAGGGTGAGTAGCATGGAAATTACATGCAATGTGATCAACATCATGTCTATTTTCAACTGGTTCAACTTTAAACTTTAGTGAGATTAATCCATAATGTAAAATATTACAAAATAAAATAATTAACTTTAGTGAATTCACAATGATTCAAAACCATCAACTTTATTCTACAGAAAATCGAATTTTCCAAATCAAAGTGTCTTAAAAAATTTAAAGAGCAATAAATATAGACTCACACTAAACCTCTATATCCTAAAACCATATAATACCCAAATAAGTAGCTAGCTCAAATACATGGGCATTGAATACATAAGTGGCGAATCCTTATTTGGAGTCTATCACAATAAGCTCTACTAAAATTTTATCTACACAAAACAATTTCTTTAATAACCAAGAATTCTATGTCAATATGTTTGACTTATAGTACTCTTGTCGTTTATACTTTACTGCGAACTAATTGTCATAATAAACTTTATGTGACTAAACTTCGCAACCTTTATTTCATATTTGAATGCCCCTTAGTTTGCTACTAATTCGGTTGTCATGGTTAATGAGCTACAGGTGTTTGCTAAACACTTTTACTTGTATAGCTATCCAGACCAACAGAAGATATAGCCTGAAGTGGATCTTATACTGTATTGACATCCAACAAACTCAAAATCAGACAACTTTATGATCTCTAACTAATCTGATCTCTTATGTGCAAGCATGTTATCCTTAGTTCTCTGTAAATAACTTATAAAGATTCATACTAAAGTTACTTAATTATCTCCTTAATATACCAACAACATAAGCTAAATTAGGTCTTGTGCAGACCTCATCATACAACAACTTCCAACAATCAAAGTATACATAATATTTCTACATTTTTTAAATCTTTAGTTTAACTTTAGGGCACCTGATTGAAACTGCACTTGTCTCCCTTTTTTTTAACTTTAATCTTCTCAACTGAATCACGTAATCATCTACATTTGTCTCAAAACAAAGTAAGACAATTACATCATGATGATAGTTGTGATTCCTCTACAGTAAAGTTTTCTTGAATGCATAGATGGATTTCCTTTTAGTTCTTAAACCGTTGAGATTGTTTCATCAATGTTACCATCATGAAACTTTATCTTTACATCCATCTAATGTGATTCAAGATCAAAATGTGCTACCAATGTCACGATCATCTTAAAAGAATCTTTCTCAATAACCAGATAGAAAGTCCCTTAAAACAATGCATTCCTTCCCTTTTGAGTATAATCCTTTAACAAGATGCGAACATGATCATTTTGTATTGATTTAAACTCATAACTTATAATATTAACCCACTTTCGAGTATTTGGACCTTACATGGCTTGATAAACATTGTTTAAATGTTCTTCCATTGATTTCATAGTATCCTCATTATTTAAGAGAAAAACTATATAATCATCCGAATTGTCTTTCTCTCAACTCTAGTGGTTTACTTAGTGACATTAATTCTTGAGGTTGTTGAATTTGTTATTCCTTAAATATTATTGACATTGTCATATCATTATTTTGGATTTGCATCATTTTTAAAAGCATAAGTGGGAGTCGAAATAGACTTTTCCTTAAAGACAATATCTCTATTATTATTCTTCCCCCCAAATCAACATCCACAAAGAATACCGTATTACCCGTCTCAAATATGATTTGATTAATTGGATCATAAACTTTTATCTTTTTAATAATCAATAAAGTAGCTGATAACTATTTATGTCCAATTTTCTATAGTAGATACCAATGATCTAGCCTTAGTTGGACATCACCATGTGAAACTCAAAGAGTTCTCACAACTACTTTAGTTAAAACTTTATTGAGACCATAAGCTGCGATCTTAAGTATTTCTCATATTAGTAACCATATCCTATGGAGTTCTATTTTGTCTTTTAACAACACCATACACACCGAATAATCTTAATGTAGTGTATTATAAGACAATTCCACATGCCTTTAGGAGAAAACAAAAGGTTATACTTTAGTTTTGTCTTTAGCAGCTTTCTTAATGAGTTTTCTCATATTGCCCTTATATTTTATTAAGACCAAATTTTCTTGAAGCCTTCTAGTCTCATCTTTATTGTTGAAGTTCTCATCATGTATGATTTTGTTGTTGATATAGGTTAAACTTAATTAGTAGGCTTCTTAATTGTACAGAGAATTATTGTAAAATAATTTATCATGCTTGCATTAAACTTTATAATCTTTCAAATTTTAAATAGTTTAGAATCATCTTGAGGAATCAAGCACATCATTAGTATCAAGTCCAATGACAACAAATACCAACTTGTAAGTGACATCCTTTACGTAATAGCCAAATATTGACAATAAAACTATCAAGCAATAGTCTTCCTTTGGGCCGACTTATTACTCACATGTTAAACAAAATAATTGTCACATATTTACTACCACAGACGCTTGTGTATTTCAGGCCAAATATTAATCTACCTTTGGGCCGATCAATACCCGCATGAAGATACACTCGCAACATCATTAAATGGGGACCCATCACAAGACACCTTATGCAACATTAACCTCGTCTATGGACAAAAATTAACTTCAGGGGTAATCTTGGTGTAATAATCAAGTATTGATAATAAATTAATCGTGATGTTTAACAAGTCTTGAGTTTTATGCACCTTAATGCATATATTTACTGCACCAAAATTACATAAATACAGTAATAATCCTTATCGCGAAATTGATACGAAAACCAAATTATGAATACATTAAACTAATTCTCCATAAATTCATGTCCATTAATATTCCAGAAGCAGAATGGTATGCATGCAGTAATTAAATTACTCAATCTTTAAAGTCAAGGTAATGAAAAATCACATATCTCAACTAATTATCATATAAATCATGCCACACACGTATCTAAAGTGTATCTTTGCATGCAATCACAAATTTTAATCTAAATAGTCATACATCCCAATTTCCAAATACATAAGTGAATCGAGAAGAGAAAATATATGACAAATCATTGATTAGTGAAGATTATTCTCCCAATCAAATAATGGAGTCATCCAACAATTCATTACCAAAATTACATTAATACCATAATTATTTAAATTCACTGACATAAAAAAGAGTCATATCCATTATCATATGATTAAGGGATGCTTGAAAATTATTAATTTTCAAAACCAAACATTAGAGAATATATAGGTCTCGTAACGAACCCAAGAAACCTTTTGATGACATGAGTAGATTATTACCAAAATTGATTTAATACCCCCACAATTTAAATCAACAAATCAGTTCACCCAAAACATAATTAACTATCCAAAAGGTTAACAAAAATTCATAAATTAATTATAGGCGACACCTACATCACCAATTTACCACTCCGTGAGATCATATGCATATACATTAAATTATCAATAATAGATTATGAATTCCAAATGTCATCAATTACAATTTATAATGCATAGGTCTGAGGAGTAGCCCATTCCTCCAATTTAAGAAGTGTCTGAATTTAATACCATGAATTAGATTAAAATGATTCAACATGCTAGTATAACAAATTAATGCCAGAACATGATTTAAATTACTAAATAACCACAAAAATCAATTGACGTAAAACAAAATATCAATTGATTAAAAGAAAACGAAATCACTCACATAATTACCGTGTGCATAACTTTAATATCTGTATTCTATTTAGAAGAGAATTATATACCCATTTTTGAGATAAATGGCCATAATTATTTTCTGAAAGAATTCAACATTAATCCAGTTTATCAATTGGGACAAGAAATATATGACGGAATCTCAAAGATTCACCATTTCTTAAATTTCTGAATAACCATAATAAAATTAACCATTATCCATATTGGAAGCAAATTCATCCCTATTCAAAAAACCAACACGTGACATGACATTAAGCCATGAATAACACAATCCCCAATATTTTTAATAATAAAATAGGTTGATTAATGAGTCAACAATGATCATCCCATACAATATCAAATCTCGACCAATTATATGCGCCCAATAATTAATTAATATAAAGATAGTGAGAAACCTTATTCAATGACACATTCTCGTGTCAATTGACACTCAAACATTCTAAACAAATCTGGCGCACCACATCGCAACCAAAACAATTCACAGATTCATATATATAGTTAACTAAAATTTAAATCAGCTGTGAATCAACGAAAATATTGATTTTCAAATTTTAAAATTATGATTTCACATAATGATTCAAATACAAGTATTTGGATCTAAACACAATTTTATAGATCTCAGAGAATCACGAATAGAGTGGCTCTGATACCACTTGTTGGAAATAAATCCATAAAATCTTAACCCTATTATGATTAAATGAGATCTTAACTGTAAAGCAGAAGCGTACCTGATCCAATGAGTCCTCTAGGCGGAACATGAACTAGAGATCAGTGGTTTATGGCCTTCCTCAACTAAGTCTCTTTATTCCTTTTGAGGACCGTAGTAACCCTTCCCGATGGGGAGAAGGGAAGACCATGTGCGGCTTAGTATGTTGGGGACCATAACCTGTGAGTCTTTATATATTACACAATTGAGCCACCCATAATCACCTTAATTATGTAGAACTGGGTATTTACTCAATTGACCCATATCAATATTATTATAGCCCATGGACATTTACACAATTGGATCACTTAATTAAGTCCATAAAATAATTAAATAGCCAACATAATTTCATGATAATATATTGTCCACAATTAGATTATAATGGAAATTAAAAATTTTCAATATGGTGTCCCCGAGGGCACAAGAGCCTCACTCTTAATAATTAATAATCTAGCACATAATCTTAATTCTAATATATTAAATCCTATCCTAATCCTAATTCGATTCCTCGTTTTGTTCCCCATAATATGAGCTACCCACATAGAGCTTATGTAATTAGGATGTCAATTTCAGCTTGACCCGCGGCTACTCGCCCCGTACTTTCTGGGTCGGCTCAGACCCAGCTTGCAGGAGAAATGGGGTGGTCCGGCCCGGACCCGTGAATATACGGGGAGGGTCCGGGTATTGGTTCAGACCCAACCCGTACCCGCATATAATGTAATAAGATTTTTTATATTTTATACATATAATTATATTTTGCGTTAATATATATATTTATATATGTCTATATATATATTATATTAAATTATTAATTATGTATATTATTTTATACAATTATTTTATATTTTATACATATTAATCATTTATAACTATATGTTATATATATATATATAATTATATTAAAATATAATTCTATTTAATATTCTTAAAGTTTATTTATTTATTTATTTAAATATATGGATATTTTTTGTATGTGAGTAAATGTTAAATTAAAATTTATGTGGTTGATGAATATTAAAAAAAAATGGGGAGGGGAAGGCCGGACCTGCCCCGTATGGGTCTGGGTATGGGACACATAATATAGGACCCGTGCAGGTCCAGGACGGGTCCGGGCCAGGCCTCTTAAGTATGGATCGGGCCCGGGTAGTTAACTACCCGCCCCATACCCGGTCCGTTGACACCCCTATATGTAATTTGGCCGCACATTCAAGGTAAATGAGGCGCCGGATAGAAAAGGCATAGGCCCTATTAATTCCTTTTTATCTATACATAAATAATAATAATAATAATAATAATAAGTAGGTCATGGTATTAATAATAAAGATCTAGTGATCTTTTCTATATAATAAAGCAAACCTTAAGTGGCAGTTTTAATCAAGGGTTTAGGTGGAGAAGCCAGTCGATAGTTTAAATTGTTTTTTACATAATTTTTATGCTCTGTTTTTTATATGGAATTCTGCTACGTAATTTTGGATGTGAGATTCTCTAAAACCCATCGCCATTGGACATGACACGCAAGCTCCACTCCACCATTGCAATTTTTAAAGTCATGGACCACAACAACCCAAAATAATTAGTAAGATTATTTTTGTAAATTAACATAAGTACAAACCCATCATGTAAATAACTCCTCCTTTGAGGTTAAACATCGTTAACTTTTGGTTAGGGTTAAATAACCCAAAGGATGGGTTAACCCTAATATTAGAAGTAAACGACCCCTAAAAGTCAAAATTAATATCAAATTATCCGCTCCCATTTTTAACCTGTCTAATTTAGCTTGATAAAATTAAATCATAACCCTTCATTAGTTATTGTGGCATCTCATCCCTTGATTGTGATTACAAATCTTTTAACAATATCTCATCCATTTATTTTGTTTATTATTTCATCTCATCCATTCATTTTTTTGTCTTCTAAAAAAAACAAAAAAAATATATATGTGTGTGTGTGTGTCAATTGATTATATATGTATCTAATTAAACTAAATCCATTTTTTTTCTACTTCTCATAATTTATAGGCAAAGAATTGTGTGAGACTGTCTCACGTAAGGGCTTACGTGAGACGGTCCGAAAATGATAATTTTTATAAAGAAAAGTGATAATAAATTAATAAAAAGTGATAATGCTATTTTATGAACAATTTATATTATAAATAAAAAGTGATAACATTTTATAGCGAAAATGATAATGTTTAATAGCGAAAGTGATAACTATTTTAAAAAGTAAAAAATAGTCTCACGTGAAACGGTCTCACGCAAGACCTACCCTAATTTATATATGTCAATTGATTATTTATATATCTAACTAACTAAATCCATTTATTTCTTATACATTTAATTTTTTTTTAAATTTTTTCAAAAGTAAATTATTTTTAATATGTGAACCAATATATCTAAATCTAAATTTTTAATAGAAATTTCTTTTCAAAAGTAAATTTTTTTTTAAACAAAGTCTCTTTTGAGACGGTAATTATGTGAGACGGGTTGACCCGTTATTAAAGTATGCTTATTACATAGGGAAATAAGTGATGTATTAATAAAAAAAAGATAAAAGTCGAGAACAATGAAAGTAAAGATGATTAAAGATAAAATAGACACACACGGCCAGGCTATTCTAAGACATAATGCTATCTAAATCTGAAGTATTCAAAGTTCATGTCATTGAACATGAGATGTTGAATAAAATTCGTCGCTGAATTATGCCAGTCGAAGTCTCCTCCAGTATCTGATAAGACATCCGCTACTGTATTCCCTTCACGAAAAATATGAGAAACATGAAAGTTCATGTTCATCACAATATCCTTGGCTCTTCTCCATCTTGCTAGCAATCGCCAAGGTATCTTAGGTGTAGGATCAGTCAGTGCATACAATACATACATTGAGTTCGTTTTTAACCACAACCATTGCCAATCCTTATCATGTGCTAACTCAATCGCTGTAAAAACTGCCGCCATTTCAGCCTCAAAAGCAAAGCCACTTTCGTATCCACACGTGAAACTCCCTCTAGCAAAACCTCTGCTGTTTCTGAAGATTCCAGCCCCTGAGATCGTCACCGGAGCACCTGAAGAGTGGCCATCTGTGTTCACTTTAATCCATCCAGGGGGCGGGGCTGCCAATGTAGGGACGTGATATTCAAAGCTTTCTTGGGTACTCTTTTTACTCCAAAATAGTGTAGAGTGGCCAGATTCTCCATGGTGTTATTCAACGTACTGGTGGATAATCCACCCGTTTTTTAATGAGAGATGTCAGGACTACTTTAATGAGAGGTATGCTTGTTACATAGGTAAAGTATGATAATTCGTAGTTAAAGTATATTTTATAAAGTATGATAAGTGTTGAGAGTGAAAATAAGCATATTTTAGTGTCCAATTTAACACCTTCTTGATTGTAATTATTGTCATATATTAGCACAAGTGTCTTATATTCAATATATGTGAGAAAAAAGTGTTTGAGGTATTTTGTTGTGTAGGTGGAAAAAGGATCAAAAGTGCCAAGTTGGAGAAAAGGTGCAACTTGTGTAGGAATACTGAAAAATACACGTCCAACTTGTGTAATTTTCTATGTTTTTATGGAGCTTTGAATTAGAAGTGTGATACCAGAGAAGATAGGGTCGTTTTGGCATAAAGAACACCTTAATCGGAATTCAAACAAGAAAGTTATGATCCAAATGGTGACGTCGCGCAAGCTGTTCCTATTCAGCACGACTATTCCACTATGTATGTCTTTTTATAGATTCAAATATTGGATTTTCTGTGATTTCTTCATATGGATAGAAATCTAAGGAAGAGAGGATCGCGCGAGCGCAAGAATTACTCAAATCGGAGGTTAGATGTGGAAGTTATGCTAAAAATCGTAGCTGCCAGCGAGAATTTCCGAATTTGTGCATGTTTTTACACCCCCTAGTATGTGTTTGCGTGTATTTTCATGTTTTCCAAGAAAAAGTCCATCCAAGGTCCATAAGAGACCTTACAAGTATAAAAGGGGATGTAGATCACATTATTATTCATTAGATTGAATTGGAGAGTGGCCACAACAATACTACACCCCACAAGGGGGCATCACCCTCCAACCACCACATCCTTCCCTCCATCCATCCATCACTTTGAAAATTCGTCTGTGGAATCAAGAGGAGAACTAAGAGGAGAATTCAAGATGGAGAAGGATACGACGACGCCACATCTAGGGTTTATTTTGTTTCCTAATTTATCTTATAATTTTCCAGACATCCGGGTAAGATCTATCCAACACCTATGATTGTTCTTCTTAACATCATGGGCTAGAGCCTTTTTGGTAGAACTAGGGTTGTGAAGGTTTTTACGAATTAATTGAACTTTCGTGTGTAAACTCCATACAACACTACTTATGGATTTATTTTATATATGATTGTGCATTCTTAATCCATATTCACGGTCGTTTTGTGCATCTTCAATTGATATATAGAGTCTAAATATATATCTTGGTTGTAGATTGAGTGCGTTCACCCCTGAGCAAGATTCTATGTTATGATTCTAAGTGAGGGGACTCCGAAGCTTCATTAGAACTATCATATATGAATACTTATTAATTGAATTGAATTCGGGTTATTAAGTAGGATAAAGAGGATAATTTTATAGTACCTATAAAGGGAGATCATATCGGGTTAGAGTGCCAATTGACCAGGGAAATAATTGATACAGATAGTACCTAGAAAGGGGGGTGAAATTATATCTCTTGCTGCAAGGTTATTCACACGTGTTACACTCATGTTTACTTGTGTCTGTAGAGTAGATATGCATGGTTTAGTGATGCGTCCATATTCCACAAGGTAGAGTCGGACATCAACACACGGAAGGAAAATTAATGCATGAAACTGGATTATCCTAGGGCTACCTATTCTCCTACTTGATCCACTTTTGTATTCTTCGAGTGATATTTTATTTTATTTTTATTTTAATTAATTTTTTATTAGTTATTAGATTAAAATCCCAACCTTTATTGCCACTCGTCTTAATTAATTAAGATAATAATTTAATTGATAATACGCCATCCTTTAGGTTCGATATTCACTTGGTCGCTTGCTTAAGCTGCAACTGATATCATTAATACTTGGGGATTAATTTTGCGTGCAAAGAAAACGTGCATTATGTTCTTAGCGCCGTTGCTGGGGACGGCTGTTATTATTAGTTTATTATTTCTAGTTTGATTAAGACTTTTATTTGTGATTATTTAATTCTATCTAACCTTGAATTTTTCTGAGGTACTTGTGCACTAGAAAAAGGAGAGTAAAGAAAGGAACGAATAACACACTGAGCTATACATGATCGGAGTAAGGAAGAATCCGAATAATATTGTCGTACGTGAAATTTTCACGAACTATGAAATTGGTAACATGTGGTTTATAGGAGCAAGGGGGAAAGATGATGATTTTGAGATACATCCCGCTCTTATTAACATGGTAGAGAAAAATCCCTTTTCTGGAGGTTGTTTTGAAGATCCATATCAACACCTCCGAAGATTTCTTAATTATGCAAACACTTAAAGGTGTGCTGGAGCTAATGACAATGCTAGGCGGATCCCCCTATTCAAGTTCTCTTTGATTGATGGGGCAGAAGCTTGGTATGAGACTCTTGATGCCGCAGATTGCACTACATGGGACTAACTGCAGCAAAAGTTCTTAGAGAGATACATGCCACCCTCAAGGATCTTAAGAATGAAGCAAGAGATCACCCAATTTGTTATGAATCAGGGTGAGAAATTTTATGAGGCATGGGAAAGATTTAAAGACATGCTCAGACGGTACCCACAACATGTAATGCCTAAGGCTGAGTACATAAGCATCTTCTACTATGAATTGGATTGTGAGTCGCGTGTTCTTATTGATGCATCATCAGGAGGAACGCTGTTATCTAAGACAACACTTGAAGCAGAAAAGTTGTTTGAAGACATCTCTATGAATTCACATGACTGGCCTATGGAGAGAGACAAAGGATCATATATACTTGGTAAGGTAGCACATGTTGAACATCAAACGGTGAAGCCGAATAGGGATGATGAGATCGTCTCTAGTTTAGCTAACATCAACAAGCTACTAGAGTCCCAGCAAAGGAAGATTATAAAATTGACAGAAAGGGCCTAGTATGCAACAAAAAGTGAAGAGTGTTGAAGATACCTTCAATCGATACATGGCTGAGACTGATGGAAGGATTGATCGTCTTGAGGATACCATGAATGCTGATTATGCAGATTTATCTAAGCAGTTGAAGGACCTTACTTCGATTATGGGCAGATGGCCGCTAATGTGAATCAATTGACACAAACGTGGGAGAATAACGCCATCACATTGAGGTCCTGGACGCAGTACGAAGGTCCGATGATGCCGGCGAGCGAGAACGAAGGAACAGGAGATTGTTCGACCAAACCACAACAGCTCGACCAGACCTGATGGTCGAGCTGAGGTCGAGCAAGCTCTAGAAAAATAGAATCACGACACTCTATTTTCAGGTTTGCCGCTCGACCAGCACCTTTTTGCTCGATTAGACCATCCTAGTTGAGCGAAAGTCGAGCAGCACCTGGCCATGGGTAGCTCTCGACTAGGAGGTTTGCTCGACTTGGACCAGGTTGCTCGATCTGACCACCTAAGTTGAGCAGAAGTTGAGCAACACATGAATGAACATAGGTCGCGATCACCTACGTCGTTCAACCAAGGACAAGTTGCTCGACCAACTTACCCAAGTCGAACGGAGGTCAAGCAGTCCCGTTTCACGCCTGATTCAATCCCGAATGCTACACGTGCTATTTAGAACATTCCAGAGCCATCCTAAGAACAGAATACTGAGCTTATAGTCGAGAAGAAGTAGAAAAGAGCAAAGAGGTTGAGAGCCGATAAGCTTAGACTGCAGATGGATAATGAAGCTATGGTTTTCTCTTTTAATCAAGCAATGAAGATGCCCATGGAGACTCAATCATACAAGAGCATAGATGTGGTTTCTAACTTGTTTAATCTTAATTTTTCTAAGAAAGATGATTCTGAATTTAAGTGGAAGATTGACAAGGAGGTGTATACACAGCCATGGGTGGAAGAAAATTCCAAGTATCATATACTTGTGACCAAGAAAGGTGAAGTGCTAAGTGTAGACAAGAAGAGGGAAAGAAAGTATTTGAAGGTGAGGATGCGAGAAGACCGCCATCTGATCTAGTAGTTCAAAAGCGGTAAACTGTCGTTACTCTCCGACGTTAAACATGAGCGCCTGTTGGGGGCTTACCCTTCCGTTTTATTGCTTTATTTCTTTCGTGTGAGTAAGAAATTTTTATGTTTAAGGTGCTTACTAATCGGCAATTACATCTCTTTGCTAACTTAGTTTCAACTTACGTTTTTACTAAGTTTGGGGGGTGTGATGTTCTTACCTCATTTAAGCACCAAGAGTATAATATTTTCTTTGTAATGTTTGCTAGGGGAGTTGATTTTTTGCGGTATGTTAAACTTTAATCGGTTTTGATGTGTCAATTTTTTTGCAATTTGCCTAGTGTTATGTGGTGTTTCTAGTGTGTGGAGTCGATTAGATAATCAATTGATTCTTTTTTCTGAGATTTCCTATTTTATTATTTATGAATACTGTGATGATGAGTGTTTGACTTTACATCCTTCTAGTAGTGGACTATGTTTTTAAATGGGTGGAAGTCATTCCCACTCGCGTGAATGATTCAAGGACTGTTTTATCTTTCTTGAATAAATATATTTTTGCCCGCTATGAAGTTCCTAGAGCACTAGTGAGTGATGGAGGGTCTCACTTCGTCAATAAGCTTCTTGAAAAGGTACTTAAGGATTATGGAGTCAAACATAGGGTTACTACACCCTATCACCCTCAAGTGAATGGGCAAGATGAAGTTTCCAACCGACAAGTGAAGCAAATTTTAGAGAAGGTAGTCGAAACCAATAGGAAGGATTGGGCTATGAAGCTTGATGATGTTTTGTGGGGGTTCCAGACTATTTATAAGACAGTGTTGGATATATCACCGTACCAAATCGTCTATGGGAAGCCGTGCCACTTACCGTAGAGATTCAACACAAAATATTTTGGGCATTGAGGAGTTTGAACTTATCTTTAAAGGATCAAAAGGAGTTGAGGATGACTCATATTAATCAATTGGATGAGTTCAGAAATCGAACTTACAAGAACTCGGAGATCTACAAGAGGAGAGTGAAGAAATGGCATGATTCAAAAATCTCATACAAGAAGTTCAAACAAGGTGATGAGGTATTACTTTTTAACTCTCGTTTGAACCTTTTCGCAGAAAAATTTAAATCAAAGTGAACGGGGCCGTTCATTATCCATAGAGCCTGCGGAGGGGGGAGTTTTGAGCTTATGGACAAAGATGGGGACATTATCGCAGCGAATGGGCATCGATTGAAGCATTATAAGTCACCGGATGATGCTTGCGTCGTCTTTGAGGATACCTTACACTAGATTGGTACCGTTGTGACTCTCCGACGTTAAACATGAGCGCTTGTTGGGGGCTTTCCCTCCTGTTTTATTGCTTTATTATTTCTTTTGTGTGAGTAAGAAATTTTTATATTTGAAGTGTTTATTATTCGGCAATTACATCTCTTTGCAAACTTAGTTTAGTTTCTACTAAGTTTGGGGGGTGTGATGTACTTACCTCATTAAAGCACTGAGAATATAATTTTTTCTTTGTGACGTTTGTTAGGGAAGTTGATTTTTTGCGGCATATCAAGACTTTTACCAGTTGCGGTGTGTCGATTTTTTGCAATTTGCCTAATGTTTTGTGGTGTTTGGTGTTATTTTTGAGTGTCATATGCAGAGTTACTCATGGATATCAAGTTTAAGATTGATTCTCGAGCTAATTTTGATCTATTTTGGTACCTAATGTTTGTTTTTGAGCTTAAAGTCTGCAGAGGATAAAGAAAATTTGAGTTTGGAGCATCAGGTGGTCAGTTCGACCAGACATGCAGGTCAAACATGGAAGCCCTGGTCGAACTGGAGATCAAAAACTTCGGTACAAGTCGATTCAACCAAGCAGAGGAGAGTTCGACCAGGGGTTTGACCAAGAAGGAAGTCGAACTGGCAATTAGAGAGTTGTACAGATAGATTCGACCAAGAGGTGATCAGTTTGACCAAACAGTTTGGTTTAATCGAGGTCGAATTGTGAACCTGATAGATCTGAACAGGCGAGTTCGATCATAACTATAGAGTTCGACCAAAGCACTTGGTCGAACGGTGGTCAAATCGCGATGATGGACTGTCCTGGAAGGGAGTTCGACCATGGATTTGACCACGACAATCCTATTCGACCACGTGGTTAGGTTGAATCCAGGCTAGGTAAGTTGATTTTAAACCCGATTTTCACCCTTATTCGAGCACTTCACACACCACTTCTACCCGAATTCCTTCCGAATCAAAAACCCTAAATTCCAAACTCCAAAATTACTTGATTTCGCTTAATTTTAACCATAATCCACACACATTTTACTCAAGTTTTTTCAATTTCGGACTATTTTGGTTGCGAAATGAGGGTTCTGAAGTGAAATTGAGAAGTGCCACATTTGTTCATTCTAAGCCATGGACGGTTCAAAAGGTATGTTTTCTCAACCCTCTTACCCTAGGATTGAAGTCTAATCATTGATTATAAGCGGGTATGTTGATTGAACTAAGTTATATATGGATTCATGGAATCGTTTGAATTTCTGTGCATAATTTCATATGAATAGTTGATGGGTTCGATTTTGATTGATTGAATTGTGTTAAACCCTGTTAACTATGTGAAGTTATGATGGATGTGAGTAGTTTGGAATGAAGCATGTTGGATGTAGTGAATGTTGAATTGAATGCATGCTTATGGTTAGTTAAATCGCTTGTTGATCTTATTTATGATTGGAATGAGGTTGAATATGCACGTGAATTGAATTGTTGGATCATGAAGATGGAACATGCTTGTTTGGTTTGACTATGTATTGAAAAACTTGAAGTCTTGAGTAGAGTTAAATGCATTAGCTTGGTGTTCCCTTCTTGTTTTTGGTTTTGAAGTATTATTTTCAGGAAAAGGGAAGGAAGCCAAGGTTCATTCTTGAAAGACAGGATAGGCCGTCTCGTGAAGATGCAGTGACAAAGAAGCTAAGGCTTCAAGAGCGGTTGCCCTTGAATTTCAAGATTCAGATGAATGAATGGGATGAGATCAAAGAAAAATGGGGAGAAGTGTCAGACAAGATTGCTAGAACGAGGTATCAGGATGATGGAGCGATGGTTACAATGCGCATTCGAGATGATATCTTGTGGATGTTTGATCAAGTAGGGATTCGTCGCTTCATGGAGTTGAATAAACCTACGTACTTCCATGTGACTACTGAGGTGATTTGTTCGATTACTGTGAAGAAGGGTTCGACCCATCTTCCGTATAAGTGTTCATTCCAGCTTGGAGGTGAGAAGAAGATATGGTCAGCAGAGGATTTAAATATCTTGTTTCAGACTCCTAGGGGGATTTCAAGGAATGAGAATGGGTATTTCAATGCAAACAGATTCTGGAGTGAGATTTCTGGTAAGGATGTGGATTATAAGACTAGCAGTGCTCGTGCTTCGTTGATTTAGAATCCAGTGATCCGGTATATGGATAGAATATTGAGCAATACTTTGTTCGACCGTTCTGAAGGAAGTTGTGTGGCGAGGGGAGAGTTGTATGCTCTCTGGTGCATGCTTAATGGAGTGAGGTTCAATGTGGGCTCTTATTTTATTAATCAGCTATGGAGATTGGGGTGCTCTCTATTTCAGAGAGTGAATATAGGAGGGTTGCTTACTTCGTTAGCTGAGTACTATCATATGGACTTCGCCAACATTTCACCCATTCTAGAGGTTCCCGATTTGGTGATGAGTACGTGTGTGAAGGGTGGATTCGCCCTTCTGAGGGATGGAGATTGGTTCTTCACGAGGGGATCGAAGCCTTTTACTTTCATGTTTCCTTTTGATATGAGTGTGTTGACTACTATTATGATTGAGGGGAACATGTTGATGAACACACTAGGGCATACTGCTCTCCGTCACTTGCTTGACAAAAGGTGAATGGAGGACTGTAGCAGAGATGTATGCTGAGGGGATGATGGAGGAGCTACAAAGGATTATTGACGAAGGGCGATTTTAGCCACAGCGACATCCGCAGCAGCTGCAGGAGCTTGGAGAGGATCAGGTGGATCCGAAGATGGGAGATCCACAGCCGTATGAGATACCACCACGACCCATTCCAGCGGTGCCACAGCAGTAGTGGGCTGGTCCTGATGCTTATTTTCTGGAGCAGTTTCAATTGATTCATGAGCAGTTCGCCACACTGGATGCGAACCAGCAGAAGACGAATAGACAACTAGAATAGGCAAATGCAAACTACGCAGCATTGGATGGAAAGTACAACACACTGCAGAATAACTATGTGGAGATGGATAAGAGATTGGAGAGGATGTATGCTCATGAGCGCGAGTTGGATAGGAAGCTTAACAGTCTTCATAGAGATTTGGATCGATTGCGTTCGGAGATGAGTGATGGAGATGACGAAGGGGGTGTGAGCGATGATGATGCTCCAGAGGAGTAGGATGCACCAGGTTTTTGTTCTTTGTCTGTTTTATCTCATCTCCATTCTCCTTTTCTGTATACAGGATGGGTATTTGTGGTGTGAGTGGTATGCACGTATATTTAAATGGTTGGATGTTAGGTTGAGAGGTGATGATTGATACTTGAGGGTGGTTATACTTGTATGGATTGTCTTGCTATGAGAGTTCTTGGTTTAGTATGATGCATTCGTATTTTACATGTGTTAATTTTTATTGATTAGAAGCATGTATGCTTGATAAGTATGTGGATTCATTGTGAAATTGATCTTGGTTATTTACTTTGAGGAGTACTTAGGAATCTATTTACCCATGTGAGAATTTGAGCCGTTTAAATCATGTTTAATCATGATAATTTATTCTTGAGGGAATCATTCGTATGACCGTATTCTAGAACTTGGTTTGACGTCTTGTGTGAAGCTTATGATTGATGAATTACTAGGACATGATCTTAGGCCATTATTGTGTAATCAAGTCACTTAGCCAAAATTTTACCTTACCTGTTAATATATGTATCATTGTGAGCCCTTTTGAGCCTTAAAAAAGCTTTTTCTTTGGCAAGCCTAGATAAAAAGCCTTATTAAACCTTGACTCAAGCCCTGTTGAATACCCTATTCATTAGTAGAGAGTTGAGGTGCGTAAGTGCTTGAAAAAATGAAAAGGTGGAAGCTTGGTTGAGAAGTATGAAAAAGAAAGAAGTATGGTTAAATCTTGTTTAGGGGTAGTGCCTGAAACTAGTACCCCGACTGCTTAGAAGGGTAGTGTCCGAAATTGGTACTCTTGCTCATTGAAGAAAAGATGATGTTGATGCTAAGAGAAAGAAGGAGAATTCTGACTATGAAGTTTATGAGAAAAAGATGGAGAAACAGATGAAGCTGTATGACGAAAAGCAAAACTCCAAGGTAATTCTCTACTAGTGAATTAGTCACTTTACCTAAATTCTCCTACCTTTACCAAAGAGACAACATTACAACCCATAAGCGAGTCCTTTGTGATCCTAGTAAGGAATTGATTATAAGTTGAGTTTTGAGACCCTTGCCAAGCTTATGGTTATGCGGAAGTATGGATTGAATTTGAGCGTAAATCACTAACCTGTTGATGTGTACATCTTTTACACTTGAGAGTGAGAGTAAATATTTATCTTGTGAGCTAGATGATTTTGTACTCCGAAAGGTATTGTAATTGTGTGATGTTTTGCATGAATGATGCATATGATGCTAGTAATACTTGTGTTCGATTGATGAATTGCATGTGTGAGTATGAATTGTAGTGGTAGTTGGTGAATTTTACACTACTCTTTGGTTTTGATTTCGTTGCCTCGGGACGAGCAACATGTAAGTTTGGGGGTTTGATGAGTGTGTAAATTCACTAGTTTCGAGCTCGGATTTGTGTAATTGTGGTATGTTAAATGGTTGTAATTCGATGTGAATTGGTATACATGGTGGAAAGTCACGAATCAGGTGTCTATAAAGCTATTTGAGTTGATTTTCGAAGGAAAATAAGTTGGAAGTGATCGGATCCGGAAAGAGAAAGAAACAGGCATACGATTCGACCAAGCAGGGGTTGGATTTAACCAAGAAGGAGGGAGTTCGACCAGCACTGCTGGTCGAACTGAGCGCGGAAGAGTGCAGTTCGACCACGATATTTGAGTTCGACCAAGCCACTTGGTCGAACCGTGGTCGAACTCGAAGCCTGAAGAGAAGCAGTACCGATTCGACCAGGAAGTATCCGGTTCAACCAGGACTCTGGTCAAATCCGGGATCCGAGACCGATTTACAGGTGGATTCAACCTGGAGTTCGATCTTCCTGGGAGAGTTTGACCAACCCCTTTGGTTGAACTGACGTACAAAAACGTGCCAAATTGGTATTTTTACACCTTCAGTGCGTGTGTTCGCTCAAAAAGCCCATCCAAGGCCCGTAAGGAGAGTATACAAGTATAAAAGAAGAGCTTTCGCAGGAGAAGAAAGATGATTCATCAGCCATCCATTACCAAACCCTACCATCATCCGAAGGAATCTTGCGGAGAGGTTCGTCTAGCGAGTCAAGTAAGATCATACCAACTAGCCATGATTTTTCCTAGATCAATCATGGGCTAGAACTACTCTGGTAGTTCTAAGGTTATGAAAGTTTTATGAGTTAATTGAATTTTCACATGTAAACTCCGTACAACACTACTTGTGGTTTATTTTATATAAGATTGTGCCTTTTCAATTAATACTCTCGGTCGTTTTGTGCATCATTAACTGTTATGTAGAGTTTGAATACATCTCTTGGTTATTGATTGAGTGCATTCACCGCTGAGCAGGATTACATGTTATAATTCTAAGTAAAGGTATTCTGAAATCTTATTAGAATTATCTTATATAGATACTTGTTAATTGAACCTTATTCGGGTTAATAAGTAGGATAAAGAGTATAACTTTATAGTACCTAAAAATGGAGATCAAATTGGGTTAGAGTACTAAGTGCACGGGAAATAATTGATTATGATAGTACTTAGAAAGGGGGTGAAGTATATCTCTTGCTCCAAAGATATTCACACGTGTCATAAGTTTGTTTGCTTGTGTCTATAGAGTAAACTTGCATGGTTTAGTGATGCATCCATAAACCACAAGGCAGAGTCGGACATCAATACATGAAAAGGAAATTAATAAGTAGAACTGGATGACCTGAAGAACTACCTAATTACTTACTTAATCACAACCGAATTTTCTCTATTGCTTGTTTATTTACCTTGCCGTCTTAATTATATGTTATTTAATTTCGTAACCAAACCAAATCCAATTTGGCAATATAATCTTAGTTAATTAGAATATAAATGAATATAATACGTCTCTTGGGTACGATAATCACTTGGTCACCTATCGAAACTACAATTGATATTCTTATACTTGAGGATTAATTTTGTGTGTTGAGAAAATGCTCATCATCGAACCAAATACTCTCTAGTCGAACTGTTGGTGCTTCAGTTTAGGCTTCTGGTTCGACCATCGTTCGACCAACTGGCTTGGTCGAACTGCAACGTCGTGGTCAAATGGCACTTCTGGCGCTTCTTCTCCATCGGTTCGACCATAGGTGCTGGTCGAACCATCTCCTTCTTGGTTGAACTGCATGCCTGTTTGGTCGAATCCATCTCTAAATCTTCCTTTTTCCAGATTCAATCACTTCAAACTTGTTTTCCTTCGAAAATCAACTCAAATAGCATTCAAGATGCCTGATTCATGACTTTTCACCATGTATATCGATTCATATCGAATTACAACCATCTAACACACCATTATTACACGAATCTAGGCTCGAAACACGTGAATTTATAAACTCATCAGTGGTACTACTCTTGGATGAGATATTAATTAATAGAGTTGTCACTAACTTAATTAATTAATGGACATTGTATATCTTAAACATGGGGAGACTAACGGAATCATAATAATAAGGAGCCCAAAACGTAATTTTGGGATTGGAGCGGCAGTGCAGTAATAATATTTTAGTGGAATATATTATTATTATTGGATTTAAGTATATGTTTTGGGCTGAACTTGGATACTTAAGCCCAATGGAGGCCCGACTCTAATTTCTTCTCCTGGTCCATGTTGTAGCTCATATATAAGTCATCTCAGCTGTTCTAACCCTAGATGAGACACACCTAACACGTGAAGAGGGTAGACGGAATAGCAGATTGAGAAGATCTCGAAGATCGTTACCCACACGACGTCGAGATTGGACTTGGGAATACAACAGAAGATCAAGAGGTCGTTTGCTGCTGCTATTCGCCAAATTGCATGATTTTTTTAAAATCGTATTGACTTCGGAATTCGATGTGTGATATACTTACGGAAATCCACGGAAGAGAGGATCGTTTTGGCGTGTAGAACACTCAATTCTGAGATCGGATGAGAGAGTTATTCTCAAAACGGTGAGGATGCATAGGCTACCGGCGAGAATCCATCTTCTTCAACATACCCTGGTGAAAGGTACTTCCTCCGTCCCAAAATTTTTTGCACACTTCCTTTGTAAAATACAAAGAAAGTGTGCAAAAAATTCCAGGACGGAGGGAGTAATACGTTTATTTGGTTTCTTGCTTATGCTGAATTAGAAACGTATGTAGCCCTAACGGTTCACATTAACCAAACGATCGAATGCCAACAATTGGTATTAGAGCTTCGATTTCGTGGTGAAGCGTGAAATGTTAAGCTAGTGTTTATGTGTGTACATGGTGTTAGGGTTTTAGAATCTTATTTCTTGATGAACACTCTAATTGTACATGGACATACGTACACCGCACGGACACACGACGTGGCTGCCTGTTGGCAGCGACACGGTGGTGACATGGCGGGGCTATTTCTTGGCGGCGAAATGGCGGATGCTAGAAAGGCTACATGCTTATGATGTGTTTTATCACGGTTGCAGGCAGACGCAAGGCTGGAGTCAGGCGCGATCGGTGGACCTTAGTAGCACGAAGGGGTGTAACTACCAACGTTAGGAGGCCGCGATGTACTTTGCTAGTGTCGTTGTGATCGCTCGCACATATTGTCGAGGTGTCACGTTATGGATGGGGTTTGACAACAAACATACTGGCGGATGATGCTGGACAGCTGGATGGGATGAGTGACGGCGGCAGAAGGTACAGACGGCATTATCGATATGATAGGCTACTGTGCAAGGTTGCTGCAGCGCATGGCGGTGATAATTACGGGAGCAGCGAAGGCTGGAGTGAGTCAGGCTTGGCTTCCGGGCGAGTCTGTGATGGATTCCAGTCGAGTCCCGCATAGTCACCGATCGGGTCTGATGAAGTTCTGATCGGGTCGTTGCGAGTTTCCAATCGAGTCCAGAGCCTTTTCGAGCGAGTCAGTCATTGGCCAGAAAATTGGAGGTACATGGCTGGTTGTTGGACAGCACAACTGGAACTTGCAGGAGATGATTAGGCAACAGCCGGACATTGTGGCGGGTTGGACAGGCACCAAGTAGCGCTGGCAAAGCGGCAGCATGATGGAGAAGCTAGGTACACGGCGTACGGTAGCCTGTGTGCACGAGGTTTGGTGGATCAGACGTACGACTAGTGTTGATGCTAAGCACAAGTCGTGCGGGAATGGTTTGCGGGGCCAGACGCGCGGATTTTCAAGACGTGTACAGCATTGGCACATTGGCGTGCGGGCGAGGCTGTCGTGCATGATTCCAGGCCAGAGCACACGAGTCGTGCTTATTTTCGAGCAGCTGGGCGTGCATGGTTTGTAGGGTAACAAGCAGGCGCTCGTTGGTGTGCTGCTGGCGCATGGATGCATGCGGCTGGAGAACCACGATGGCGTGTATGGCGGCACGAGTGGCGAGGATTGCCAGCATGACTAGCGACTGCTATCGGCACGAGTCGTGCAGGCGGAAGACTCGGCATAGGCTTGGTGCTGAAAGGCGTGAAAAAGGCTACATGGGTGCAGCACGACTTTTGCAAGGATTGACATGAGTCTTGCCCGAGTGTAATATGGCCAGCGGACATGTTTCGCTGGTAACGTGATAGACTGGGCAATGAAATACGACAGGATGTGCTGTGGACCAGGCTGTGGGGCAAGTAATCTGGAGGAAAATTCGTGAAGACCGGCTTTCGAACCCCCCGCATAGTTGCAGTTGCTCAATTTCGTGATTGGTGGCGAACAATCGAATTCGCTGATATATAACTGTTAATAATGGATTTAATTATCTGATTATTGTTATATATACATGATTCTCTGTGATTTACTGCCTCAAGTGCCATAATAGGAGCATGCTAGGTTGTATTTTATTTTGAATATTATATACATTTAAATAACTAAGTGGGAGAGGGGATTGGTAATTAATTCCCGCGGCCTCCATTATTGGTTTGTAAGTGATGTGAGTGAACTTGCGTGTTGGCAATAGGCCTTCCTCCCTAACATATGAGTTTATTCACGGATCACTGGTACATACTTCATTAAATAATTATTATTTGTAATGTGGCACTTTAACTTGCGTGTTGGCATAGATCTTCCTCCCTAACGGATGAGTTTATGTGCGGTTCAGTGGTACGAACATATAATGGACGATTGTTGGAAGTTATCCGAGCGCGTGTGTACTTCTCCAACTATAAGGCACATAAGCTTGGGCTATGCACTTGGAATCAAATAATGGTGTACACTTAGGTGTATATAATTAGTATCCTCCCCAACAGAGTCACTGCTATTATTTGCATGGCTAAAGAGGAACCGACTATTAATTATTTTTTCATGAGGTTAGGTTGACAAATGAAATTAATGGGTAAACCTTTTCTTGTAAATGTTCGGGTTTGTAAAGGCCCACACTAACGTGGCTTGCAGACTCACGGTGATTGAGATGTCAGTGAATTTTAATTTTATATTATTTTGAGGGACTCAATATAAATGGATAAATTCGAAGATTTGATCAGTGTATTTATTTATGATTCTCTGAATTTTCAAAATGATTTTGTCTCGCTTATTGTTTACTAAAAAGAAACATATTTACTTGTCCAAAATTAGATGATTAGAAAAGAATATTGGTTTCAAATCTTATTGCTTAAGAAAATTAAGTGTGTTCTCACTAAGGATGTCCCATGATGCTTTCTAAAGTCTCTAGTGAAGAGGTGAGAGGTTCATAGAAATATGATGGTCTCATGTGACTCATCAGATACTTGAGTAAGTTATAAAGGCAAGAGGTCATGGATAAGTTGATTAATGAATTGGGAATACTTGAAGTAGAAATGAAGGGAAAACCTAGATCAATTTATTCTCCATAATTTGCCTGGATGTTTTGAGCAAGTTCTACCAGAAATACGAGAGGTTGTATATGGTGGGGAACTTCTAACAAAACATGTGGCGAAGGAAAGCCATTTTCATCATGATGTGAACAAGGTTAGTATCTCATTCACTAGTCGTTGAAACATGATTAGTGATGGCATTTACTGACACGTTGTCTGTTGATACCGGAGTCACTAAAAGCCTACAACTAAGTGATGATGAGATTGTAATATACATGGGTAATACTATGAGAGTAGTGGCTATTGTAGTGAGAGTTGTTTATTTATCTTACGATATGAATAGACGTTTGGTTTTGAGAAATTATTTTTACATACGTTTTCATAGAAAGAATTTGATTTTAGTTTCTATGCATTTACGAATGGATACTCTATTTCATTTAGATGACATGGTCATTATAATGAAGGATGGAGCTATAATCTGTTGTTGTACGTTGGTGGACAATTTGCACACTTTTAAATCATGTTTATCCCACAGATGCAACAAATAGTAATTAATAACGCATCTTCTAATCCTAATAAGAGAAAGACTCTTTTGGAAATAATTAGATAGATGATGAATTATTTGGAATTACTAAATTCATTTTATGGGTATGCCCTAGAAATAGCATTCGTATAACGTTTGTCTGTTTGTGGGATATCCTAAAAAAATGAAGGGTGATGATTTATTTAGTCCAAAAGATCGAAGGATTATTGTTAACACAAACACTAAACTTTTGGAAAATGACTATGTATTAAATCATAAACCCATGTATAAATTGTTCAAAAGGAAGTTAGAGGGAAAACACAAAGTATTAGTACCAAGTGTATAAGAGGATATACCACAAGGTAAACTGCAACGCATGTCACGTCTGATGCACAATTGCGTGTAGTAACTTGTCGTAGTGGGAGGATTGTTCGACAACCTGAAAGATATATGTTTTGAAAGAGTCGTGAGACATGGTCCCTAGTAAACATGTAACGGACCCACAAATACGACGAAGCACTACAAGATAGAAATGCCGAATCTTAGCAAAATGTAATTATTTCTGAAATAGAATTGATGGATTCTAAATCAAGTCTGGGAGCTTGTAAGACCACTAAATGGTGTAAAAGCCATTGGAAGTAGTCATACAAAATAAAGAGGATCATACGGTAATGTGAAAACCTTGGAAGCAAAGCTCGTTGCGAAAAGGTATAATCAGAAAGAAAAGGTTCGATTATGAGAAAACCTGTTTGCCGAAAGCTATGCCTATGTTGATCCAGAGTCTTTTATCAGTTGCTACTCGTATGAAATATGAGGGATAGCAAATAGATATCAAGACAACTTTCTTGATTGGAAGTCTTGAGGAAAACATCTATGTGAAGCAACCAGAGTGAGTCATTGCAAAGGGCTAAGAGCATTGTGATATTAAGTTTAAAAGTTTCCATCAATGGACTAAAGCAAGCTTCAAGATCATGAAACATCCATTTTGATGAGGAAATCCACGCATATGGATTTATTCAATGTGCGGATGTGTGTTGTGTATTGAAAAGAGTGATGGAAACATGGTGGTATTTCTTGTACTGTACGTAGATGATATATTGCTCATTGGAGACAATGAAAGAGTATTGTCTGGTGTATGTGTATGGTTGATAAAGCGGTATGAGATGAAGGACTTAAGAGGAGCAAAAATATCCTTATGATCACGATAATACGGATCATAAGAAAGGATGTTACGCTTGTCTCAAGCTCATGAGATGATATGATTCTTATTTGTTTTAGTATATGACTTTAGCTAAGGAAATGTGTCTTGAGACACAAAAAAAAGATAAAGGTGATGAAAGTCGTTCCTTATGCTTCGGCGAATAAGGAAGCTTAATATAAGGAATGCTATGCACGAGAATGGATATTTGTTTTGCTGAACGCATAGACAGTGGGTACAAAGGTAACCCGTAATGAGAATGTTGAACTGTGGTAACACATAATTTTGAAGTACCTGAAAAGGTAGAAATTATATGTGGACTTACCGGACAGATTCACTGCTTCTTAGGGGTTATATAGATTCAGATTTTTCAAATCAGATTGGGACGACAGTAAATCCACTTCAAAGGTTATGTGTTTAATTTTAGGAAGTTGAGTCATAATATGGAGGAGTGTTATATAGAAATATATTTTGGACTCTGGACTCCACCATGGGAAGATGATAAATTGGAGCCTATGAGGCATCCAAAGTATCTGTATGACTCTAGAAACTTCATGATGGACTTCGAAGTGATTCTAAGTTTGCCCAAGGTTATCACAATTTATTTTGATGATAATGGTGCAGTTGCAAACTTGAAGGAATCACGAGCCCATAAGGCAATTAAACACATGGAGCGCGAGTACCACCTGTTACGAGAAATTGTATGATGAGGGGAAGGTTGTTGTCGCCTAGATTGCGTCGGATGATAACCTAGTAAATCCATTTACAAGGACCTTAAGGTGAGAGCTTTTGATGGTCATGTAGTAGGAGTGACAATTAGATGTATGGCAGAAGACATGACAGTATAGTCATTTAGTATAAGTGGAAGATTATTGGATTGTATACTAAAAGTCTAGCTTTAGTATGAACAATGTTAAAACAATTTATTTGAAATGAGAATCATATGATCAAATGATTGTATCTTATAATTTATTTATATGTCAGATGCAATAGTCCGCTTACTTTATACTGTAGATAATATGTTGTGCGACAACACACGGAAGATCATATTATCGGTTTTCTTATAAAGTATAAACAGATGCTCACAATCGAGATAGACGGGGCCTCTCTATCGGGATGGTTGTAGTGTGGTTTGGTATTAGCTTATCTTGGCTATAGAATCACATTAGTGCACTTTGTGTGTATTGAGCAGGACCGCTTGAGATCGTTCAACTTATACAGACTATATAGGAGAACTTTATCTCAGTTATTATGGATGTTCGTGCTCTTAATCCCTATACAATAACCTCGACACGTAAGACAGTATGTATTTATTTGATTCATCAATGTGTAACATTTACATGTATTAAATCATCAAACTCGGTGAATTGGAAAATAGTGATATCTCTATGGTGTACTGTTGATTGTAAAAGGAATCCGTGTCCGATATAGGTTGATGATGTTCCCTTGAGGAGCTCATAAGGATTATCATGTAAACCCTGCAGGTGAATTTATTCCGGCATGATAATGAGGTTGAGTGGTACTACTCTTGGATGAGATATTAATTAATGGAGTTGTCAGTAACTTAATTAATTAATGGACATTGTATATCTTAAACATGGAGAGACTAACGGGCTCATAATAAGAAGGAGCCCAAAACATAATTTTGGAATTAGAGCGACAGTGTAGTAATAATATTTTAGTGGAATACATTATTATTATTGGGCTTAAGTATAAATTTCGGGCTAAACTTGGATACTTAAGCCCAATGGAGACCCTACTCTAATTTGTCCTTCTGGTTCCTGTTGTTGCCCATATATAAGTTATCTCAGCTGTTCTAACCCTAGATGAGACATGACGTCGAAGATCTCAGTAGAAGATCAAGAGGTTGTTTACTGATGCAGTCCGTCAACTTGGACAATTTTTATAAAATTGTATAGACCTCAGATTTCAATGTGATATATACTGATGGAAAGCTACGGAAGAGAGGATCTTTTTAGTGCATAGATCACTCAATTTCGAGATTGGATGAGAGAGTTATGCCCAAAATGGTGAGGCTGCTCAGGCTGCCGACGAGAATCCATCTTCTTCAACATAACCTAGTGAAAGGTAATATGTTTCTTTAATTTTTTGCTTCCGTTAGAAATGTGTGGAGCCCTAACGGTTAACGTACTTATGGAACTCTAACTATTCACGTTAACCAAACGATCGAATGCCAATAGTTCGACCAAGCCAGTGGGTCGAACCAAGCTCCTAGGCAACCTCCAGAGCATCCAGACAACTTGTTCAACCAAGACTACACTGGTTTGACTAAACCTAGTGGTTGAACCATGGTCGAACTAGCCTGTCCGCGACCTTCTATTTTCTCTGATGTTAGGTTCGACAAAGACCATTCTGGTTCGACCAACCCTGTTTGTTGAACCATGGTCGAACCAACCTATCCTGAAGATGCCATACTTTCTGAAGCACGGTTCGACCACTACACACCTAGTTCGACCAGCACTCATGGTCGAACCAAGGTCGAACTATCTCGTACGGTACCATTTTTTACGCGTAATGCTTTACCTGATGTTGATGCTACTCCAGTGCCATCCCAAGAGTAGAATACTGAGCTTTTAGCAGAGAAGAAATGGGAAAGAGCAAAGAGATTAAGAGCCGAAAAGGACAAAGCGGAGAATGTTGAACGTGATGAATGGGGGATTCCGAAAAACAAAGATACCTTCTTTGTTTCCTTTCAAGCTAATTAAGAAGGGATTGGAAGAAAAGTTCAAGAAGTTTATAGATATCATAAACAAATAAGCTTGAGCATTCCTTTCTCTGAAGCAATCTTTGAGATGTCATACTATTCCCGTTTTCTTAAGGATATTCTATTGAAGAGAAGCTTGAACGGAATTGAAATAGTGAATTTATCTGAGAATTGTAGCTCGATCATTTAGAGAAAGCTGCCAGCTAAACTAAAGGATCCGGGAAGTTTCACTATTCTTTGTGAGATTAGAAAGGGGCCGGCACGACGAGCCTTGTGTGATCTTGGGGCAAGCATCTATTTGATGCCCTTGTCGATATTCCAAAGGTTAGTTTGGGGAGTTAACTCCCACGACAGTGGCTCTACAATTGGCGGATAGGTCTATGACTTTTCCGAAGGGAGTAATTGAAGATGTTCTTGTGAAAGTAGAGAAACTGTTCTTTCATATGGACTTTCTAGTGCTCGAGATGGAAGATAACAAGGATAATGTCCCCCTCATTTTAGGGAGACCATTCCTTGCCACTGCTGGAGCGATGATTGATGTTCAAAAGGGTGAGCTAAGGTTGTGGATGGACAAAGAAGAGGTTCTGTTCAATCTAGATAAAGCAATGAAGATGCCAATGGAGACGCAGTGTCACAGCATTGATGTGGTGGAGGAGATAGTGAAGGAAGATAAGTCTTTGATCCAAACAAAGGATCCATTGGAGACATGCTTGGCGGAGTCTCTTACTTTTCCCACCACAGAGCTAGATGAGCTCTCTAATGAGGTATGTATTGAATTTCTTGAAAATTTATTTGCTCTGTGTGATGACAGGTATGATTCAAAAAACCAAGTATGAAGAGGTGAAGTGGACTAGAAAGTACTTACCTTTGGATAGGAAAACACAACAAAAGAAGATAAGAAAAAGGAGTTGAAACCACTACTGGAGCACTTGAAGTATGCCTGTCTAGGTGACAATGAAACATATCTGGTAATTGTATCTTCTTCTCTAACTAATGATCCACTCGATGAGTTATTAGATGTGCTTAGGAAGTATAAGTCTGTGATTGGTTGGTCTCTAGATGATTTGAAAGGTATTAATCCTTTGTATTGCATGCATAAGAAAAGATTTTTAGATGAGGCTAAGAGTAGCATTCAGAATCAGCGGAGGGTGAATCCCGCAAAGAGATTGTTAGATGTGGCTAATTGGCTAGATGCAAGAATTATATATCCAATTAGTGATAATCCCCATGTGAGTCCATTACATATGGTAGCTAAAAAAGGGGGCATGACTATTGTGAAAGCCGATGATGGCGAGACTTGAGCCACTAGGATTCCTACGGGATGACATGTGTGTACTGATTATAGGAAACTGAATGAAAATACATGCAAAGACCATTTCCCTCTTCCTTTCATGGATAAATGCTTGATCGTCTTGCAGGGTATGATATTTGTTATTTCTTAGATGGGTACTCGGGGTAAATCAAATCATGATTGCACTCGATGACCAAAAAAAGACTACTTTTACTTGCTCGTATGGAACCTTTGTCTTTGGGAAGATTCCTTTTGGACCATGTAATGCACCTGCTACATTTCATCGCTGCATGATGACCATATTTAAGGGGTTGATAGAAAAGATCATGGATGTGTTTATGGATGATTTTTCTGTGTTTGATTCCTCATTTGATATTTGTTTATCTAACCTATCTACTATTTTGAAGAGATGTCAAGAAACTAATCTTGTCTTGAATTGGAGAAGTGTCATTTCATGGTGAGAGATGGAATTGTTCTTGGGCACCATATTTCAGCTAAGGGATTGTAGGTGGATAGAGCAACGGTTGTGGCGATTGAAAAGCTTACACCACCTACTAATGAGAAAGGAGTGCGGTCCTTCCTTGGACACGCAGGATTTTATAGGAGATTTATCAAAAACTTCTCGAAATACTCCAAACCGTTATCTCACTTACTTGAAAAGGATGTTCCTTTTGTTTTTGATGAAGAATGTCTAACGCCTTTTCAGGTTTTGAAGGAGGCACTTATTACTGTACCTATCTTGATCACACTGGATTGGACTCAGCCATTTGTACTTATGTGTGATGCAAGTGATTTAGCACTTGGAGTGGTGCTTGGGCAGATGAGATAGAAAAAGTTATGTGCCATCTACTATGCGTACATGCCATTCACGCCACAAATACCCATCCTGTAAAGAGAAAAAGAGAAGGGAGATGAGATGAAACAGACAAAGAACAAAAACCTGGTGCATCCTACTCCTCTGGAGCATCATCATCGCTCACAACCTCTTCGTCATCACCATCACTCATCTCCGAGCGCAATCGATCCAAATCTCTATGAAGACTATTCAACTTCCTATCCAATTCGCGCTCATGAGCATACATTCGCTCCAACCTCCTATCCATCTCAACATAGTTATTCTGCAGTATGTTGTACCTCCCATCCAGTGCTGTGTAATTTGCATTTGCCAAGGCCAGCTGCCTATTCGTCTCCTGCTGGTTCGCATCCAGTGTGGCGAATTGCTCATTAATCAATCGAAACTACTCATGAAAATAAGCATCAGGACAAGCCCACTGCTGCTGTGGCCATGCTGGAATGGGATGTGGTGGCATCTCATGCGGCTTTGGATCTCCCATCTCCGAATCTAGCTGATCCGCTCCATGCTCCTGTTGCTGCTGTGGCTCTGAAATCGCCCTTCGTCTACAATCCTCTGAAGCTTCTCATTCATCCCCTCAGCATACATCTGAGCTATAGTCCTCCAATCACCTTTAGTCAAGCAAGTGATGGAAAGGGCATCATGTGCCAATGTGTTCATCAACTTGTTGCCCTCATTCCGAATAGAAGTCTGCTCACTCACGTCTAATGGAAACATGAAAGTGAAGGGCTTGGACCCCCTCGTGTAGAACCAAACTCCACCCTTCACACATGTGCTCATCACCATGACCGGATCCTCGAGAATGGGTGTAATACCAATGAAATCCATGTGATAATACCCAGCCACAGAAGTTAACAAACCTCCTATAATCAACCTCTGAAATGGAGAACTTCTGGACCTGTATAGCTGATAAATAATGTATGATCCCATATTGAACCTCACTCCATTGAGCATACACCAAAGGACGTACAACTCTTCCCTCGACACTCAGCTTCCCTCAGATCAGACAAACAGTTTTTTGCTTAGGACTCTATTCATATATCGGAGCATAGGATTCCGAATCAATGAAGCACGAGCACTACTAGTCTTGAAATCCATATCCTCCCCAGAAATCTCTCTCCAGAAGTTATTAGCATTGAAGAATCCATTCTCATTCCTAGAGATCCCTCTCTGAGTCTGAAACAACGCATTTAACTCCTCAACCGACCAAGTTGGAACGTACACTCATACGGGAGATGGCATGAACCCTTCTTAACAGTAATAGAACATAGCACCTCAGCAGTCACATGAAAGTATGTTGGCTTCTCAACTTCATGAAGCGACGAATCCCCACTTGATCAAACATCCACAAGATATCATCTCGGATGCGCATTGTAATCATCGCCCCATCATCCTGATACTTCGTTCTAGCAAACTTGTCCGATATATCACCACACTTATCCTTGATATCTTCCCAATCTTTCATCCGAACCTTGAAATTCCTAGGCAACCTCTCCCAAAGCCTTAGCTTCTTCGTCACTGCATCTTCACGAGACGGCTTATCTTACCTCTTTTTGGATCGAACCTCGACTTCTTTTCCTTTTCCTAAAATCAATACTTCAATACTAACCAACAAGAAAAACAAACCAAGCAATCAACTAGCATTCAACTCTACTCAAGACTTCAAGTTTTTCATTGCATAGTCACTCCAAACAAGCATGTTCCATTCTCATGATTCAATAATTCAATTCACATGCTTACTCAATTCCACTCCAACATCAATTATGTAATAAGATCAACAAATGATTCTATCAACCACGAGCATGCATTATCAATTCAAGCAATATACCCATAATCCAACATGCTTCATCACACCCTTCCAAATTACTCCCAAATTCACACAAACATCAAGGTTTGACAACAATTAAACAATTAAAATCAAACCCATCAATTGCTCATATGAAATTGTACATAAAAACTCAAATTCCACCATGAATTCCTATAGAACTTGTTCGATCGACTTACCTACTTGCAATCAACAATTTAGAACTTCAATCCTAGGGTAATAGAGTCGAGAAAACATACCTTTTGATTCGACTATGGCTAAAGAATGAACAAATGTGACAATCTTCAAAATCGCGACAAAACCCTAGTTTTTCAACTAGATTGTTCCGAAAATGCGACAAATCGAGTAAAAAGAGTGTGGATTGTGGTTTAATCAAAGAGAAAACGAGTGGAATCCACATTTAGAAGCAAGGGCTTCCGATTCGGGATGAATTCGAGTGAAGGTGGTGTGCAAAGTGATCGAATGAGGGTAAAAAACTACGTTTAAAACTGACTTACCTGGTACGATTCGACCTGCTGTAGTGGTCAAACGGGATTGATGTGGTCGAACCGTGTTTCTGGAGACCTTCTATGCCTCAGTTCGACCTCGATTCGACCAAATGAATTGGTCGAACCTCAACGTCGTGGTCAAACTCACCTATTCAAACTTTCAGGTCCTCAATTCGACCTTGGTTTGACTTACTCTTTTGTCAAACCACATCCATCTCGGTTGAATCGGCCTGTACAAAATTCTCTGATCTCCAGTTCGACCTTCGTCTTGGTCGAAGCCTTGGTCGAACCAAACCCTGTGTGGTAGAATCAACCTATAACGAAGTCTCTGATCATCAGTTCGACTTGAGCTCTTCAGTTCGACCTGGATGTTTGGTAGAATCAATCACCTGATGCTCCATAGTCGAGTTTTCTTAATCCCCTGCACACTTCAAGCTTAAAAACGAACATTAGGTACCAAAATAGAGCAAACTTAGCTCGAGAATCAATCCTAAAACTCAATATACATGTGTAACTCCGCATACGACACTAAAAATCAGCACAAACTCTACTGAACATTAGGTAAATTGGAAAAAAATCAACGCACTAAAATCAGTTAAAGTTTCAATATACTGCAAAAAATCAACTCCCCTAACAAACGTTTCAATATTCTCCTTCTTCTTCCTCTTCCTCGACAATGCTCCAATCTCCGAACTATAAGGTGCTAATTCACCTATTTTTGATCTTGTGAGCGTACACCTAAGAAGAATAAGTGTTAGAAATCAAAGAAAAAAATAATTATCTCAATTAAACTAGAAATAAAAAATTAATAATTAATGCCGTCCCCGGCAACGGCGCCAAGAACTTGATGAGCATTTTCTCAATACAGAAAATTATCCCCAAGTATGAAGGATATCAATTATAGTTTCGATAGGTAGTTCTAACTCGTTTTCCTTCGATAATAAACTCAAATAGCCTTGTAGACACCTGATTCATGACTTTCCACCATGTATATCGATTCATATCGAAATTCACCATCTAACACACCATAAGTACATGAATCTGTGCTCGAAACACGTGAATTTACACACTCATCAATCAACTTGCGAAGTTTAAGAGGGATGTTGAGACTTTTATATGGTATAATTCTTTCGTCTACAAGATTTTTATGGATTCTGTCGTTCGTAGGTGTGTGCCCGAGATAGAGATGGAGAGTGTTCTTGATTTTTGCCATGTACAACCTAACGGGGGGCACTTCAGAGCCTAAAAGACTGCAGCTAAGGTACTTCAATCTGCTTTTTATTGGCCTACTTTGTTTAAAGACAGTGAATCCTATGTGGTGAAATGCTATAGATGTCAAAGGATGGGAAACATAAGTAGAAGAGATGAGATGCCATTTCAGCCAAGCATTGTTGTTGAAATCTTCGATGTGTGGGGAATTGATTTTATGGGGTCGTTTTCCCCATCTAATGGATTTCTCTACATCCTTCTAGTAGTAGATTATGTTTCTATGTGGGTGGAAGTCATTTCTACTCGCATTAATGATTCAAAGACCGTGTTGTCTTTCTTAAAGAAACATATCTTTGTCAGCTATAGAGTTCCTAAAGCACTTGTAAGAATTCGGTGATCTATAAGGAAAGAATGAAGAAATGGCATAATTCGAAGATCACTTACAAGGAATTCAAGCAAGGTGATGAGGTATTACTCTTTAGCTCTCGTTTGAAGCTCTTTGCAGGAAAATTGAAATCGAAGTGGACGAGACCGTTCATTATCCATAGAGCCTGCGGAGGGGGGAGTTTTAATATCATGGATAATGACGGAGACATCATAGCGGCGAATGAGCATCGATTGAAGCATTATAGGTCATTGGATGATGCTTGCGTCGTCTTTGAAGATACCTTTCATTGATATAGTACCGTCGTGATTCTCCGATGTTAAACAAGAGCGCCTGTTGGGGGCTTTCTCTCCTGTTTTATTATTTTATTTCATTGGTGTGCGTAATAAATTTTTTTATTTGATGTGCTTACTTATGAGAAATTACATCTCTTTGTAAACTTAGTTTCGACTATAGTTTCTACTATGTACTTACCTCATTATAGCAATAAGATTATAATCTTTTCTTTGTAACGTTTGTTAGGGGAGTTGATTTTTTGCGGCATATTAATACTTTAATCGGTGTTGATGTGTCAATTTCTTACAATTTGCCTAATGTTAAGTGGTGTTTTATTTATTGTGTCGTATGCGGAGTATATATACAATTATTATTGAGTCTTAATGGTGGTTCTCTAACTATAGTTTTGCTCTGTTTTGGTACCTAATGAACATTTTTGAGCTTGAAGTTTGCAAGGGACGAAGAAGAATCGATTTTGAAGGAACAGGAGCATGCTACGACCAAAGGAGGAGGTCGAACCAAATGGTTCGGGTCGAACCAGCAATCAGAGAAAATGTTACAGGCTGGTTTGACCAAAAGGCTGTGGTTCGACCAAGGGTTAGAGTCAAACTAGCCACCTGAAAGTTTGTTACAGGCTGGTTCGACCTCGACATCCGATTCGACCAATGGTTCAAGTCGAACCATAGAGCTGAAGTTGTCCAGAAGTGTGGTTCGACCATCATGAGGTGGTTCGACCACCTGGTTAGAGTCGAACCGCACAGGTAAGTCGTGTTTAAGTGTGATTTTCGCCATTGTTCCGTACATTCTTCACACCACCACTCGAATCCTCTCCGAACCAAAACCCTCTCTTCCAAACTTTGATTTTACTTTATTCTACTCCAATTAAACCACTTTCCACCCTTCCCATACTCTAATTTCACGGATTTGCAGCATTTTAGTTGCAAAACTAGGGTTTTCTGTCCAATTTGGGGATTTTCATACTTTGTTCATACTAAACCATGGCTGGATCGAAAGGTACATTCTCTTGACTCTATTACTCTAAGATTGAGGTTCTATTGCTTGATTTTAAGTGGGTAAATTGATTGAACTTGTTTTTATATGGATTCACGGTGTAATTTGAATTTTTGTTTGAAATCTCATTTAAACAAGCGATGGGTCTATTTTTAATTTTTGATTTGTTGTTAGACCTTGATGTTTACATAAAGTTGATGAGTAATTTGAGAGGTGAAGTGAAGCATGTTAGAATTTTGAGTTGACTTTGATAAATACATGCTTAAGAAAGTGAAGTGATGAGGCAATTGTTTAAAAATTCTTGTCGAGGAGTTGAATTTGAAGTGAAATTGGATTAGCATGTGTATGATTCATTGTTAAATTTTATGAACACATGGAGATTGGGAGCATGATTATTTGGAATTGATTATACATTTATAGCTTGATGTCTTGACTAGAGTTTCATGTAGAGTTGGTTTTGAACTAGAATTGGTTGCTTTTCTTGCAATTGTTCGGTACTGAAGTATTGTTTTGTAGGAAAAGGAAAGGTAATTGAAATCCGCTCTAAAAAGAGGGAGGATAGGCAGCCTCGTGAAGACGAGGTTACAAAGAAGTTACGGTTAAAGGAGGCTGCCTACTTCCACATACGGATAGAGAATTGGGAGGAGATAAAGGATCGATGGGGTGAGATGTCCAATAAGATCGCTCGCACGAGGTATCAAGATAATGGGGCCATGATTACGATGAATATCAGTAATGACATTATGTGGATGTTCGATCAAGTGGACATTCGTCATTTCATTGAGTTGAAAAGGCCGACATACTATCTTGTGACTGCAGAGGTTTTATGCTCGATCACGATAAAAAAGGTTCTAGTTCTCTCCCTTATGAGTTATCGTTCCAGTTGGGAGGTGAGATGAGAACGTGGACATCTGAGGATTTCAATGTGCTGCTTGGAATCCCGAGAGAGATTTCTAGGCACGAGAACTGGTACTTCAGGCAGAATGATTTTTGAAGATCAATTTCGGGAGAGGACATGGATTTCAAGACGAAGAAAGCTCGTGCTGCTTTGATTCGCAGCTCTGTCATTAGATACATGGATAGAGTCTAGGGGGAGTTGTATGCACTTTGGTTTATGTTGAATAGGGTGTGATGAGCGTTTTCTCAATACACAAAATAATCCCCAAGTATGAAGGATATCAATTGTAGTCTCAAGAAGCGACCAAGTGATTATCGTACCTAAGGAACGGATGATTATAAATTTAATTATATTCTAATGAACTAAGACTATGTTGGTAAATTGATTTGTGGTAATTAAGTTACAAAATAATAAGTAATTAAAATAACAAAGTAAATAAACAAGCAATAGAGATAATGCGACTGTGATCAAGTGAGAAATTAGGTATTTCTTCGGGTCATCTAGTTTTACTTATTAATCTCTCTTCCATGCATTGATGTCCAACTCTGCCTTATGGTCTATGGACGCATCACTAACCATGCAAGTTCACTCTATAGACAAGTTTCCATGTTTTGCAGCATCACTCGCCAGTTAGCCAGCCGTAGTGTGCTATGCCATGCTTTCCGCTCACCCAACAACCTGCAACCGTTCACCATAGACCACATACGAGTGCACCCACCTATGCACAACCATCATGCTCGGTGAATAGCACGGAAGTATGTATGCTGTGCCCAGTAGCATACCCGGCCAGCCACACACCAACGAACGCCCTGTAGGATTGCATGCCCGCCTATCCATCGCCAATGCTGCATTGCCGGCCATCGAACACTGCCCTTGTAGTCACGGAGAACCATGTTGTTTCCATTCACTGGAACCGCCGTGAAGCTGCCTGCCGCAGTCCACTGATCAGCAGTGTTTCATCGTCGTTCATGGCATAGCTCGTCGTCGTCGCGATGTGACCCAACCCTTGCATCCATCACGCCGCCGCTGTCCATTTTTCGTCCGACCGGCCCAGAGTTCATGCCTTGCAAGCAGCAAACTGTCAAGACTCAAGCAAAAACTCCGTGTGACCCGATCAGACCAACCTACAGACCCATCCCAAAAGTTGCTACTGACTCAGTCGCAACTCTGCTGAAAAAGCTCTCCGACCCAATCGAAAACATGGTGAGACCTGATCCAGTCGTCAGCAGACCCGATCGGAACAGGTGTCAGGCCCGATCAGAATCACCACAGGACTCGCCCGTAATGCCTTACTAGTGGCACACGCCATCGTCTCTGATAGTGTCATCAGTCTTCCTTGTCTCAGCCACACGTCTTCAGCCTTGCGGCCATACGAACAACATCCGTGGACGCTTCTGAGAAAAAGCCGCCGCTCATGACAATGCTGGAGTAATTTTGTGCGACCCTTCCCAGCACCGTCGCCATGAATCATCGCTCTACAACCAGGCGCCACCATGCAGTGTCCGCTCGTGGAAGCGCTGGAGTAGTTTCGTGTGACCCCTTCCCAGCGTTGTCGCCATGAATCGTCGCTCTACAACCAGGCACCGCCATGCAGTGTCCCTCACGTCGCGTGCATCTGATGATCATGCCGACAAGCCAACGGGATCGTGCCACTCGTACTCTGATAGAGCCGCCATCAAGATGTCACCCATCACCTGACGAACAGCCCTGTCCCATCGCAGCATCCATCGTGATACCATCGCGTGCCTAGACGTGCCAACGTACTACCGATAGCTAGCCGTAGTGGAACCTCTTGCTGGCGCTCTTTGCCGTCATAGCGCTGCTCAACTTCCATCAACGTTCACACATAGTGATAGGGTATTGAACAAGAAAACATGATTCTCTAAACCCTAATCCACATAGGCACATAAACTCTAGACTAACGTGTCACGCTTCACCATAAAATCGAAGCTCAGATACCAAATATTGGGGTTCGATCATTTGGTTAATGTGAACCGTTAGGGTTCCATACATTTCTAATTCAGCTGAAGCAAGAAATCAAAGAAACGTATTACCTTTCACCAGGGTATGTTGAAGAAGATGAATTCTCGCCGGCAGCCTATACAGTCTTATCGTTTTGGGCATAACTCTCTCATCTAATCTTCGATTTGAGTGATCTATGCACCAAAACTATTCTCTCTTCAGTGGCTTTCCATCAGTATATCACACGTTGAATTCTGAATTCTTTACGATTTTATAAAAATTATGCAAGTTGATGGACAGCAGCAGCAAACAACCTTCTGGTCTCCTGCTGGATTCCCAAGTCCAATCTCGATGTCGTGTGAGCAACGATTTTCGATATCTTCTCAATCTGCTGTTTTGTCTACCCTCTTCACATGTTAGGTGTGTTTTTCTAGGGTTAGAACAGCTGAGATGACTTATATATGAGCTACAGCAGGGACCAGGAGGAGAAATTAGAGTTGGGCCTCCATTGGGCTTAAGTATCCTAGCTTAGCCCAAAGCTTATACTTAAGTCCAATAATAATAATATATACCACTAAAATATTATTATTGCACTACCGTTCTAATCCCATAATTACGTTATGGGCTCCTTCTTATTATGAGCTCTACAGTCACCCCATGTTTAAGATATATAATGCCCATTAATTAATTAAGTTACTGACAACTCCATTAATTAATATCTCATCCGAGAGTAGTACCACTCAATCTCATTATCATGCCGGAATAAATCCACCTGCAGGGTTTACATGATAATCCTTATAAGCTCCTCAAGGGGACATCATCAACCTATGTTGGACACGGATTCCTTCTACAATCAACAGCACACAATAGAGACAACATTATTTCCCAACTCATCGAGTTTGCTGATTTAGTACATGTAAATCTCACCCATTGATGAATCAAAGAAATACATATTACCTTACGTGTTGAGGTTATTGTATATGGATTAAGAGCACGGACATCCATAATAACTGAGATCAAGTTCTCCTATATAGTCAGTAAAAGTCAAACGATCTCAAGCGGTCCTGCTCAATACACATAAAGTGCACTAATGTGATACTAAAGCTAAGAAAAGCTAATACTAACCACACTACAACCATCACGATAGAGAGTCCCCGTCTCTCGGTTGTGAGCATCTGTTTATACTTTATAAGGAAACTAATAATATGATCTTCCGCGTGTTGTTGCACAACATATTATCTACAGTATAAAGTAAGTGGACTATTGTATCGTGCATATAATTAAATTATAAGACGCAATCATTTGATTATAAGATTCTCATTTCAAATAAATTGTTATAACTCGTTCACACAAAAAGCTAGACTTTTAGTATACAATCCAACACTTCGAAAATCGCTTCAAAAATCGTGTCTTCCTATTTGGAGCCCTTTTGATCTGTTATCCTGTACGAACATGCTCAAAAAGCCCTAGTATCATCTGATTCGTGGCTTTTCCATAAATATACTGATTCGTCTCAATAAAAGACTCAATCATACTCAATTTTCATGCAAATCAGAGCCCAAAATATGTGAATTTACACTATCATCAAACCCTTAAACTTAAATGTTGCTCGTCCCGAGGCAACGAAAATCAAAATAAATCCAGAGAGTGTAATCACGAGATCAAGCACAACCTATCCTAACACATGTAATTATATCAATTCAAAACATGCAATCCATCATACCTTTTATTCACACAAAAACATAAATCAATCATAATACTTCTATGAGTGCTAAGTCATCTAGCTCACGGATAAGTGTTTACTCGCTCTCACAAGTGTAAAAGATGTACACTTCATGGTTAGTATCGACACTCAATTTCAATTCATATACTCGCGTAACTATAAGCTTGACAAGGGTCTCAAAAAATCCATCCATAACTATTTCAATACTAGGATCACATAGGAGTTGCATTTAGGTTGTAACGTTGGCTCTTTGGTAATGGTAGGAGAATATAGATAAGTAACTAAATTTACTAGTAAAGAAGTACCTTGGAGATTTGCTTTTCAACAGCTTATCTATATTCTCCTTCGTTTATCTTATGATCACTTCAATACACGCTTTCTCCATCTTCTCTTAGATCAACATCTTTTATTCGTAGTAGAATACCAATTCCGGTGTTCTTCAATTATAAGGGTATCAATTTTGGGCACTACCCTTTCTAGCATTAGGGATACCGGTTTCAGGCACTATCCCTTGCAAGATTTAACCTCTTGGCTCTTGATTCTTATTACACCAAATCTCCCCTTCTTATTCTTCTTCAAAGTTCATATAGCATTTATTTACCTCCACTCTTTACTAGTAATAGGTGTTCAAGGCTCAACAAGGTAAACGACTATTTATCAATGGCTTGCCAAAGAAAAAGCTTAAAGGCTCAAAAGGGCTTCCAATGATAATCATGTACTAAGGTAGGATAAATTTGGCTAAGTGACTTAATCAACAACAATGGCCTAAGATCTTTTCCTAGTATCTATCAATTATAAACTTCAAACAAGACTCCAAGTCAAGTTCTAGAATACAGTATACAAACGACTCTCAAGAATAAACTATCATTCTTATAGCACGATCAAAAGGCTCAAATCCTCACAAGGTTAATAAAATCCTAAGCACTCTTCAAAACATGTAATCAACATCAATTTCCTAAGAACTACAAGTACTAATAGAACATTCTCGTCATCAATAAATCAACATGCATCATAATAAGGAACATGCATAACTTAATAATCCTCATCACTAAATAATCCAAAGCAAATCCATGTAAACAACTTCCACTAATCAATAACCCAATCATCATCAATATTATCAAATACATGCCACTCACACCACAAATACCCAACTTGTAAAAATAAAAGAGAAGGGAGATGAGATGAAACAGACAAAGAAAAACCTGATGCTCTCTATTCCTCTAGAGCATCATCATCATTCACACCCACTTCATCATCATCATCGCCGATCTCCAGGCGCAATCGATCTACATCTCTATGAAGAGCATTCAACTTTGGATCCAACTCGCACTCGTCGGCATGCATTCTCCCTAACCTCCTATCCATCTCAACATAGTTGGTCTGCAGCGTGTTGTACCTCTCATCAAGTGCGGTATAATTCGCATTTGCTAACCCCAACTGCCTATTCGTCTCCTGTCGATTAGCATTAAGCGTGGTGAAGTGCTCATTCATCAATCGTAATTGCTCCCGATAAAACTAATCCTGAGCTTGCTAAAAATCTTGCTGCTGTTGTGGCGGTGGCTCATAAAACTCCTGCTCATGTGGCTGTGGCTGTGGAGGCAGCACCAGAGGAATACCCATCTCTGGATAAACAAAAGCTGGCAGCAGCTGCGGCTCTTCCTCTACAAAGTCAGCCGGATCTCCTATAAGGACCATGTCCTCATCTAAGACGATCCCCTGAGCACGCATCTTAGCAAGAAGTCTCCAATCTCCTCTTTCCAAGCAAGTCTTCGAGATCACCTTGTGCTCTGTGGTATTCATCAATAAATTGTTATTGACCCTTAACGGATGTGAGATCAACAATCGCCAGTGGAAATTGGAATGTACTAGGATTCTTCCCTCGAATAAACATCCAAGTATCATCTAACTGCTCAATCACCCCATCATCACAAATGAAGTCAGGATCAAGTCTGGACCCCCTCGGATAGGCCTGTGCCTGCTCAAATCGACTATATAGTACTCAGCTATCAAGGTAATGAGCCCTCCAATGTTCACACGCTGAACTCCGTGGGTATTAAACTTGTGAAGCTGCTGGAAGAAGTAAGCCGCTATATTAAAAACAGACTCCATGTAGCATGCACCAAAGCACGTACAACTCCTCCCTTGGAATAAAACTCCCCTCGGACCTTGCAAACAGCATGTTACCCAAAATTCTATCCATATACGCTAACACGGGATTACGGATGAAAGCAACCTTTGAAGTATTCGAATTATATCTCTCTTGCCTCCCCGTAATAGCTCTCCAGAACTCATCCGGCTTGAAATCATCATGCTCCACATCCATCTCATTCTCATAGCCAATTAATTCATTAAACTCTCGGGCCTACATCGTCTGCTCCTGCCCGCTCAATCCTCAACGTGCATAAGACCACCACATTGATATGAAAATAGGTCTCTCTCTTCATCTCCATGAACTGAGTAATGCCCATACGACTGAACATCCAACGAATATCGTTGATAATGTTCATCTCCATCGTTGCATGATCATCCTGATACTACATCCTTGTGATCTTTTGCGCTATTGCAGCCCACAGTTCCTTCTTCTCCTCCCAATTTGGAATTTTGATGCCATAATCGGATGGCCTCCTCTTCTCCATCCTCATTTTCTTGACTATCTCTCCAAGCGAAGGCGACCTAGGTCATTTCCTCTTGGATGAAAAAGCAATCTCTTTTCCTACAAGAAAAATACTTCAATACATATCAAGATATACACATCCTAAGACTAGCATGAATCCTACTCTAGACTTCAAATTCATGTGCTTCAATCAACTCAACCTCAATTGTTCAATCAATCCTAATGGCAATTATACATCAACACTTTCAATCAAGAATAATGGAAACTCTCTTAGTCTTATCACTACTCCACACAAACGTGCTTTCATGTCACATAAGCTTTAACCAAAAATACAAGCATGTTCATCTTCCACCCTCAATTCCACCACATCAACACTCCAATTCAATGAGCCCATACATATAAATCGAAATTAACCTCAAGCCCATACTTTACACACCATCAATTTCACAAAAATTCCATATTTCAACGTAAATCGAACCATAAAAATTCAAGTGCAATTTTAAATAAGAACTTTAACAATTCAACCATCAAATCCAACCACAACTATGTTTAATTCATTCACCCAATCTTCACTAAGCATAATCACTACAATTCAAGAGTTAAAAGTGAGGAGAAACATACCTTTTCTTGACATGGTGTACGTGTGGTGTCGGCGATGAAAACCCCTAAAAATTCGAGTGGCTAGCCCAAAATTGGACTTGAAAACCTCAAATTTGGATGTGGAAGTGTGTGAAAGGGTAGATTAGAGTGTATGGAAGAATTTGGAAAGAAGACTTACGGGGTGGAATCGATGCTCGAGAGAAGGTGACGGGAGTACGTCGAACGGAATGAGAAACTAACCTTTTAAAATGACTCCGCACTCCATTCAACTTGAGAGGATTAGTCGAACAAGAGGTGTAAATCAAACAACCTGGAATTGTCCTTTAAAATTGGCATCGTTCGACCTCCGTTCGACCAAAATATATTGGTCGAAAAAGTGCTGGAAGTCGAGCAACTTGCCCAGTCGTGCCCCTGTTCTTCTCTGTCCCGCTTGAACTTTGTTCGACTTGATGTTTTTGGTCGAGCAACCCTTGTTTGGTAGAACAAACTCTCTGTAAGTTTTTGCGTATTTTTTTTACCAGTGTTCTACCACAACACCTTAGTCGAACAACATGGTCCAGGTCGAACAAGCTATCTGGAAGATTTTGCACATTTTGTTCGACTTCCGTTTGAGTTCCCAATTTAGTCGAACAACCTTGTCAAGGTCGAACAACCCTACTGGAAGAATTACACATTTTGTTTGACCATTGCTCGATCAAATAGCATGGTCGAACAACTTTCTGGAAGTCAAACAATCTCTCGAACTCCATAAACTTCATACTTTTCTCGGATTTCCCTGTAACAATTAAACTATAGGACAACATCAAGTATCAAGATAGCAATTTCTAAGCTCGAGAACCGCTTTCAGACAATATAACATCAAGTGTAACTCCGCAACGACACGTAAAATAAAACACCACTAAACACTAGGCAAATTGCAAAAAACCGACACATCAAAACCGGTTAAAGTTTTAATATACCATAAAAAATCAACTCCCCTAGCAAACGTTACAAAGTAAATATTATACTCTCCGTGCTACGATGAGGTAAGTACATCATACCCTCCCCCCCCCAAACTTAGTAGACACTATAGTGGAAACTAAGTTTGCAAAGAGTTGTAATTTCTGAATAATAAGCACGTCGAATATAAAAATTTCTTACTCACACCAATGAAAATAAAGCAATAAAACGGGAGGGAAAACCCCCAACAGACGCTCTTATTTAACGTCATGGAGTCACAACGATACCAATCTAGTGCAAGGTATCCTCAAAGATGACCAAACATTATTCGGCGACTTGTAATGCTTCAAACGATGCCCATTCGCCGTGGTAATATCCCCATCTTTGTCCATAAGCTCAAAACTCCCCTCTCCGCAGGCTCTATGGATAATGAACGGTCCAGTCCACTTTGATTTCAATTTCCCTGCGAAGAGCTTCAAATGAGAGTTAAAAAGTAATACCTCATCACCTTGCTTGAACTCCTTGTGTGAGATCTTTGAATCATGCCACTTCTTTATTCTATCCTTAAAGATCTCAAAATTCTTGTAGGCTCGGTTCCTGAACTCATCCAATTGATTTATACGAGTCATCCTCAACTCCTTTTGATCTTTAAGAGACAAGTTTAAACTCTTCAATGCCCCAAAAAACTTTGTGATGAATTTCTACGGGTAAGTGGCACATCTTACCATAGATAATTTGGTACGGTGACATGTCCAACACCTTCTTATACGCAGTCCGGAACCCCCACAAAACATCATCAATCTTCATAGCCTAATCCTTCCTATTGGTTCCAACTACCTTTTCCAAAACTTGCTTTACTTGTCGGCTGGAGACTTCAGCCTGCCCATTCGCTTGAGGATGACATGGTATAGTAACCCTATGTTTAATACTATAATCCTTGAAAACCTTTTCAAGAAGCTTATTGACGAAGTGAGTACCTCCATCGCTTACTAATGCTCTAGGAACTCCATAACGGGCGAATATATGTTTCTTCAAGAAAGATAAAACAGTTCTTGAATCATTAACACGAGTGGGAATAGCTTCCACCCACTTAGAAACATAATCCACTGCTAAAAGGATGTAGAGAAATCCATTAGATGGGGAAAAAGGCCCCATAAAATCGATCCCCCATATATCGAAGATCTCAACAACAATGCTCGGCTGAAGTGGCATCTCATCTCTCTTACTTATGTTCTCCATCTTTTGACATCGATCGCATGTCGCCAATAGGCTTCGCAATCTTTAAACAAAGTAGGCCAATAAAAAGCAGACTGAAGTACCTTCGCTGCAGTCTTTTGAGCTCCGAAGTGTCCCCCATTAGGTTGTGCATGACAAAAATCAAGAACCCTTTCCATCTCCATCTCGGGCACACACTTACAGACAATAGAATCTGTACATATCTTGTAGACAAACGGATCATACCATATAAAAGTCTCAACATCCCTCTTTAATTTCGCAAGTTGATATCGGTTGAGGAATTTCTCCTACAGCAATGTAATTCACATAATCCGCATACCATGGATCCATCCCTTGGGCAACCACCACACATGCTCTTTCCGCTCTTTCAACAAACACCACCATGATCTTCTCAGCAGGGAACATCTCTTCTATATAATCGAAAGAATCATCACAGTGCTCCCTTGTCTCCAACCTTGATAGGTGATCCGCCAAAACATTTTTCGTACCCTTCTTATCTAGGATCTCCATATAAAACTCCTACAGAAGAAGAATCCATCTTATGATCCTTGGCTTCGTTTCCTTCTTCTCCATCAATTACCGAATCACAGAATGATCCGTGTACACTATAGTCTTCATGCCAATCAAATACTGTCGAATCTTATTGAATGCATACACTACAACTAGAAACTCCTTTTCAGTCACCGTATAGTTCTTTTGTGCAACATCAAAAGTCTTACTTGCATAGTAAATGGCGCAAAACTTCTTATCCCTCAACTGCCCAAGCACCACTCAAGTGCTAAGTCACTTGAATCACACATAAGTACAAACGGCTGAGTCCAATCCGGTGTGATCAAGATAGGTACAGTAATAAGCGCCTCTTTCAAAACCTGAAAAGCTGTTAAACACTCTTCATCAAAAACAAAAGGAACATCCTTTTCAAGTAATTGAGATAAGGGCTTGGAGTATTTCGAGAAGTCTTTTATGAATCTTCTATAAAAACCGACGTGTCCAAGGAAGGAACGCACTCCCTTTTCATTAGTCAGCAGTGGAAGCTTCTCAATTGCCACCACTTTTGCTCTATCCACCTGCAATCCCTTGGCCGAAATATGATGACCAATAATAATCCCATCTCTAACCATGAAGTGACACTTCTCCCAATTCAAGACAAGATTAGTTTCTTGGCATCTCTTCAAAACAGTAGCAAGGTTAGATAAACAAATATTAAAGGAGGAACCAAACACAGAAAAATCATCCATAAACATCTCCATGATCTTTTCTATCAACCCATCAAATATGGTCATAATGCAACGCTGAAATGTAGCAGGAGCATTATATAATCCAAAAGGCATCTTTCTAGAGTGCAATTGAAAGTAGCCTTTTCTTAGTCCTCGGGTGCAATCATGATTTGATTATAACCCGAGTACCCATCCAAGAAATAATAAAATTTATACCCTGCAAGGCGATCAAGTATTTGATCCATGAAAGGAAGGAAAAAATGGTCTTTGCATGTATTTTTATTCAGTTTCTATAATTCGTACACACACGCCATCCCGTAGGAATCCTAGTGGCCAATGTCTCTCCAGCATCTAGCCACATTAGGATTTGCTTCCTAATCACTTCTTGAATAGCGGGATTCGCCCTCCGTTGATTTTGTATACTACTCTTGGCCTCATCTAACAATCTTATTCTATGCATGCAATATGAAGGATTAATGCCTTTTAAATCATCAAGAGGCCAACCAATCACAGACTTATACTTCCTAAGCACATCTAACAATTCCTCAAGTTGATCATCATCAAGGGAAGAAGATACAATTACCGGATATTTTCCATTGTCACCTAGATAGGCATACTTCAAGTGATCCGGTAGTGGTTTCAACTTCTCTTTCTTTTCTTCTTGAGGTGCACTGTCTCTATCCAAAGGCAAGTACTTCCTAGTCCACTTCACCTCTTCAATCTTGGTCCTTTTCGACTCATACCTGTCATCACCCAAAGCAAGTAAATTTTCAAGAAAATTAATACATACCTCGTTGTAGAATTCATAAAGCTCCGTGGTGGGAAAAGTAAGAGACTCTGCCAAGCATGTCTCAAGAGGATCCTTTGAAAGGATCAAAAACATATCTTCCTTCACGATCTCCTCCACCACGTCTATACTATGACATTGTGTCTCCATGGACATCTTCATTGCTTTTTCAAGGTTAAATAAGATCTCTTCTTTATCCATTCTCAGCCGTAGCTCACCCTTTTGCACATCAATCATAGCTCCCGCAGTCGTAAGAAAAGGTCTCCCTAAGATTATAGGGATATTATCCTTGTCATCTTCCATCTCAAGCATAAGAAAGTCCAAAAGAAAGACAAGCTTGTCCACTTTGACAAGAACATCTTCAATAACTCCATTCGAAAAAGTCATAGACCTATCCGCCAATTGAAGAGCCACCGATGTGGGAGTTAACTCCCCCAAACCAAGCCTTTTAAAAATGGACAAAGGCATCAAATTAATGCTTACCCCAAGATCGCACAAGGATCGCTGTGCCGGTCCTTTTCCAATTTCACACAAGATAGTGAAGCTTCCCAGATCTTTCAAGCTTCTCTTCTTCAAAAGTATATCCTTCAGAAATACGACATCTCCAAGATCACTTCGGAGAAAGGAATGTTCAGGCTTATTTTGTTTATGATGTCTAAAAACCTCTTGACCTTCTCTTCTAATCCCTTTTTGACAAGCTTGAAAGGAAACGGTGGTGGTATATTCGTTTTTAGAATTCTCTACTCATCACGTTCAATCTTCTTCGTTTTATTCTTTTCGGCTCTCAATCTCTTGGCTCTTTCCCACTTCTTCTCTACTGTAACCTCGATGTTATGCTTTTGAGATGGTACCATGATGTTCTGATCAATGGGTGTAGTATTCGGGATCGAATTGGGCTCTGCACTAAACTGCTCGACCTCTGTTCAACCTAGCTGGTTTGGTCGAACAGATTGGGGTTGGTTGAGCAACTTCTCTGATAACAAGCTCTGTTCCTTCGCGTGTTGCTTGACCACCGTTTGACCAAAATGGTCTGGTCGAACGGCACTGTCTTGGTTGAACAACTTTGCATATCGCGAAATCCTATTCTCCAGGTTATGTTCGACCTCCATTCGACCAAGAGGTCTATTCGAATGGGATGGTGTTGGTCGAACGGCGAGTCAAAAAATAAAGTGTCATAATTTTATTTCTCCGAAGTCTACTCGACCTCTGTTTGACTAGTAGGTTTGGTCGAACAACTAAAGTTTGGTCGAGCAACTCCCTGCTTCTTTCATTTTTGCTCGCCGGCATCATCGGACCTTCGTACTGCGTTCTTGATCTCAATGTGATGGCATGGCAAGACTTTGGATTCTCAATACTTTAAGATGAAAACTTCCCTTCTAAATAGTTTGAGTCAATTTGCTTATGTTTCCAGCCATCTCCCCCATCAACAACGTAAGGACTTTCACTTGTTTAGACAAATCCTCATGATTAGCATCAATCTTCTTTTCTAACTTGGCCTCAAGGCAATCATTCTTGCATCGTTCCTTGCCATGTACCTGTTCACCGTATCCTCGAAACTCGGTTTCTCTTCTTCCAATTTAGCACCCGGATCAACACCCGGATCAATACCCACAGGAGGTTGCACAGCATTATTGGATTACTCCATGAAAACTCCAACCTCCTTGGTTGTTGATAATTACCCGGTGGACCACGATTATTGTAATTCCCCTGATAATTCCAGTTTCCTTGATTTTGGAACCTCGTTCCTTGAATACTTTGACCCTTGTCGTAGTTAGCCTTCTCGATCTCCTCTTGGCTAGCTCATTCATAGCCACCATCCTGCTGTATCATTGGTGTTCTTTGAGATATATCTGTAATCTGCTTTTGCTGAGACTCGAGTAACTTGTTGATATTAGCCAAGATAGAGATGATCTTATCATCTCTTCCCGACTTCACCATAACATGCTCAACCTGTGCTACTTTACCAAGAACATAAGTGCCTCTCACTCTATCAGTCGGCCAATTTCTTGAATTCATCAAAATATCCTCGAAGAGCTTCTCGGCCTCTATGGGTGACTTCATAAGCAATGCTCCATTGGATGAAGCATCAAGTAACACACGAGAATTGCAATCCAACCCATTGTAAAATATACTGATGTATTGAGCCTTGGATAGCCCATGTTGTGGACACTTTCGAAGTATGTCCTTGAATCTGTCCCAAGCTTCATGAAACTTCTCATTACCATGGATTGCAAATTGATTGATTTCTTGCTTCATCTTGAACACCTTCGAAGGTGGCATGTCGCTCCAAGAATTTCACTTTCAACTTCTCCCATGTATCACATTCAGTAGCATTAAGATTATCGTACCAATCTCTAGCTTTTTCATTCAGCGAGAACTTAAACAAGATGATCTTTCTCACATCCTCATGAGCTCTTACATCTTTTTTTGTACTTGCATACCCAAGGAACTTATTAAGATGTTGCTGAGGACTCCTTTCTATCATGGTGATAAGAGCAGGGTGTAGATCAAAATCGGCTCCGGCCCCTCTTGCTCCTAACAGCCCCGCATTACCTCATCTGTTGTTCTTAAAGACTTCACGGATGGCAAGTGTATCAGAATTTGCTGCCATGTTGACTGATTCTGCTTCCAAATTAATTTCAGTTGCAGCTTCATTCATTTACTAATTCAGCACGTCAACTTCAACTCCTAAATTAAGAGCCTCAGTTGGGTCTATGTTCTTGTTCTTTTTCTTCTTTTTCTTCCTCGACGATGCTCCAATTTCCAGATTATAAGGCTCTAATTCACCTGTCTTCGATCTAGTGAGCAGACACCTAACAAAAATAAGTGTTAGAAATTAAAGACAATAATAATATTATCTCAATTAAACTAGAAATAATAAACTAATAATCTATGTCATCCCTGGCAACGGCACCAAGAACTTGATGAGCATTTTCCTAACACACAAAATAATCCCCAAGTATGAAGGATATCAATTGTAGTCTCGATAGGCGACCAAGTGATTTTCGAACCAAAGGGACGGATAATTATCAATTTAATTATATTCTAATGAACTAAGACTATGTTGGTAAATTGATTTGTGGTAATTAAGTAACTAAATAACAAGTAATTAAAATAACAAAGTAAATAACAAGCAATAGAGATAATGCGACTGTGATCAAGTCAGAAATTAGGTAGTCCTTCGGGTCATCCAGTTTTACTTATTAATCTCTCTTCCATGCGTTGATGTCCGACTCTGCCTTTTGGTCTATGGATGCATCACTAAACTATGCAAGTTCACTCTATAGACATAAGTAAACATGCGTATGACACGTGTGAATATCCTCGGAGCAAGAGATATACTTCACCCCCCTTTCTAGGTACTATCATATCAATTATTTCCCGTGCACTTAGTAATCTAACCCGATATAATCTCCCTTTTTAGGTACTATAAAGTTATACTCTTCATCCTACTCATTAACCCGAATACGATTCAATTAACAAGTATTCATATAAGGTAGTTCTAATAAGACTTCGAATTCCCTTCACTTAGAATTATAACATGTAATCCTGCTTAGACTGCTCAGCAGTGAACGCACTCAATCAATAACCAAGATATGTATTCAAACTCTACATAACAGTTAATGATGCACAAAACGACTGTGAGTATGAATTTAAAAAGCACAACCTTATATAAAATAAATCACAAGTAGTGTTATACGGAGTTTACACATGAAAGACAAACTAACTCATAAAATCTTCATATCCCTAGAACTACCGAAGTGGTTCTAACTCATGATTGGTCTAGGAGCAATTATGGTGGTCTGTAGGATCTTACCCATAGTCTTGAAAATTACAAGATAAATTAAGAAGCAAAGCAAACCCTAGATGCGGGTGTTGTCCCGACTCTCTCCGTCTTGAATCTTCACTTGGTTCTCACTTAGTTCGACAGACAAACCTTTCTCCACAGCTCATTCGGATGGCGGTAGGGTTTCGATGATGAAGTGGTGTGTGTGTTTTTCTCCTGCGAAAGCTCTTCTTTTATAATCGTGGAACCTTCTTACGGGTTTATGATGGGCTTTTGCTTGAAGCACACATCAAATTTGGTAAAACCGAGAATCCATTTGACCACTCCTTGACTGGTCGAGCAACTGACGAGCAAACCTTCTGTAAGTTTTTGCACATTTTGCTCGACTGAGCCTCATCTGCTCGACTAAGATGATGCTGGTCGAACAACATCCCTTAGACGAGCAAGTTCTCTAGACAAATCTACGTATTTTGGTTGACTTGACCACCTTGTTCGACTAAAGTGATGATGGTCGAACAAGGTCCTGAGTCAAACGGTCTTCGAAAATCTCCTTAAAAATCATGTCTTCCAATTCTGAGCCATTTTAATCTATTTTCCTGTACGTACATTCTCAAAAAGCCCTAGTATCTTCTGATTCGTGGCTTTTCCATAAACGTACCGATTCATCTCAATAAAAGACTCAATCGTACTCAATTTCCACGCAAATCAGAGCCTAAAATACGTGAATTTACACTCTCATCAGGGTGCAGTTTAATGTGGGTTCGTATTTGATTCAGCAGCTTTACAGATTTATAAATTCCACTTTTCAAAGAGTGAATATAGGAGGATTGCTTACTCATTTGGCTGAATCGTACCACATGGCTTCACTGGAATTACACCCATCTTGGAGGATCCAGACCTAGTCATGAGTGCTTGTGTTAAAGCTGGATTTGCTTATCATCGAGATGGAGACTGGCTTTACACTAGGGGTTCTAAACCCTTTTCTTTCATGTTTCCATATGATGTGAGGGATTTGACTACGATCCAGAATGATGATAATCGGTTGATGAACAATCTGGCGCATGAGGCTATATCGAATACGTGCTTGAGTAGAGGTGATTGGAGGACTGTGGCTTAGATGTATGCTGTCGGGATGTATCAGAAGGTGTAAAGGATTATAGATGATGGGCAGCAATGGCAGCTAGAGCCGCAGCAACAGCCTCAGCACGGAGAGCACAATGATGAGCATGTTGAGATGCCTGGATAGGAGCCTATCCATCTTGGGATGGATATTCCGCAGCAGCATGAGATGCCACCACCACCATATCCAGCACAGCCACAACAGCAGCATTGGGGCGGCCCTGACGAGTATTATATGGAGCAGTTTCGATTGATGAATGAGCACCTCATCAATATGAACAACAATTAGAGGAAGACGAACCGCCAGCTAGGCTTGCTTACCACGAGCTATTCTATGCTCGATATACGATACAATGCACTGCATGCCAACTACGTGGTGATAGATTAGAGATTGGGAGACTTGAATAACAATTATAAAGCATTGAATAGAAAGGTGGATACACTTCAGAGAGATTTTGATGATTGGCGCAGGGGCGAAGATATGATGATAATGATGCTCCATAGAAGTAGAGGGCGCCAAGTTTTCATCTTATCTGCTTCATCTCATCCCCCTTCTCTTTTCTCTTTATAGGATGTGTATTTTGTGGTGTGAATGGCATGTACTGATTTTATACTGATTCTGATTTGAGATTGGTTTGATGTGTGATACTTGATTCATGATGTTGGATTGGATTGGTGATACTGATTGGGATTGATATGATGGGTTCTTTGCTAGTTATATTGCATTCGTATTTTGCATCTGTTGATTTTATTGATGAGAAGCTTGTATAATTTGTTAGATATGTGGAGTTCATTGCGGAATTGATCTTGATTATATGCTATGAGGAGTGCTTAGGAATCTATTTACCCATGTGAGAATTTAAGCCTTATGAAATCATGTTACATCCATACATGATAGTTTATTCTTGTGAGATTAGTTTATATGACCGTATTCTAGAACTTGGCTTGGAGTCTTGTGTGAGACTTATGATTGATTAGTTATTAGGACATGATCTTAGGCCATTATTGTTTATTTGAGTTACTTAGCCAAATTTTATCTTTCCATATACTGTATAAATCATTGGAAGCCCTATTGAGCCTTTAAAAGCTTTTTCTTTGGCAAGCCTTTATAAAAAGTCTTTATTTATCCTTTACTTGAGCCTTGTTGAATACCCTATTCATTAGTAGAGAATTGAGGTGAATAAATGATAACTTGAATTTGAAGAATAGAAGAAAGAAAGGAAGAAAATTTTGGTTGAGTGGTATGAAGAAAAGAAAAATTATGGTTAAATCTTGTTTAGGGGTAGTGCCTAAAACTGATACCCCGACTTCTTAGAAGGGTAGTGCCCGAAATTGGTACCCTTGTACTTTGAAGGAAGAAGAAAAGAAGATGTTGATTCCAAGTGAAGAAGGAAAAGTTGAATCGCAAAGATCATGAGAATAAGATGTAGAAGATGAAGCTATTTGATGAAAAACAAAATCCCAAAGTAATTCTCTACTAGTGAATTAGTCACTTTGTCTATATTTTCCTACCTTTATCAAAGAGCCAACATTACAACCCAAAATTAAGTCCTTTGTGATCCTAGTATCAAAATGATTATAAGTTGATTTTTAAGACCTTTTCCAAGCTTACGGTTATGCGGAAATATGAAATGAGTAGTATATATTAACATGTTTAAGTGTATTTTAAATTTGAGAGAGAGAGAGAGTAAACACTTATCCTATGAGCTATATGACTTAGTACTCCGAAGCATATTATAATTGAGTGATGCTTTTGCATGAATGAGATGTATGATGCGAGTAGTACTTCTTTTAAGTTGATAGAATTGCCTTGTGAATTTTACATTTACTCTTGTGGATTTGATTTTGTTACCTCGGGATGAGCAACATGTAAGTTTGGGGGTTTGATGAGAGTGTAAATTCACTTAATTTGAGTCTTGTGATAATGATGTGTGATTTCATCTTAAGTAAAGATAAATCGAGATATGTAGTGGAAAGTTACGAATCAGGTGTGTTTGAGGCCGTTTGAGTGGATTTTCGAAGAAAAACAGGATAAAAGTGCTTGGAACCAGAAAGTGGAGAAGTTAGGCGCACGGTTCGACCAAAAGAGAGGTGGTTTGACCAGTATTTTTGGTCGAACCAAGCACCTGGAGATTGGTTACAGCACAATTCGACCACGATGATGTGGTTCAACCAGGCATGATGGTCGAACCGTGGTCGAACCAAAAGCCTGAGAATTTCCAGAAGTGATTCGACCATGAAGCTAGACACCTACCAGTGCGTTACAGGCTGATTCAACCATGCCTTAAATAGTTCGACCAAGTGCTTTGGTCTAATCAATGTGTGGGAAGCCTTCGGATCCGTATTTTTACACCTTCAGTACGTGTTTTTGCTCAAAAAGCACATCCAAGGTCCATAAGGAGGGATTATAAGTATAAAAGGAAGACCCTACGTAGCAAAAAGAGAGATGATTCACCACCTTCATTCTACACAACATCCGAAACCCTACCACCATTACGGAGCTGTGGAGAGAGATTCGTCTATCGAATCAAGTGAGAACCAAGTGAAGATTCAGGACGGAGAGAGTCGCGACAGCGCCCGCATTTAGGGTTTACTACGCATCTTAATTTATCTTGTAATTTTCAAGACTATGGGTAAGATCTATTCAACCACCATGATTGTTCTTCAATAAATCATGGGCTAGAACCGCTTCGGTAGTTCTAGGGTTTATGAAAGTTTTATGAGTTAATTGAACTTCCGTGTTTATACTCAGTACAACACTATTTGTGATTTATTTTATATAAGACTATTCCTTTTTAATTCATACTCAGAGTTGTTTTGTGCATCATTAATTGTTATGTAGAGTCTAAATATATATCTTGATTATTGATTGAGTGCGTTCACTGTTGAACAGGGTTACATGTTATGATTCTAAGTGAGGGGACTCCGAAGTTTCATTAGAACTATCTTATATAAATACTTGTTAATTGAATCTTATTCGGGTTAATAAGTAGGACAAAGAGAATAACTTCGTAATACATATAAAGAGAGATCATATCGGGTTAGAGTACTTAGTGCACAGGAAATAATTGATACTGATAGTACCTAGTAAGGGGGTGAATTATATCTCTTGCTCCAAGGATATTCACATGTGTCATACGCTTATTTACTTGTGTCTATAGAGTAGATTTGCATAGTTTAGTGATGCGTCCATACTCCACAAGGCAGAGTCGGACATTGATACACGGAAGGAAAATTAATAAGTAAAACTGGATGGCCCGAAGGACTACCTAATCTCTCACTTATTCACTTTCGTTCCATCTCTACTACTTGTTTATTTAATTTCTATTTTAATTATTTTGTTTATTAGTTACTTAATTCGTCACAACTATATTGCCATCTTAGTCTTAAAAAGTTAGATTATAATTAAATTGATAATAATACGTCATTTGGGTTCGATAATCACTTGGTCTCTTATCAATTCACACTTGGGGATTAATATTGTGTGTTGAGAAAACGCTCATCAGGTAGTAACCTATAAGGCAAGACTTGTTGCTAAAGGTTATTCTCAGAAGCAAGGAATTGACTATGAGGACACCTTTTCACCAGTAGCAATGCTGAAGTCCATTAGAATTTTATTAGCTATATCTGCATATTATGACTATGAGATATAGCAAATGGATGTAAACACGGCTTTTCTTAATGGTAACATTAAGGAACATATCTATATGAAGAAACTTGAGGGCTTCATATCTAGTGGGAGTGAGCAAAAGGTTTGCAAACTCCAAAGATCCATTTATGGGCTTAAACAAACTTCGAGGAGTTAGAACATTCGATTCGATGAAACAATCAAATCATTTTATTTTCAAAAGAATCTGGATGAACCATGTGTATACAAGAAAGTTAGTGGGAGTGCAGTTGCTTTTATTGTGCTATATATTGATGACATCCTACTTATTGGAAACGATATAGGAATGTTGCAATCAACAAGAACTTGGTTGTCTAAACAGTTCTCCATGAAGGACTTGGGAGATGCATCATTTATTCTAGGAATAAAAATATATAGAGATAGATCTAAGAGGATGATCGGACTATCCCAATCCATGTACATAGACAATATACTAAAGAGATTTAGTATGGAAGAATCCAAACGAGGATTCTTGCCAATAACTCATGTGGTTTCACTTTCTAAGCCTATGTCTCCTAAGACACCTGAAAAAAGAGAAAGAATGACTTGCGCGCCTTATGCTTCAGCGATTGCAAGCATAATGTATGCAATGCTGTGTACAAGACCTGATGTCTCGCATGCTCTGAGTGTTACGAGCAGATATCAGTCAAATACATGTGAAGAACACTGGAAGTTCGTCAAGATGATCCTTAAGTACTTGAGAAGGACTAAGGATATCTTTTTTATATACGGCCCTAGAGAGCTGAAACAAGAAGGATATACTGATTCTAGTTTTCAGTCCGATGTGGATGACTCTAAGTCAATGTCAGGTTATATATTCACTTTGAATGGTGGTGTGGTAAGTTGGAAGAATTCCAAACAAGAAACTACTGCAGACTCCACCACTGAAGGTGAATACATAGCTGCATCAGATGCAGCGAAAGAAGCTGTTTGGATCAGGAACTTTATCCAAGGGTTGGGTATAGTTCCATCTATTTTTGATCCAGTAATAATATACTGTGATAACAATGGAGTCATTGCGCAAGCAAAAGAACCAAGATCTCATCAAAGGCCAAAGCATATCTTGAGAAGATACCACCTGATTAGAGAAATCATGGGGAGAGACGATGTCATTATGGATCGAGTCGCTTCAACAGAAAATGTAGCAGACCCCCTGACTAAGCCTTTAGCTCAAAAGGTATTAGAGAAATATCTTGAGAATATGGGGCTTAAATACATAGGCAATTGGAGCTAAGTCAAGTGGGAGATTGTAAGAGTAGTGTGCCGAGGGCACCAATTAGATTGGATAGTTGTACTCTTTACATTTTGAATGTAAACAATCTCGTTGAAAATTTATTATTAAAGGCTGTTTTAATTTATCTATTTTGTGCATTATTATATTTGTTTATTATATAAAGTCCTTAGACTAATTTAAGTTAAAATGTATGATCACGCATATGATGGTGATCATGAAATTTATTCATAGAGCTTTGGTCTTAAACATGGTTCCGAGTCAAGAGTTTTTCTAAATGGGATAAAGAATAACTCAGTAAAGACTCGTACATATGATGAATGCTCGTTGGACAAGAATATTGCATTCCATCAATATTAGTGTTGTGACACAAATTCATATATGTGGATACTTATTAGAGAATAAGTTTATCATGTTGGCATTCGATCATTTGATTAACGTAAACTGTTAGAATTCCATGCAAACTAAATCAATGGAAGCAAGTAATCAAAGTTGCATTACCTTTCACAGGGTATGTTGATGAAGAATAGCTACAGAAAATAACCTCTTGATCTTCTACAGTATTCCTAAATCCAATCTTGACGTCGTGTGGGCGACGATCTTCAAGATCTTCTCAATCTGTTGTTCCCTTTCCCTTATCACGGTTAGGAGTGATTTTTCTAGGGTTACCGAAAGCTAAGATGACTTATTTATAGGCTACAGCAAGGACCAATAGGAGAAATTAGAGTCGGGCACCCATTGGGCTTAAGTATCCAATTTTAACCCAAAACTTATACTTAAGTCCAATAATAATAATATATACCACTAAAATATTATTACTGCACTGCAACTCTAATCCCAAATTACGTTATGGGCTCCTTCTTATTATGAGCCCATTAGTCTCCCCATGTTTAAGATAAAAATGCCCATTAATTAATTATGTTACTGACAACTCCATTAATTAATATCTCATCCGAGAGTAGTACCACTCAACCTCATTATCATGCCGGAATTAATCCACTTGCAAGATTTACATGATAATCCTTATGAGCTCCTCAAGGGGACATCATCAATCTAAATAGGACACGGATTCCTTCTACCATCAAAAACACACCATAGAGACAACACTACTTCCCAACTCACCGAGTTTGTTGATTTAATTACATGTAAATCTCACCATTGATGAATCAAAGAAATACATACTGCTTTACGTGTTGAGGTTATTGTATAGGGATTAAGAGCACGAACATCCATAATAACTGAGATCAAGTTCTTCTATATTGACAGTACAAGTTGAACGATCTTAAGCGGTCCTACTCAATACACACAAAGCATACTAGTGTGATTTTATAGTCAAGACAAACTAATATCAAATCACACTACAATCATCCCAATAGAGGGTAGTCTTGTGTGCTTCTTGTAAGTATCACGGTAGTCTTGTGTGCTTCTTGTAATACTTAGATTTATCTTCTGATTGTTTAGCAATCATAAAAGGGTATATTGGGTATTATATTAATGTACATGGAGACTTGTGTGTGGCTAAGATAGAATCTAACACTTGTCTAAGACAAGAGAATCTCCTGTGTATTTCATTGTTAATGATTCAAAGACCTTGGCCAAGGCAACGAGAATAAAGATTCACAATGAATCATCATAACATGAAATAGAAACACAGTTATTGAGTTAGTAGAGTTTTGACTAATATTCCTACTCTAGACTTAATCGGAGATTATTTATTAGAAAGACCGTACGTGTATGTCACTCGTTAATTTACAGGTTTACTCGCTATTTCACCTGACACTAGACGATCACGCTACTTTCTAGGTGTTACCGTGATTAGTAGGTTCTTGAAATTAAATAGTTTATTTCAAGTGAATTAATTAATTTGATTAGTTAATATAATGATCGTTATTTATAAGTTACAAGGATTGTAAGCCTGCCTACTACTAGAGTTAGTGGTGAACCTAAAGGATCACACCTTAATTTGGATGAACGACATTTATCAAATGGTACAGTAGTTAAATTGTTAACTAATTATAATTAATAATTAGATTATTTAATTACAATAAAATTAATTTTATTAATATGGTTAAAGGAATAAATCAATTGGATTGATTTTGAAATTAAATAACTAGGTTGTTTTGAATTAAATTCATTAAGCCCAATCACAAATGGACATTATGATCAAGCCCACTGAATTATTTGAAACGTAATAGAGAACACATTATGACGTAGTCTTCCCACTTTCCTATGTGAGAAGAGAGAAAAGGGGAGAGTTGAGAGATAAGGAAGTAACGTTATAAAGATAACATAACCTGCCTTGTTTTCTTCTTCTTCTGTTCTGATCGATTTCAAAAGAGTGAAAATATAGAAACCTCATTTCTGCTTTCTCTCGCAACGAGAAAGTTCTCTTTTCTTTTAATTGTTGGAGACAGTAAATTGATTACTGTTCTTCAACAAAACATTCCTATTATCACAAGTTGATATTAGGGACAATATTGATTCCAACAGATTTACACTACTAGCAAAGTGTAAGTTTTGTGTCGTTAATCCAATCGGTGGATTACTTTAGAGGGGATACACTTAGATCCCTCGGCGAGAAGAACAGAGGTCTAGCCACAAATCGGGAATCGTTTCCCTCACACCTTGCATCAACTAGAAGAAAGTCTACAAGGGTAAGAACTCTTTTACATGGATTTCTTTTAGCATATTTTAACACTGGATCCGATAATTATTTCTGAGCATCCGAGTGAAACCTTTAATGTTATTAATAAGTATGATTTATTATTTTGAAAATTTTTAAATTTCGTTGCGCTCACTCGGATCGCTATAACGAACCCAACATTTGCCCCATGCTACAGTCTACCGCCTGATCTGTAGGTCTGATCGCCAAAAACGTACCACCTCTGCCGTAGTTTCACCAATCATCACCGCCGTCCGCCGCTGCTAAAGTTTCAAGGCCAAACACCACCTCGCTACTGGAGACGCGAAGGCTATCACCAGCGGTCTCCGCCCACTGCCGGAGTTCCTCATTGCAACAACTTTCAACACCAAAGATTGCCACCTCGGTATCATCCATCAGCCGCCAATAGCAGTTATTATCGGATTGTACCCGAGGGCCGCCAGATCCTATTAGCCGCTGCTGCTCGCCGTCCTCGTCGAATTTGTGAAGCTATTGTTCCCATTGACAGATCTACAAGAAACCACCAACGGCCACTGATCATCACCCACCATTGCTGCTACCATCGTCGTTGGGATCCGCATCAGTCGCCGCTCAAGCTCTTCCAGAAACCATGCGTCCACCTCTCTGGTTCAAAGACCACCGAGCCCTACCCGCTACCATCAGAAGATGCGAGTGATACCAGGTTGCTCTTCTCTTTCAATTCTTATGACGAAGGATGGTTGATCTTGAAGCTTTGAAAAATAGAAAGGCATGTTGTCGTCCCTACAATCCATGCCTTGTTCAAGAGAATTCTGCAAAAAAAAACTATATTATTGCAACTTAGAGAAGAGAAGAAATTATGAATAAAGAATTTGAAGTGTGTCATGATAAAGAAAAGAGATCATGAATCACTATTATATAGTGATGAACTCTGCGTTGTACATGGAAATCATTTGCAAATGATAAAATTTTTAAAAAGTTTTACCAAGTTGATAATTTTGGGTAAAATTTGCAAAATCTTGATGAATCTCTAAAAAATTTTAAGAGATTCTTTGGCCCAAATAAAGTTGATAATTTTGGGTGAAATTTGCAAAATCTTTGATGAGCAAGAAACAATGCCATTCTTTTTCAAATAGAAGTTACAGTGACTTGGGCTTTTGCAAAAAGTCTTTTGCAAAAGACGAGTAAAGTATTTGGGCCATGAAGGGGTTACATTTTAACCAAATAATTTTATAATTATTCTTAAGCCCAGAAGCTTTACAAATAGAACACTCTAGAACAAAATTGCAAGAAAAGATAGAACTTTTGCGATTAATTCACATCAAGACATGACATCCGTGAACAAATTGCAAGATGGCATTTGTAAGCAGTTAAAAATTTATGGTTCAATCAAATAGCGACACATGTATTTTCTTGATTATATATCAAATTTAATTTATTTTGGAATTTAAATAAATTAATTCCTAGAATTTAATTATTAAATATTTGATAATTAATTTAAGTCCAACAAGTTAAATGGACTTAAACTAAATGAGGTCTGACCCAAGTCAAATAAGTCCAAGTCAAATAAGGTCTGACTTAAGTCAAACAAGCCCATTCAAATTAAATCAGGCCCAAGTAAAATAGGTCTGATTACAGTCCAATCAAGTTGGAGTCCCAAGCCCGCAGAATAGGGCCCAAATAGTCCTGAACCAATCAGAATGCGAGTTATTTATGGGTGTCTTCACCTCTCCCCAATATAAAGGGATCCTCCTTCATTCATTTGACGGACAGAAGGACACTCAAGCACTCGAAGACGACGACGTTCCTGAAGAGATTGAGAACAGGAGCAGCACTCCCTCAAATCTTCAAGCATCAAGCAGTCCTCGAGACCTTCAAACTTCAAGCAAAGAACAAGTTGAAGATCTTCAAGCTGTCTTCAAGTTTTCAAGTCTTTAAGCTTCAAGCGAAGAACAAGTTCAAGCATCTTCAAGCTTCAAGTCAAGATCTTCAAGCAACTCTCAAAATCTTCAAACTTCAATCAAAGAACAAGTTCAAGCATCTTCAAGTCTTCAAAGCTTCAAGCGAAGAACAAGCGAGGATCTTCAAGCCATCTTCAAGTCTTCAAGCTTCAAGCGAAGAATAAGCTAGGATCTTCAAGTCTTCAAGCTCAAGCATCTTCAAGCTGCAAGTCAAGAACAAACTCAAGATCTTCAAAGCATCTTCAAGCAAGCTTCAAGTCAAGAGTAGCCTCCAATCCAAGATCAAGGCTCTAAGTCCCCCAGATCAAGCGTTCTTCACATCAAGTTCTTCGATATTCTTCGTGGAGTCAAAGACGTTCTACACAATCAACAGCGTTCTTCGCGGAAAGCTCTCTAGTCAACGTTCAATCTGAGCAAAGGTTCAACGCCTTCGGATCAACATTACAAGACTATACATCCGAGCTCGGACAAGCTTCATCCAAAGATCCAGCTCAACACACACGCTGTCGATACAGTCAAAGTCAAGTCAACACACACAAGTCAAAAGTTAAGGCCAGATTGGTTCGATAGAAAAATCAGAGAATTGATTGAGATTGTAACCCGCTTACATCTTCTCCAAATTAAATCCATTTGAAATTATCTTTGTACTCAATTTGTATTTATTTCATTATAAATACAAAATTTGTTGTTACAATAATAATAATTAATAACGTACAATATATATTTAATTAGAAGTGAAAAAAATAAGGTAAAGACACCGTCTCACGGATCACATTCCGTGAGAAGAATCCTTTCCATGCTCATTCAGCCCGCGAGAATATATACTGAGCATATATGCCATTATGGCTTCATCACCTAAGCACCTGTTCGATCCTTACTCGAGGTAAGTTTTCTTAATTTCCCTTCTTTTATTTTATTCTTTTCATTTTTCTTTTCATTTTAAATTTTTTCCCTTTTATTTAATAACCAACTTACCAACCAAAATTCTTACTTAATTTTATTATTTATTTTTAAATTAATTAGTTTTTTTTACTTAACTTAATTATTAAACTTCCATTAACTAAAAATGTTCATTTTTCCTTTTTTTTTAATTTAATAATTTTTTAAGGTAAAAATTTGGGTAAAATTGATAAATGGAATTAATTAAAAGTGATAATTTATCATTTTTTAAACAATGTGAAATCTAAAAATTAAAAAAATATATTATATTTATAAAATAAGAAAAAATTCCTTTAAAAATTAAAATAAAATGTTTATAAATCAAGATAATATTTAAATATATCAAAAGTGATATTTATAAAATTAAAAGTGATTGCTTATTAAAAATTTTCTCCCGTAAAATTAAAATATTTCAAGAATAATGTGACATAATATATAAAGTGATAATATTTTTAATAATTAAAAGAGTGAGGCTTGCGTGCGCCGGGCGCACGGGAACACATTCCGTGCGCCTTTAGAAAAATTTAGTATTATAGGTAAGGGTACATTGTTTTGGTATAAAGGGTATACACTTTAATTAATAAAAGGTACACCATTTTTTTCTAAAGGGTATACACTTTTCATTAATATTTTTTTCTTTAGAAAATAAAGGGTACACATTTTTATACTAAAGGGTATACAATTTAACACAAAATTCTAAAGGCGCACAGAGTGTTGTGCATACGCCCAGATATACACAATAATTTTCTTTAGAAAATGAAGAGTACACATCTGTATATTAAAGGATATACAATTTAACACAAAATTCTAAAGGTGTACGGAATGTGATCCGTGCACCCGGGTGCACAGGAGTTTTTGTCTCATTAAAAAGTGTTATTTGATTATTAAAAAGTGTCCAACAAAACGGTGAAACTATTTTATAATTAATTTTTCGAACAGATACAAATTGATAACAAATTTTAATAAAATGTGAGTAATACTTATTAAAAATGACAATTGCTCAATGAAATGGGACATCTCTATCAAATTTAATTTTATAAACATTAATAAAAAAATTAAAAAATGATAACATTTTTAATAAGTAATACATACTAAAGAAAAAGTGATATTTTATGAACAATTAATAAAACAATTAAAAAGTGATAATATTTTTAATAAAATTGATACATATTAAAGAAAAAGTGATATTCGTTTAGTTGAATTATTTCAAAAATAATTACTAAATTGAATAAAAAGTGATAAGATATTTAATAAAAAAAATTGTACTCAATAAAAATAAAAATGCAAGTATCTATTACATCATGAAAAAGTGATAACAATCCAATTAAATTGTAATGTCTATTTTAGGTTTTAATGTGTATAATAATGACTACGAAAAACCAGTTAGAGAAACAGCAACAACCATACATGAAATTAAATTATATTAGTGTAATCGAAAGATGCTCTTCCTATAAGATTACATATAATTTATTCAATATATCATGTAATAAAACTGTTGTCGTAAAAATAATTATATTGTGGAAGACTAAATATATTCACAAACACTTATAAATATTGTGACCTATAAATGTATTTATATATGTTTATTTTAATATTTTATTTTTATTTGCAATTGGAATAACATATAAAATTGGAAATGACAAAGGAGGAAATAATTGATGCTACTTTGTTTGAAATGTATAAAATACTGAGATGAATGGGGAAATCACTTAGTGACTATGATGGGATGCCTATACCAGCATACGATCATGATGCACACCTGGAAAATAGGATGATCATCAAGGAACTTTGTTACAATAGAAGTTATTTGCGTAGGCAACATGAGATACTGTGTCAAAAGTTGAACCAAGATCAGCGGCGCGTGTATGATACAATTATGAAATCGATGGTTGAGAAAGTAGAGTTCATTTTCTTCGTCTACGGATATGGAGGTACTGGGAAAATATTTTTGTGGAATACACTGTCTGCAGCAATTAGATCCAAAGAAGAGATTGTGCTTAATGTCGCATCCAGCAGTATTGCATCGTTGTTACTTCTGGGGGTAGAACGACGCATTCTCGATTTACAATACCAATAAATGTTCATGAGGAGTCCACATGTAACATCAAGCAAGGCAGCCATCTAGCAGAGTTATTGTCGCGTTGCAGTATGATAATTTGGGATGAGGCTCCTATAGTGAACAGATTCTGCATTGAGGCGCTTGACAGAACTATGAGAGACATTATACAATTAAAGGATGAATTTTCTGCAGATAGGCCGTTCGGTGGGAAGATGGTTGTATTTGGAGGTGATTTCAGACAAATATTGCCAGTCATTCCAAAGGGCACTCAACAGGTAATAATTGGTGCCATGATAAACTCTTCCTACTTGTGGGAACACATAAAGGTTTTGAAGCTTACCAAGAACATGCGTCTGACGAATTTGCCTATGAGTAGTGAATCTGAAGTGGCCAGGGAATTTGCAGAATGAGTTACAAAGATTGGCGACGGTAAGGTCGGAACAACAACAGATTATGGGATAGACGTGGAAATTCCAGTGGACATTCTACTAGATGGTGGTGATGATCTAATTGGTTCTATTATTAGAAGCACATATCCTAACTTCCTGAATGTACTTGACGATTCTAATTACTGAAAGGATAGAGCAATACTTGCTCCAACTCTTGATGTAGTGGATAGAATCAATGAGTACATGATAGCAATGAATTTCAATGAATAGAAAACCTATTTAAGTTTTGATTCTGCGTGTAAATCAGATGAAAATATGGACATACTAGCTGATGTTTATACTCCAGAATTTCTAAACACGTTGTAGTGCTCTGGAGTTCCGAACAACGAGCTTTATATCAAGGTGGGAATGCCAGTAATGCTTCTCCGTAGCATTAACCACTCAAGGGGATTATGCAACGGAACACGTCTTCTGGTTACTGAGATGAAAAGACCATGTGATTCAGGCAAGAGTGTTGTCCGAAAATAACGCTGGTGATCTTGTGCTTATACCATGACTGACATTGATGCCCACTGACATTAGGTTGCCATTCAGATTTCAAAGGAGACAATTCCCACTGATTGTGTCATATGCCATGATGATAAACAAGAGTCAGGGACAATCATTGAATATTGTTGGTTTGTACTTAAAAAGACCGGTCTTCAGTCATAGTTAGCTTTATGTTTCTGTCTCAAGATCAACTAGCAAGGCAGGCTTGAAGATATTGATGGAGAAACCTGAAGGTGAAAATAAGGCAATTTGCAAGAATTACGTATTCAGAGAGGTATATAGAAATGTTTAAATTCATACTCTTTTGAACGCTACTTCTGCGAGATACAAACTGCTGAGTCTAATGCGTCTGATTATAAGAATGTGTTTAGTTTTATTCATGAGTATAATGCGTGTGATTATTCAACTCTTCTACCCCACAAAATGCTAAATAAATTGATTCAACAAGTTCCAATTAATTAATTATTATGACTATGATTATCAATCATATTTCTCATCATTCCCTTGGAAAATCATTTTGAAAATAAGAGATGGTTTTTCATCTGAACATTTGATATGCTGTGAAATTTGTGCGTATTTTGAATAGGTTTTAAATTGATGATCCCGAAAGATTTAGCATTTTTTTTCGAAGCTGAACACTTATTGGAATACTTTATATTAATTTGGTCATAATTAGACTTTATAGGGTATTTATTTCATGGGATGGAGTTACTATTAACTACTTGGAGGGTTAGTGCTTTGGAGTCAGTTCTACATATAATAAGGCATTCCCTCACCGCTTGGAAGGTTATTCGGGGTGTCCTTATGACTTGGGACACTTTTACTTATCGTGATTTTTTAGGACCTTCTCGGTGTTATCTTTGTAGGTCGGCTGAAGATAGTTTGGATCATATTATGCTTGGATGTTCAGTCTATTTGGTTGTTCTTCGCTGAATCCTGGATGGTTTCTATTTTGGTAATCATATCATTCTGGAGCAAACTTTTATGCAATTTCTCTTAAAGGCCATAACTATGCAGTGTAGTGATCAGGTTATGTCTTTTTGAGGTTTGGCTATCGTGTCTTACATTTGGATTATCTGGAACCGGCGCAACTCCTTTATGACTGATGGTTATATAGTGGATATGGATGGGGGGATAGTGGACAAGGTGGTTCGGCCAGATGTTATTTCTGCATCATTGTTTGCCTTGATTCGTGAGATTAATCAGCTTGATGTGAGTGTGATGTGGAATTCTACTGATGATCACTACTCTTCATTACTTCGGAGTCAGGGGAAGGCCCCGTAAAGTGCCTTCTATTATTTCTTTGAGGTGGATCCCGCCCCAACCTGATTGGATGAAGGATAAATACGGATGGTTATGCTAGTGCTGCTCCTGGTGTTATTTCTGGAGTTGGGGTTTTCCGTAACTGCAGGGGGTTCTACATGGGTGGCTTCTCTAGTGGATTTGGACATGGTTTTTCTTTTGAGGCAGAGCTTATTACAGCTTTAACGGTTATTGAATTGGCATATGATAGAGGGTGGAATTCTCTTTGGTTGGAGTCTGACTCGACTTATGTAGTTTATGCCTTTTTTTCTGTCACCGGAGCTGCCTTGGAGACTTCTCTCTCGATGGCGTAGAAGCATGGAGATTACACGGATGATGAATTTTTTAGTCTCTTACATCTATCGTGAGGGGAACGCTGTGGCAGATCGTTTAGCTGATATTGGAGGGGATTTCTTTTGGCATGCTTCTGCACCTCCTGATATTCTCCATCTTATGTTTGCAGATATGAATTTTGAACACTACAGGATTAAATGACTCTATGGCATTGTTGCTTGGCTGGGTCACTCTAGTTTCTCACCCATGCGGTTGTATGTGAAGGAGATTCTGTCTCTCCGGTGGCAAAGCCGCCGGGTGCGCCAGGTGATTTATTTCCTGTTGATCTTTATGTTCATCATTTCCATTTTGAGTCTTTGATGCTGTTCATTTTGATGCGCAGTGGATAGAATAATTGGATTGTTTGGATGCTGCAGAGGATTGATTTGGACGCCTTGGCCTCATTTAGGTCTAGGTTAGATGGTGAGTTTTATGAAATCCTTTGGAAGGTGCTCTTTTCCTCTATATGAGTTTTCCCACTGGGTTTTTTCATATGGAGGCTTTTACCGAGGCCGTCCAAAGGGTGGTCAGCTCATCCATAGGCCTTTTTCAGCCATGTATTCGGCTGTACATGTTTAGACCTCATGTCAGGGTGGGTCTGTTTGTCGGGTAACAGGATCCCTTGCTTGTTCCTAGGTCAGTCGGGTAGCAAGATCCCTCGCCTGCTCCCATTTGTAATGCATCTTTTCGACTACATTGTACACTTTTGGTTTACTTGATTTATATTAATATTTAGTTCGATATATATATATATATATATATATATATATATATATATATATATATATATATATATATATATATAAATAAAGATTTCTCATTCATGGAATTTAATGGTATTTAAAATACATAATAAAAAAATAATAAAACTTATGTTAATTGATTCAAGTGATAATTAGCAAAATATAATTAACATTAATATAAAATGATATAAAAAAGTTAATATAACAAACTATTTGTTTTATTATTATATTTTATAATATAAAACATACATTATATTTAACATGAAAATATCTCCCCTTGCAACGCACGGGTTCGGTAACTAGTATTAATATAAACACGTACTAGAAGAGTGATAATATTTTAGGCAGTCTTGGGTAAGATCGTCTCATAATGAGACTACATATTTGTAATTAGTTATCACATTTCATTAAAGATGTTATAACTTTTCTTTTAAAATATTACTCTCTCCGTGCGGTTCTAAGGTATCCATTTGCTTTTTGCACATGGATTAAGGGGTATTATTATATATAAAGTGGATAGTTGTATTTAGAGAGAAATGGTGGGCCATATTGTGTACTTTTTTACTAAATAGGGGAAATGTATACCTTTGAACCGAACGCCAAAAACTTAAAATGGATACCTTAGAAGCGTACAGAGAGTATTACTTTTCAATTTCATACTATAAATTGTTAATAAAATAGCTCACAATCACTTTTTCATCAATTAAGTATCACTTTTTATTATAAAGATTTTCACTTTTTATCCTTCTTTGTCTAATTGTTTTACTAAAAAAATTATATCCGACAATTAAAAAGTAATAAGTATCTATTAAATCATTTCATACACAAATAATTTATTGGATGAATAAAATGAGAAATCATTTGAGTAATATATATTTTATTAAGAAAAAAATAATCCGTTAAACTGAATAATAATTAAATTGGATAAACTTTAAATATAGGGTAAATTACCAACGCCCCCTCAAGAATTGTCCAAATTACCAAATAAACCTCGAAGTTTGAAAAATTACCGATTACTCCCTTTGACTTGTATTTTATTTGAATCAAAAAAGAGATCGAACGAGATATTTAGATCATGAGCTGATGAAGCGAAATCCATTAGGTTGTGTTTGGATTGAGTCATTTCAAATCCAATGAATTTGAAAATGAGTGAATTTTAAATTCCTAAAATTTTAAATCAATTCATTTGAATTCCACTGTTTGGATAAATTATGAATTTTTGGAAGTATTTCAAATCCATAATTCAAAATTATTTTTAAAATAAAATTTCATTTATGATAAATAAAAATAATAAAATTTTATTATATTAAATATCAAAATTTAAAATTTTATTAAAAATAATTTTTTTGTGAAGGAACCCACCCCCACCCCACCCAACTCCTAAACACCCCTACCCCCAAAATTTTTTTATTTAAATAATAAAAATATTACCATCTAATGCAACCCCCTATCAACCCACCCACCCTGCCGCCCCCACCCCCTAATTTTTTTAACTTTATATTTTAATATTTAAAAAATAAAAATATTACCACTCATACCCTACCCCCACTATCCCACCCCTCACTCCCCCACCCCCCGCCACCTGCCCGCAAATTTTTTTTTTAAAAAAAAGGTTTAGATTTTAATCCCTCCGTCCTATTTCAAATGACACACTTTTTATTTTGGGTTGTCCCACAAAAGTTTGAACATTCATAAAAAAGCAAAAATTCAAACACAATCACCCTTCCCCATACACTTTATTTACAAAAAATCACCCTTACCTAACACACCTAACATACTTTATCATTTATTTAATATAAAAAAATATCATAATACCCGTAAAAGTTATCAATTTTCTTAATCTCCGTGCCGGAAGAGACATACACACTTTTGTGAGATAAAGGTAGTAATATTTAAAAAATAATAAAAATATTACGAACCAACCATACTCCCTACCCACCCCATCCACACACCCTCCCTGCCACTACCCCTAGGGTAAGCTGGATGGTAAAGTATTATCTACATATTAAAATCTAAATTTTTCAAAAAAAAAACTTTTTTTTGGGGGGGGGGGGGGGGGGGGGGAAGGGGAGCAGGGGGTGGATAGAAAGGTTGGGTTAGGTGATCATATTTTTATTATGTTAATAATAAAATTTTAAATTTTATTTAAATTTTTTTTTGGGGGAGGAGGGTTGAGGGGTGGTGGCAGGGGGCGCGGTTGGGTAGGGGGTAGGGTAGGATAGGGTTGGGTGGTAATATTTTATTATTTATAAATATTAAAATCTAATTTTTTTTAATTTTATGGGTGGCCGGGTGGGTGGATGGGGGTAGGGGTGGGTGGTAATATTCTCATTATTTAAAAAATCAAAATCTAAAGTTTTATAAAAAAAATTATTTATTGGTGGGGTGGAGTAGGTTGGATGGTAGAGTTTAAAATTTAAAAAAAAATATATATATATATATATATATATATATTAATTAATTTATTAATTTTATATACTATTTTTATATATTAATATATCAGTTACACAATAATGGAAGAATTTTCAAATAACACGGTTTAAGTATGAATTTGAAATCCATTCAAAAACAACTAAAAAAATTCAAAACAAATCCATAATTTTAAATTAATTGATTTAAAATCTTTAATTTATAAATTCATTGATTTCAAGTGGCATCCAAACATGAAGTAAGGATTTAAGGGAGGATTTATAAATCTCTCTTTAAATCATTCCAAGCACACCCTTATAGTCAAAGACATGACAATGGATGATAGAGTGTAGCACTGCTATGTTCATGATCTCATGAGTTATACATCCTTAAAGAAAGCCAAGGAGGAAACAAGGTCATAAATTATACCTTCTTTGCTACTACATAAACCTTGTCACATAGGACGCTCAAGCTGAGTTTGGAACAAGGTCAATGGAGATGGATTGGCCTGATCAGAAAAGCACATTGGCTCTCTTTTCTTACATGTGGAGGGAGATTGAAGGGGATAGTTAGTAGTTTTTCAAAGAACAGGCTCAATTTAATAGTTTGAACAAAGCTTGAAAGGTATCGGTACTTTACCCTTAAATATATATATTATCCAGTGATTTGAAAATCGGACTGAACGTTAAACCGGTGGAGATAACGGTTCGAGGTTCAACCGGTCGGACCGGTTCAACCGCGATCCAACTGAAAAATTTAAATTCATCCATTTTTAATTATATTTTAAATAATTATAAAATAAAGCCCAATAAAAAAAAAATTTAAAGTAAAGCCCAACACTAAGGCCCATTTATGTCTAGCTTAATTTCTAGCCACCCACTTAATATTAATTGAAATTGACATTGGCCTAAACAATTAGGGCTTTCATTTCCTCTGCGCCGCACAGCTTCCCCCTCTCTCTATCTCTCTCTCATACAGCAAAAGAGCGGCGCACTCCGATAGGCGGCATACACCTTCTCTCACGATCAGTGGCTCTCTATCTCTCTCTTGCATGAACAGCGGCGTACTGTCGATACGCGATAGCATACATACATAGTGTCTCTCTTCAATCGACACATCAAATCGGTGGCTTGGCTTAGAATCTGGAAGAAGATTTTGTTTTCTTTCTTTCTATTATCCTCCATCTACAGAATTTATTTTAAAAACTAAGAAGAATTGGGAGTATGTATGTATGCTAACATAAGAATTTTTTTTTGGTTTGAATGCAATGTAATTTTAGTAATGAAACCGGCGATCCGACGGTTCTTTCGGTTTACCTATTGTCCAGTTTTAAGCGGTTTGAACCATTTCTTCCCGATTCATTCGAAAGAGCGATTTAATAGGGTCTTCCAGACCTGTCTCGGCTCTGGTTCTCGGTTGAACCGGTTGAACCGGCCGGTCCGATTTTCGAATCAATGATATTAACCATTTTTAAAAAAATAAAATAAAATTAGTGTTTAAGCATTATATTAATATAATAATTAATAAGAATAACGGCAAAATAAAAAGGTAAAAGCGGAATTATGGGATGACGGGGCTGTTGAACGAATTATCATGATTAATGCGTTAGTGCTTTTTTAAAAATTATTTTAATGGGTTGTGAAGGATCTGTCTCATAAAATGAGATTCATGAGACAGTCTGCGGTACAGGTGCGGAAATTATAAAGTACTCCCTCCGTTCGTTTACAAGGGTATCATTTTTTTATTTTGGGAGTCTGCCCCCAAGGGTCTCATTTCAATTTTTTATACATATGGGGACTCATACACACCCACTAACACAACTAAAAAATGGGACACACACCTCCACTAATACAATTACCCACTATACATTAAGTAATAATACTCTTTAATCCACGTGGAAATAGAAAATGACACCCTTAAAGGCGGACAGAGGGAGTAGTGAAAATGATAATCTCAATTGGTAGAGCGGGCCTTATTTTTCATTAATTCCTTTTAAATTTAAGAGTCGAACTGCAGTGCACCGGGTACACTGGTGCACCTGAATAACCTAAATCATTAGATCATGTTTATATTTAATCCTAACCACTAAATAAAATAAAATAATTAAAAATAAAAAAACTAACTACCCACTACATCACTACATTTACCCTATAAAAGCTTAGATGCACCGGTGTACCAAGTGCACCACAAAATAACCCTAAATTTAATATTAATTTTATTTATTTGAGTAAATGAATGATCAATCTCATGAATATTAGGATCTGTGAGACGGTTTTACCTAAGACCCATTCATTATAAACATTTTATTTATTTTCTTTTTAAATATCAAAGTAGATTAAATAGTACTCCCTTCTGTCATTCTCAATGTATCAATTTGTTTTTTACACGTAAATTAAGGAGTATTATTATTTTATTTGTAGTGTGTAGTTGTATTAGTGGAGTGTGGTGAGCCATATGTGTACTCCTTTTACCAGAAAAGGAAAATGGATACATTGAGGTGGACAAACCAAAATGATAAAATAGATAGATTAACAGTGGACAGAGGGAGTAATTAAAATAAAAAAGTGATATTTTTTTCGTGCAATTAAATCAAAGAAATTGATATAGGAAGCGATGACAATACCAACCAATGGCTACTTGCTATTCTTAGAAGTTAGAAGATTTCAATTAAGGTGATGGACTTTTTTTTTTCTGGTTACTTGCTATGCTTAGAAGTTAGAAGATTTCAATTAAGGAGATGGACTTTTTTTTACTATACTAAACATTGAGATCAAGATTTAAAATATTAATTCGGTAAAAATATCAGTACCTCAAATTTGTGGATATATTGATGGATATATCGAATATCGATATCGGTAAAAATTAAAAAAATTACAGAAACTTGAAAAAAAAATTAATTATTTAACTTTACAAAATATTTTAACTAATTTTAATATATAAATAAATAAATTTTAAATTTTCAATAAAACTCATAACATATGAAAAGGAAATCAATTACAACATATTTAAATATTCTAAAGTCTAAATCTCAATAAAACTCATAACATATGATAAGTAGAGTGTAAATTCATGGATTTTAAGCTCTAATTTACGTGAAAATTGAGTACGATTGAGTCTTTTATTGAGTCGAATCGGTACTTTTATGGAAAAGTCACGAATCAGAGGGTACAAGAGCTTTTTGAGCATATTTGTACAGGAAAACAGGTAGAAAGGGCTCGGAATTGAAAGACACGATTTTTGAAGCGATTTTCGAAGGTCGTTCGACCTCAAGACCTTGTTCGATCATTATCACTTTGGTCGAACAAGGTGGCCAAGTCGAGCAGAATATGCAGATTCGTCCAAAGAGCTTGCTCGACTTGGAGAGGTTGCTCTACCAGAATCATCTTGGTCGAGCAGATGAGTGAAGTCGAACAGAATGCGCAATTCTTATAGAAAGGTTGCTCGACTTGGAGGTGTTGCTCGACCAGCTTCACTGATGAGAGTGAAAATAAATGTGTTTTAATGTCCAATTTAACACCTTTTTGATTGATATTAATGCCATATATTAGCACAAGTGTCTTACATTCAATATATGTGAGAAAAAGGTGCACTTGATGTGTTTTATTGTGTTTTAGGTGGAAAAAGGATCAAAAGTGCAAAGTTGGAGAAAAGGTGCAATTTGTGCAAGAATGCTGAAAAACGCACGTCCAAATTGTGTAATTTTTTTGTATTTGTGTGAAGCTATGAATTGGAAGTATGATACATGGTTCAAAAGCCACAGAAGAGTGGGTCGTTTTGGCATAAAGAACACTCCAATCGGATTCCAAACGAGAAAGTTATGATCAAAGTGGTGACGTCGTGCAAGCTGTGTCGAACAGAATGGTTGTGCCACTTTCCGTGACTTGTTATACATTCAAATGTTGAAATTTCTGTGAGTTCTTTATATGGATAGAAAGCCAAGGAAGAGAGGATCATGTGAGCTTAAGAATTACTCAAATCGGATGTTGGATGTGGAAGTTATGCGCGAAACGGTGAGACTGCACAAGCTTTCTTAACTTGAAGATGTCGCTCGACCAACATCATCTTGGTCGAGCAGATGAAGTTTGGTCGAGCAAAAGACCAAAAACTTACAGAGAGCTTGTTCGACCATTGCTCGACTTGGAGGCCTTGCTTGACTTCTGAAGGCTTGGTAAAACAAAATGTCGCTGGATGCTATTTTTGGTAGTTTTGAGTTTCTTTTACCAAATTTGGCGTATGTCTCATGTAAAAGCCCATCCAAGGTCCGTTAGAAGCACTTTGCAAGTATAAAAAGGGTTGTAGAGCACATCATAGAATCATAGAGTCATATTGGATTAGAGAGAGCCACATCCATCCTATACTCCACAAGGGGGGATCACCCCCCAACCATCATCCATATCCTTTCCTCCATCCATCCATCACTTTGAAGATTCGTCTGTGGAATCAAAAGGAGAACCAAGAGGAGGATTCAAAACGGAGAAGGACTCGACGACGCAACATCTGGAGTTTATTTCGTTTCCTAATTTATCTAATAATTTTCTAGATATTCGGGTAAGATCTATCCAACACCCATGATTGTTCTTCATAACATCATGGGCTAGAGCCTTTTTGGTAGAACTAAGGTTGTGAAAGATTTTACGAATTAATTAAACTTTTGTGTGTAAACTCCGTACAACACTACTTGTGGATTTATTTTATATATGATTGTGCTTTCTTAATCCATATTTAAGGTCGTTTTGTGCATCTTCAATTGGTATATAGAATCTGAATATATATCTTGGTTGTAGATTGAGTGCGTTCATCACTGAACAGGATTCCATGTTATGATTCTAAGTGAGGGGACTCCGAAGCTTCATTAGAACTATCATATATGAATATGAATACTTATTAATTGAATTGAATTCAGGTTATTAAGTAGGATAAAGATGATAACTTCATAGTACCTATAAAGGAAGATCATATCAGGTTAGAGTAGCAATTAACCAGGGAAATAATTGATACTAATAGTACCTAGAAAGGGGGGTGGAATTATATCTCTTGCTCCGTGGTTATTCACACGTGTTACACTCATGTTTACTTATGTCTATAAAGTAGATATGCATGGTTTAGTGATGCGTTCATATTCCACAAGGTAGAGTCGGACATCAACACACAGAAGGAATGTTAAGTAGTAAAACTAGATTACTTAGAGCTACCTATTCTCCTACTTGATACACTTTCGTATTCTTCGAGTGATATTTTATTTAATTTGTTATTTTAATTAATTGTTAATAATTCAAACCTCAAATCTTATTACCTTTTGTCTTAATTAATTTAGTAAATAATTAAATTGATAATGCGCCATCCTTTGGGTTCGATATTCACTTGGTCGCTTGCTTAAGCTGCAATTGATATCCTTAATAATTGGGGATTAATTTTTCATGCAAAGAAAACGCGCATCAATCACTTTGGTTGAGCAGATGAGCTTGGTCGAACAAAATGTGCAAAAACTTACAGAGAGCTTGCTCGTCCATTGCTCGAGTTGAAGGCCATGCTCAACCAGTCCAGGCCTGGTCGAACGGATTCTCGCTGCTTCTATTTATGATAATTCCGGATGTCTTTTATCAAATTTGACATGTGCTTCAAGCAAAAGCCCATCCTAAGCTCATAAGGAGGTCCTACCAATATAAAAGAAGAGCTTTCGCAGGAGAAAGAGACACGCATCATTCATCATCCATCCACCACCGAAACCCTACTATCATCCGAAGGGGTCGTGAAGAGAGGTTCGTCTGGCGCATCAAGTAAGATCACACCAAACAACAATGATTGTTCCTAGATCAATCATGGGCTAGAACCGCTCCAGTAGTTCTAGGGTAAACTCCGTACAACACTACTTGTGGTTTATTTTATATAGGATTGTGCTTTTTCAATTCATACTCACTGTCATTTTGTGCATCATTAACTGTTATGTAGAGTCTGAATGCATATCTTGGTTATTGATTGAGTGCGTTCACCGCTGAGCAGGATTACATATTATAATTCTAAGTGAAGGGATTCCGAAGTCTTATTAGAACTATCTTATATAGATACTTGTTACTTGAATCTTATTCGGCTTAATAAGTAGGATAAAGAGTATAACGTCATAGTACCTATAAAGGGAGATCATATCGGGTTAGAGTACTAAGTGTACGAGAAATAATTGATACTGATAGTACCTAAAAAGGGGGGTGAATTATATCTCTTGCTCCAAGGATATTCACACGTGTCATACTTTTGTTTACTTGTGTCTATAGGGTGAACTTGCATGGTTTAGTGATGCGTTCATACACCATAAGGCAGAGTCGGATAATAACGCATGGAAAGAAAATTAATAAGTAAAACTGGATGCCCGAAAAACTACCTAATTTCTTACTTGATCACAACCGTATTTTCTATTGCTTGTCTATTATTTTATTGCTATTTAAATCAATTGCTATTTAATTTTGTAACAATTCAAAACCAATTTGCCAAACATAATCTTAGTAAATTAGAACATAATAAAACTGATAATAATCCATCTCTTGGGTACGATAATCACTTGGTCACATATCTAAACTACAATTGATATCCTTAACACTTGGGGATTAATTTTGCGTGCAAAGAAAATGTCCATCAAGTTCTTGGTGCCGTTTGCCGGGGACGGAATTATTTATTAGTCTATTATTTCTAGTTTAATTGAGATTATAATATTCTTGTCTTTGATTTCTAACACTTACTCTTCTTAGGTGTATGCTCATGAGATCTAAAACAGGTACATTAGAGCCTTATAATCTGGAGATTGGAGCATCGTCAAGGAAGATAAAGAAAAAGAAGAATAAGAACAAGAAAGTAGATCCAACTAAAGCTTTTGATTTAGGAGTTGAAGTTGACGTGCTGAATTCGCAAACGATTGAAGCTACAACCGAAGATAATTTGGAAGTAGAGACAGTCAATATGGCAGCAAATCCTGATACACTTGCCATCCGTGAAGTCTTTAAGAATAACGAAGTGGGCAATGTTGGGTTGTTAGGAGCAAGAGGGACCGGAGCCGATTTCGATTTACACCCTGCTCTTATCACCATGGTTGAAAGGAGTCCCTTGTCTAGGGGAACCTTTGAAGATCCTCAGCAACATCTAAATAAGTTCCTTGGTTATGCAAGAACACAAAAAGATGCAGGAGCTCATGAGGATGTGAGGAAGATAATATTGTTTAAGTTCTCGTTGAATGAAAAAGCGAGAGATTGGTACGATAATCTCGATGCTACAGAATGTGATACATGAGAGAAGTTGAAAGTGAAATTCTTGGCGCGATACATGCCACCTTCAAAGGTGTTCAAGATGAAGCAAGAGATCAATCAATTTGCTATCCATGGTAATGATAAATTTCATGAAGCTTGGGACATGTTAAAGGACATGCTTCATAAGTGTCCACATCATGGGCTATCTAAAGCTCAATATATCAGTATATTCTATAATGGGTTGGATTGCGATTCTCGAGTGTTACTAGATGCTTCTTCTAATGGAGCATTTCTTACGAAGTTAAGAGATTGGCCGACTGATAGAGTGAGAGACACTTATGTCATTGGTAAAGTAGCACAAGTTGAGCATACTATGGTGAAGTCAGGAAGAGATGATGAGATCGTCTCTAGCTTGGCTAATATTAGTAAGTTACTTGAGTCTCAGCAAAAGCAGATCATTTATTTATCTTAGAGAGTACCAATGATGCAGCAGGATGGTGGCTATGAAGTAGCTAGCCAAGAGGAGATCAAGGAGGCAAACTACGTCATGGGTCAAGTATTCAAGGAACTAGGTACCCGAATCAAGGAAACTGGAATTATCAGGGGAATTACAACAACCGTGGTCCCCTGAGTAATTACCAACAATCAAGGAGGCCGAAGTTTTCATGGTGCAATCCGAATAATGCGGTGCAGCCTCCTATCGGTGTTGATCCGAGAGCAAAGGTGGAAGAAGAGAAGCCTCTCTTTAAGGATACGGTGAACAGGTACATGGCGAGGAATGATGCAAGAGTAGACCGTTTTGAGACTAAGTGAGAGAAGAAGATTGATGATAATCACAAGGATTTATCTACACAAGTGAAAGACCTTACGTTGTTGATGGGGGAGATGGCTGGGAATGTAAACAAATTGACTCAAACTATTAAAAAGGGAAGTTTCCATCTCAAAGTATTGAGAATCCAAAGTCTTTCCATACCATCACATTGAGGTCGGGAACGCAATATGAAGGTCCGATGATGCCGACGAGTGAAACCAAAGTGAGCAGAGAAGTTCCTCGACCAGACTGGATTTGCTCGACCAAATCATTTGGTCGAGCAGAGGTCAAACAACTTCCGAAGAAATAGAATTATGATACTCTATTTTCTGACAATCCGTTGAACTTGCACAACACTGTTCGACTAGACAACCCAGGTCGAACCGAAGTCGAACAACAGTAGAGTGACAAGAGCTCACGATCAAGTAGGTTGCTCGATCAAAACTGATCTGCTCGACCAAACCATCTTGGTCAAATGGAAGTCGAGCAATACTTCCAGGAGCTCACGATCAGGCAGGTTGCTCGACCAAACCTATCTGCTCCACCAAACCATCTTGGTCGAGCGGGGGTCGAGCAGCACAGTACAGAGTCCAATTCGATACCGAATGCGACACTTGCTGATCGAAATACTCCAGCTACATCTCAAGAGTAGAATACCGAGCTTATAGTAGTAGAAAAGAAGTGGGAAAGAGCCAAGAGATTGAGAGCCGAGAAGGATAAAATGGAGAAGGTTGAACGTGATGAATGGGGGATTCCCAAAACAAAGATACCTCCACCGTTTCCTTTCAAGCTTGTCAAAAAGGGATTGGAAGAAAAGTTCAAGAGGTTTACAGATATCATAAACAAGATAAGTTTGAACATTCCTTTCTCTGAAGCGATCTTGGAGATGTCGTATTATTCCCGTTTTCTAAAGGATATAATTTTGAAGAAGAGAAGCTTGAACGGAATTAAAACTGTGAACCTGTCGGAGAATTGCAGCTCAATCATACAAAGAAAGCTGCCAGCTAAGTTGAAAGATCCAGGAGCTTCACTATCTTATGTGAAATTGGAAAGGGGCCATCACGATGAGCCTTGTGCGATCTTGGGGCAAGGTATCAATTTGATGCCACTGTCTATCTTTAAAGGCTTGGTTTGGGGGAGTTAACTCCCACATCAGTGGCTCTACAACTAGCGGATAGGTCTATGACCTTTCCGAAGGGTGCGATTGAAGATCTTGTCAAAGTAGAGAAGCTCGTATTTCCTGTGGACTTTCTTGTGCTTGAGATGGAAGATGACAAGAATAATGTCCCTCTTATCTTGGGGAGACCTTTCCTTGCTAATGCGGGAGCTATGATTGATGTGCAAAAAGGTGAGCTAAGACTGAGAATGGATAAAGAAGAGATCTTATTCAACCTCGATAAAGCAATGAAGATGCTGATGGAGACGCAGTGTAACAGCATTGATGTGGTGGAGGAGATTGTTAATGAAGACATGTCTCTGATTGTTTCTAAGGATCCTCTTGAGACATGCTTGATGGAATCTCTTACTTTTCCCACCACGGAGCTAGATGAACTCTCCAACGAGGTATGTATTGATTTTCTTAAAAACTTGCTTGCCATGGGTGATGATAGGTACCAATCGGAGAGGACAAAGTTTGAAGAGGTCAAGTGGACTAGGAAGTACTTACCATTGGATAGAGAGAGCACCCCTCAGGAAGAGAAGAAAGGGGAGTTGAAACCGCTACTGGAACACTTGAAGTATGCCTATCTTGGTGACAATGAAAAATATCCGGTAATTATATCTTCTTCCCTTGATGATGATCAACTTGAGGAATTGTTAGATGTGCTTAGGAAGTATAAGTCTGTGATTAGATGGTCTCTTGATGATTTGAAAGGTATTAGTCCTCATATTGCATGCATAGAATAAGATTGATAGATGAGGCCAAGAGTAGTATTCAGAATCAACGAAGGGTGAATCCCGCTATTCAAGAAATGATTAGGAAGAAAATTATAACGTGGCTCGATGCTGGAATTATTTATCCCATTAGTGATAATCCCCATGTGAGTTCATTGCATGTAGTAGCTAAGAAGGGGGGTATGACTATTGTGAGAGCCGAGGATGGTGAGACATTAGCCACTAGGATTCCTACGGGATGGCATGTGTATACGGATTACAGGAAACTGAATGAAAATACATGGAAAAACCACTTTCCCCTTCCTTTCATGGATCAAATGCTTGATCGTCTAGCAGGGTATGAGTATCATTGTTTCTTGGATGGGTACTCAGGTTATAATCAAATCATGATTGCACCCGAGGATCAAGAAAATACCATTTTTAGTTGCCCTTATGAAACTTTTGCCTTTAAAAAGATGCCTTTTGGACTATGTAATGCGCCTGCTACATTTCAGCGTTGCATGATGGCCATATTTGATGCGTTGATAGAAAAGATCATGGAGGTGTTTATGGACGATTTTACTGTGTTTGGTTCCTCCTTTGATATTTGTTTATCTAACCTTGCTACTGTTTTGAAGAGATGCCAAGACACTAATCTTGCCTTGAATTGGGAGAAGTGCCACTTCATGGTAAGAGATGGGATTGTTCTTGGCCATCATATTTTGGCCAAGGGATTACAGGTGGATAGAGCAAAAGTGATGGCGATTGAGAAGCTTTCACTGCTTACTAATGAAAAGGGAGTGCGGTCCTTCCTTGAACACGACAGTTTTTATAGAAGATTCATAAAAGACTTCTCGAAATACTCCAAGCCCTTATCTCATTTGCTTGAAAATGAAAATGATGTTCCTTTTATTTTTTATGAAGAGTGTCTAACAGCTTTTCAAGTTTTTAAAGAGGCACTTATTACTGCACATATCTTGATCACACCAGATTGGACTCAGCCGTTTGTACTTATGTGTGATGCAAGTGACTTAGCACTTGGAGTGGTGCTTGGGCAGTTGAGGGAAAAGAAGTTCTGCGCCATTTACTATGCGAGTAAGACTTTTGATGCGGCACAAAAGAACTACACAATGACTGAAAATGAGTTTTTGGCTGTGGTGTACGCGTTCAATAAGTTTAGATAGTATTTGGTTGGCATGAGGACGATAGTGTATATGGATCATTCTGCGATCCGATACTTGATGGAGAAGAAGGAAACAAAGCCAATGATCATTAGATGGATCCTTCTTCTGCAAGAGTTCGATATGGAGATCCGTGATAAGAAAGGAACAGAGAATGTGTTGGACGATCACCTATCGAGGTTGGAGACAATGGAGCACTGTGATGATTCTTTCGATTACATTGAAGAGATGTTACCCAATGAGAAGATAATGGCGGTGTTTGTTGAAAGAGTGGAAAGAGCATATGTGGGTGGCTTCCCAAGGGATGGATCCATGGTATGCAGATTATGTGAATTACAATGCTGCAGGAGAAATTCCGAAAGATCTCAACTGATATCAACTTGCAAAATTTAAGAGGGATGTTGAGACATTTATATGGTATAATCCATTTTTCTACAAGATATGTACGGATTCCATAATCTGTAGGTGTGTGCCTGAGATAGAGATGGAGAGTGTTCTTGATATTTGCCATGCACAACCTAACGGGGGGCACTTCGGAGCCCAAAAGACGGCAGCAAAGGTACTTCAATCTGCTCTTTATTGGCCTACTTTGTTTAAAGATTGTGAAACCTATGTGTTGTCCTGTGATAGATGTCAAAGGATGGGGAACATAAGTAGGAGAGATGAGATGCCACTTTGGCCAAGCATTGTTGTTGAGATCTTTGATGTATGGGATTGATTTTATAGGGCCTTTTCCCCCATCTAATGGGTTTCTCTACATTCTTTTAGCAGTGGATTATGTTTCTAAGTGGGTGGAAGCCATTCCCACTCTTGTGAATGATTCAAAGACTGTTTTATCGTTCTTGAAGAAATATATCTTTGCCCGCTATGGAGTTCCTAGAGCACTAGTAAGTGATGGAGGTACTCACTTCGTCAATAAGCTTCATGAAAAGGTGCTTAAGGATTATGGAGTCAAGCATAGGGTTACTACACCCTATTACCCTCAAGCGAATGGGCAAGCTGAAGTCTCCAACCGACAAGTGAAGCAAATTTTGGAAAAAATATTCGGAACCAATAGGAAGGATTGTGCTATAAAGCTCGATGATGTTTTGTGGGGGTTTCGGACTGCTTATAAGACGGTGTTGGATATGTCACCGTACCAAATTGTCTATGGGAAGCTGTGCCACTTACCCATAGAGATTCAGCACAAAGCTTTTTAGGCATTGAGGAGTTTGAACTTGTCTCTCAAGGATCAAAAGGAGTTGAGAATGACTCATATCAATCAATTGGATGAGTTTAGAAATCGTGCTTACAAGAACTCGGAGATCTTTAAGGAGAGAATGAAAAAATGGCATGATTCAAAGATCTCGTATAAGGAGTTCAAGCAAGGTGATGAGGTATTAATCTTTAACTCTCGCTTGAAGCTTTTCGCATGGAAATTGAAATAGAAGTGGACAGGGCCGTTCATTATCCATAGAGCCTACGGTGGGGGGAGTTTCGAGTTGATGGACAAAGATGGAGACATCATAGTGGCGAATATGCATCGATTGAAGCATTACAAGTCACTGGATGATGCTTGCGTCGTCTTTGAAGATATCTTGCGCTAAATTGGTACCGTCGTGACTCTCCGACGTTAAACATGAGCGCCTGTTGGGGGCTTTTCCCTCCAGTTTTATTGTTTTATTTTCATTGGTGTGAGTAAGAAATTTTTATATTTGACGTGCTTATCATTCGGAAATTACATCTCTTTGCAAACTTAGTTTCGACTACAGTTTCTACTAAGTTTGGGGGGTGTGATGTACTTACCTCATATAGCGCGGAGAGTATGATCTTTTCTTTGTAACGTTTACTAGGGGAGTTGGTTTTTTGCGCTATATTAAAACTTTAGCCGATTTGGTGCATCGATTTTTTTTGCAATTTGCCTAGTGTTTAGTGATGTTGTGTTTTGTTAGTGTCATTGCGGAGTTACACTTGAAGTTATTTGTTATGAAAGTGGTCCTAGAGCTTAGAAATTGATATCTTGATACTTGATGTTGTTCTATAGTTTCATTATTGCAGGGAAATACGAGAAAGGTATGACGTTTATGAAGTTCGAGGTGTCGTTCGACTTTCAGGAGTATTGTTCGACCATGCTGTTAGATCGAGCAATGGTCGAATGAAATGTGTAAATCTTCCAGTTTTGTTGTTCGACTTGGACAAGGTTGTTCGACTGAATTGGTAAGTCGAACGGAAGTCGAACAAAATGTGCGAACTCTTCCAGAGAGTTTGTTCGACTTGGACTTTACTGCTCGACCATAATACCATAGTCGAGCAACGATCAAACAAAATGTGCAAACTCTTCCAGAGAGTTTGTTCGACCAAGTCATTGTTGCTCGACCATAAGTGTGAAGTCAAACGAAGGTCGAGTAGGATAGAGGAGAACAGGGGGCGCGACTGGGCAGTTTGCTCGACTTCCAGCACCTGTTCGACCAATAAATTTTGGTCGAACGGAGGTCGAACAACGCTAATTTTAAAAGGGAATTTTAGGCTACTTGACTTAAACCCTTGTTCGACTAGTCCTCTCAAGTCGAACGGAGTATGAAGTCAGTTTTTAAAGGTCAGTTTTCATTCCGTTCGACATACACCCGTCACCTTTTCTCGAGCACCAATCTATAACCGTAAGTCCTTCTTCCCAAATTCTTTTCTATACCTAAATTCTCCATTCCACACACTTCACATCCAAATTCAAGGGATTTCAAGTCCAATATAAGGCTTTTCACTTGAATTTTTTGGGTTTTATTGCCAATCACCACACATATGAGTCTCCTCACTTTTTACTCTTGAATTGTAGTGATTAATACATATAATACGTAATTTATTAAGATTTGATATAATCAAATCTTATTGTATCTCGTCTATTATAGATAGATATATTCTTTGATTCTTTCCTTAAATTGTAAATTGTAATTACAGTATTAATAATAGTTTCTCTATCACCACTTTACTATGAATCACAAAACTGTTCTTACATGGTATTAGCAGGTCTACCGTGAAATCCTACACATATTCTTCTTTTTCTCCCTTTGTTTCTTTTCTCATGGCTTCTTCCTCCTCAACAAATCCAACCCTTAGCGGTGATGCTATTCTAATCAATACTCTTATTCACATGGTGCCAATCAAACTCACATCGGCTAATCATCTTTTGTGGCGTGATCAAGTCATTACAATGCTGAAATGCGTAGATCTCTATTCATTCGTTGAAGGCACAACAGTCAAACCATTATCGACGATCACTAATACTACTGGAGAGACCATTCCGAATCCAGATTTTTTGGTTTGGTCTAAGCGACATGAGTGTGTTCACAGTTTGCTATTGAAGACGCTCACTGAAGAATCCATGTCGGAGGTCGTGGGTATCTTGTCCATCCATGAAATATGGCTTACCTTAGTGGCCACTTTCTGTTATTCTTCTACTGCCCGAATATATCAACTACGAGATGAACTTCAATTCCTACGATGTAGCGATTCATCTGTGGTTGATTTCAGTCAAAGATTCAAGATGATTTGTGATCAACTTACAACTATTGGAAGTCATGTGCTTGAAACAGGTAAAGTACACTGGTTTTTGAGTGGTCTAGGCCCTCAATTTCGATATTCTGCAAATGTCCTTCTTGCTCTCTCGCCCACACCTACATTTTGGGATCTCGTTTATCAAGCCCGTAACTATCAAACCCAAGCCCCTGTTGTATTTTTTTCTTCCAATCGGGGAATTCCTTCCACTGGACATGGACAACGTACTCACCGTGGCGGTTATGGCCCGAGCCCCGGTCATAAATACCAGTCTGGCCGTGGATCCGTTTTTAGAAATGGTGGTTCTACTTCTTCTGGGAAGAAGCCTTATACACCAAAATGTCAAATATGTCATGAGTTCAATCATTATGCCAATACTGTCCAGAAAGATATTCCAGATCCACTACTCTTCCCACTGCAAATCTTGCTCATTCTTTCAACACTCAGTGCAAGGTTTCTACTCCACCACAACCTGATTGGTTTATTGATACAGGTGCCTCGGCTCACATGACATCTTCTCCTTCTCATTTGGATAACTTTGAGCCATACACTGGTAATCGTTGTATCATAGTCGGTAATAGTGATTCTCTTCTTATATCTCATACGGGTTCATCTTCTCTGCATAATAAATTGCCTTTATTGGATGTGTTAGTGGTTCCTCATATAACAAAAAATTTGCTCTCTATTAGCAAGTTGACAAATGATTTACCCGTTGATGTTCTTTTTTCTAATCACCATTTTGAAATCCAGAATCGGATAACAAAGGAAATTCTTGCACGGGGAATCACTAAAGATGGGCTTTATGTTTTGAAGCATGGGAGTTCAACCTTGATTGCAGCTTTACAATCTAGTTATAAAAATGCTTCTTTTGAGCTATGGCATAATCGTTTGGGGCGTGTCCCAGTTACTACTATTCAAATGTTAAATAAGTTGGGTTATTTAGGTGTTACCTCTTTGCTGCCTAAACCCACTATTTGCACCTCTTGTCAGTTGGCTAAAATGAAACGATCACCGTTTGTTTTGAATAATAAACGTGCTTCATCTGCTTTAGAGTTGGTCCATTGTAATTTGTGGGGACCGGCTCCTGTGACTTCTTTGGATGGTTTTCGTTATTATGCAGTATTTGTGGATGATTATTCTCGCTTCTCATGGATGTATCCAATGCATTCAAAATCTGAATTTTTCGATGTGTTGAAACGATTCACTTCTCTTGTCTTCAATATATTTTATAAGAATATTAAGATTTTTCAAAGCAATGGAGGACAGAATTCACAAATCATCAAGTTCGGGACTTCTTTGTCTATCGTGGCATCTTACATCGTTTCTCATGCCCTTACACCCCGCAATAAAATGGTCGAGTTGAAAGAAAACACCGACACATAACTGAAACTGGTTTATCTCTATTGTTTCCACTTTAAAAAACTATCAGATTACCAACGAAAATTTTCATCGGTAATATATGAAAATCCTTTGCTAAACAGTTTACCGACGGATTACCAACGAAAACCGAACAGTCGCTATTTTGATGGTCGGTAATTATTTACCTATGAAAATTTCCGTCGGTAAATAAAATTATCCGTCGGAAATTATGCAAATAAAATTCGTTGGAAGCCAAAAAATAGCGACGGAAATACCGACGGAATTTTTTCGTCTCTAATTTCTGACGAAAAATCCGTCGGTAAATACAAAATATGGTTATTTTAGCGACAAAATTACTGACGGAAAAATCCATCCATAAACACAAGATATAGTGTTATATAACACTTTAATTAGCGACGGATTTGCCGACAGAAAAACTTACCGATAGAAAAATCCATCGGTAAAATGCTGAAAGTGAGATTTAACGATGAATTTTCCGTCGTTACAATATTTTTATATTTTTAATATATATTTTTAAATTAATATCAATACCTGATAAATAAACAAAAATTGTAATTAATTAAACCTTCAAAAAAAATAAAACCTAATATAAAATCTCAACAATATCAAATAAAGACCCAAATTCGTCATAAAATATCAAATCATACACAATCCTACAAAATATCTGATTACATTAAACATTAAGTAAAACTAGATTGGCTGCTTGTATTTCCTTCGCCCAAATTAGCAATGCCGAAGATCGTTTTATCATTATCATCTGCAGTATAATGAACACTGTAGTCAAGCAGAGCTGGGAACATCAGGTTTGTGATCATATAAAAGTCAAGCATAACACTATATTGCTAAATAGTATATCAATTGTGAAAGAAGAATAGAAATAAAAGAATAAAGTTGCAAACTCTCAAAGAGAAAAGTTAGCACAACTTTTTACAAATAGAAAATTACCGTTCCAAGCATGGTTCATTTGCAAAAAAACTATTGAAAGACGCATTAAAAAAGTATAAGATGAGTCTGCAGACATTTTCTTGAAAGGATGTATTTGAATAAGTTATTTTGAAACTAGATTTTGCTGGAAAATATTATAAAAGTAGGGTTGATGTGGGGCCTTAGCAGGGTCCTCTATAATAATCAATCACTAAAGATTATGAATCAATGAATTGTTAGGGTAGTAATAGCTTCATATATTAAAGTTTAAGAGGAAAAATATGGTGATGTGAAATGGAGAAAATAACAAAGAGAAATATTACTGGATTGGAAAACAGGATTTGTAGAATGAATTGAAAGACTATTGTCACCATCCAAAATACAGCATGATGATGGCCCAACGAACAAAATCTTACTTACTCAAATTTGGATTTTGAGTTCCATAATATCAAATCAAATGAAGTCTATAATTTCAGATAAATCATCTCTAAATATTTAGAAGGGTAACCAACCTTATTTTCAAGTTTCTCAAGGTCACTCACTTTAGTGGCACCATCAGCATCAAACATTAGAAGTAGTTTGCCACGTGAGTGAAGCATCCCCTGTTTAGCCATGCTTCCCAGAAGCAAAAAGATTTAATTATATGTTGGCAGCACAATATAATATATCAAAGTTTTTTTGCTGAAATTATCATTCAGAATTCACTCACTTTTGTTATGGCTTCTCCCTTTCCATGGTTCTGGCTAAGAAGGACTACCCTGACATTTACAATACTGTGTCTAAAAAAATAATGATAAACTGTTTAAAATCAGAGATGGTGAAGAATGCATTGCAGAAGAGGAGACATTCAATAGAATTAGACATAGTATAAGTGACAGAGTGGCCATCAAGACAAAACTCATTTAATAATAGTAGTTTAAGTTGAAGAGTTTCGTTGAATGTAAATAAATGGTAAATGTGAGAGATTTTGTTGAGAGAGAATAAGATATATGGAGGAGTGAGAGAGATGGACTTACAAAATGGCTAGCTTCAAGAATACAGTAAAAGTGAAAATTTCCGTAAGATTTGATACAATCCTTTGTCATTTTTTCTTCAAGTTTAAGAAAGTTTTGTGCCCATCCCACCTGACAAAATAGATCAATCAATGGAGGGTTCTTAAATAATTTAATTAGAAGAATTACTGCCTAGTAAAACAGTATTAGTACTTGAGCTTTTCAACCCATATATGCCTCAGTTCCTTTAGTTGAGCAAATCACATCAAGCTACAAAGAAGAATTTATTAGTTTTTCACTGCAAAAGAATTCATACAATGCAAATTTGACATTAGTATATCTCCACAAAAATAGTTATATCTCTATATATAGTAAATGAAGCAACATAGTGCTTGTGATTAATGCAGATGTATTGAAATAAGATGAACAAGTTTGGCGAAATGAGTGAGAAAGGGGAAATGACACAGCTTGGCGATTCCAACCCCACGTTTTTCCAAATAAAATCCACTGACCCATGTATATAATTAAATTAAACAATCATATTCCTACAAACCTGTAGATTAACTTTGTCTTCTATATTAATGATATTTAATTATTTATTTAATCTTAACAATTGAATATATACAAATTAATCTCAAAAGCATGTATATTAACACCATAGGTACGTAGTAGCAAATTAAAAGTGAACATAGATATAACGGACTGAACTCCGCCATCAAAATTGTATCAAGCAACAGCAACAATGAAAAGTCCTCCAACGCTGTGGAGGATTGAAAAATCAGAAAGGTTCCATAAGGTTTTGAGGCACATACCCAATTCAATCACTGTGGAAGGCCTATGGCCTTGCTCGTGTAGCATCGAGCAACCTGGTAGTGACAACGCCCTGTGGTGACGGCGGCTAGAAGCCTACGCTAGGTATGGAGGACGACAATGTTTGTACATCGGAAAAAGCCTTGAGAGGCTGAAGATATGGCGGCTGCAAAGGATTGAAGAAAACCTAGATTGAATTCTCCGACGTTTGAGTGAGGAGCCACCAATCGTACAGAAAGTCAACGGTGCCGACAGGAAAAGGGGAAACCCTAAGAGACGCTGGATTTATCGAGAACACACCCCAGCGATGCATGGTAGAACGAGGGCTTACATCAGATGCCATGAGAGCGGCGGCTGTGGATAGAGCCCTAGGCGAACAGATCGACAAATCGCTCCAGGCAAAATCCAAGGCCATAGGGCACATCGGAGAGGCCGCGCATGGGTGGACTTAGTGGACCAGTTGCTTTCTCGGTGAAAATTGGCGGCGGTAGAATGACTAAAAATTAGAGAATGCCAGCGGCGCTGATGCTGGTGAACCCAGCGAAATGAGGCGGTGCCGAACGACGGGCTTCTTGAGAAGAATCTGCGACTGGCAAGGGGCGCTGATTATGGTTCAGCGTCAACGGCTGGGTGAATTCTGCCTGGGGAAGATGTATGCGGTGGTAGGCTAGGGCAAGAATAAAGCAGAAGTCTAAAGGGACGAGGGAAAAAAGATAATAAGATTTCAAAGGCAGCCCTACTACTTAAAAAAAAGAAGTTTTTACATTACCGACGAATTTTTCCTCGGTAAATTAAAGAATAAAATTATTTTAAAAAATAAAATTTCATATTTACCGATAGATTTAATCCGTCGATAAATAAAAAAAATAGTATTCAATTTACCGACGGAACAAATCCGTCGGTAAAATAAAAAACTGATATTTTCTTTTAAAAAATATTAAAAAAATATTTACCGACGGATTAATTTCATCGGTAAATTAAAGTCTCAAATTATTTTTTAAAATAACATTTATTATAATTACCAACGAAAAATAGTCGTCGGTAATTTTTCGGCATTTATTACTTCCAAAATAATGACGGATTTACCGACGGAATAAAAACCGTCGTTAATTCCATCGATAATCCATCACAAAAATCGTAAGAGATTTCTTAAGGTAATTTTTTAAAAATAAATCATATTATATCAAAAAATATCGATAATCCATCGGTAATTCCCGATGAAAAAAATCCGTCGGTAATTCCGTCGGTATTCCGGTAGTTTCTTATAGTGTTCATGCTCATGCTCCTTCTAAATTCTGGTTTGATGCTTTTTCTACTGCGGTTTACATTATTAATCGTTTTCCTTCTTATGTTTTGGATAACAAATCTCCATTTCAGTTGCTTTTTGATGTAAGCCCAAATTTTGCAAACTTCAAGACATTTGGCTGTCGGGTTTTTCCATATCTTAGAGACTATGCTCCACAGAAATTGGCCCTATTAAGTCGTCCAGGTATTTTTCTTGGCTACAGTGGTGTTCATAAGGGTTTCCGGTGCTACGATCCTTCCGCTTCCCGCATATACATCACACGTCATGCTCAATTTGACAAATCCATTTTTCCTTTGTTGGATTCTTCAGATTCTGGATCACCTGCTACCTTGGACTTCTCATCATTTTTTGAGCATAGTATGGGCTCTTTCTCGGACCAAAAGCATATTCCTTCGAGTCCACCTGTCTCGAAACCAGCCTCTTCTACAGGTCCATGCCATCTTTGCTCACTCGAGCCAACAGATTCTGATTCTACGCAAATGGTTCTCCAGTCGATGTACAATCTGCATCCCCCTTGCAACCTACATTGGATCATCCACCACCACCTCCAAATGCTCCTAATTTACCTCATGTGCAATCTACTCATCCGATGCAAACACGAGCTAAGTCTGGAATATTTAAACCTCGGTATTCAGTAGATATTGCTACATCTGCATTACTATATGCTCTATCCACTTCTACGGAGCCCAAAGGTTTCAAATCTGCTATCAAATCCCCTCATTGGCTTGCTGCAATGCATGAAGAAATGGATGCTCTTCACGCGAATGATACTTGGGAGCTTGTTCCTCAACCTCTTGACTCTAATGTTGTTGGATCTAAGTGGGTTTTTCGAACTAAATTCAATTCTAATGGTTCAATTGAGCATTACAAAGCGCGACTGGTTGCTCAAGGGTTCACACATGTTTCGGATTTGATTTTTCTCATACTTTCAGTCCTGTTGTTCGTGCTGCCACTGTTAAGGTCATGTTATCTCTTGCTGTCCAACGTAATTGGACCCTTCGTCAGCTTGATGTCAAGAATGTGTTTCTACATGGGCTTCTTGATAAAACAGTCTTTATGGCGCAGCCCCCAGGGTTCGTTGATCAAAAACATCCTACGCATGTATGTCACCTCAAGAAGGCATTATATGGCCTTCGCCAGGCTCCTCTTTTTTGGTTCCATCGGTTCATCTCATTTCTCTATACTTTGGGGTTTTCTTATAGCCGCGCTGACACGTCTTTGTTTTATCTTCATCGTGATGATTGTACTATTTTTTTGTTGCTCTATGTTGATGACATAATTGTTATATGTAGTAATGATTTGACTCTTCAACGTTTCATTTCTCGAGTTAATGTTGAGTTTGCCAATAAAGATATGGGTCAGCTTAGTTATTTTCTTGGCTTGGAGATTTCTCATACTGATTCTGGTCTCTTTTTGGGTCAAGCTAAGTTTGCACACGACATTCTCACTTGAGCACAGCTTCTTGACTCCAAGCCTGTGTCCAATCCTCTACCTGCTAATGAATCGTTCACTACTTCGGGTACTCCATTTGAGGAACCAACTTTGTATTGTTCTCTTGTTGGGGACCTGCAATATCTAACAATCACTCGCCCGGACATATCATATGCAGTTAATCATATTAGTTAGTTCCTTCAAACTCCAACCGAGTCTCACTTTTTGGCAGTAAAGCGTATCATTCAGTATGTCAAAGGCACTATTAGCTATGGTCTTACTTTCAAGCAGTCACCTGACTTCTTCATATTGGGCTATTCTGATGCTAATTGGGCTCAATGTACTGAGACTCAGCGTTCCACCTATAGATGTTTTATATTTTTAGGTGGTAATCTCGTTTCCTGGAGTGCTAAGAAATAACCAATTATTTCTCATTTTAGTTGTGAGTCTGAGTACCGTGCTCTTGCCAACACAACCCAGGAAATGGTTTGTCTAACTTATTTACTTCGTGAGCTTCGTGCTTTACCTTCATCATGCCCTCTGTTGTTGTGTGATAATAAGAGTGCTTTATTCATGAGTCAAAATCCTATTGCTCACAAGCAGCCAAACACATTGAGATCGACTGTCATTTTATTCGAGAACTGATCTCTTTTCGTCGCTTGGAGACTCGTTTTGTCCCTTCAAACCTACAAATTGTTGATGTTTTCACTAAAAGTCTTTCTCATTCCTCATTCGAATTTTTGCATTCCAAGCTCTATGTTGATCTTCATCCCGCACATTGCTTGGGGGGTAATACAGATAATACGTAATTGATTAAGATTTGATATAATCAAATCTTATTGTATCTCGTCTATTATAGATAGATATATTCTTTGATTCTTTCCTTAAATTGTAAATTGTAATTACAGTATTAATAATAGTTTCTCCATCACCACTTTACGGTGAATCACAAAACTATTCTTACAGTGATAATGCTTTGTGAAGAATGGGTGAGTGGATTCATGCTAGTTTGGGTTGGATTTAATTGTTGAATTGTTGAAGTTCTTATTCGAATTTTCACTTGAATTGTTTTACGTCGAATTATGGAATTCTTGTGAAATTGATGACGTATGAAGTATGGGCTTTAGTTTAATTTCAAAGTTTACCTATGGGCTCATTGATTTGGGTGTTTTTATGGTGCAATTGAGGGTAGAATTTGAACATGTTTAAGTGTGGAGTTGGTGAAAACATGTGTAGAATTTATAGTGTTTGTGTGGAGTAATGTTAAGACTAATTGAACCTCAATATTCTTGATTGAAAGTGTTGATTTGGAGTGCAATTGTGATTGAAAAACACTAGAGATTAAGTTGTTGAAGCACATGAATTTGAAATATTGAGTAGGATTCATGCTAGTCTAGGTGGAGTATATTTATCTCTTTTGGGAATGTATTGAAGTATTGTTCTTGTAGGAAAAGGGATTGCTTCATCATCTAAGAGGAAGGGACCTAGGTCATCTTCGCTTGGAGAGATGGTCAAGAAAATAAGGATGGAGAAGAGGAGGCCATCCGACTAAGGGCTGAAAATTCCAAATTAGGAGGAGAAGAAGGATCTTTGGACTGCAATAGCGCAAAAGATCACAAGGACGCGCTATCAGGATGACCATGCTATGAGGGAAATGAATATTCTCACCGACATTTGTTGGATGTTCGAACAGGTGGGTATTACTAGGTTTATGGAGATGAAGAAAGAGACCTATTTCTACATAACCGCGGAGGTCTTGTGCATGTTAAGGATTGAGCGTGGAGATCGATACATACCTTAGGGTATTAGGATGCAGATTAGCGGGCAAGAGCAAATAATGTGGGCCCGAGAGTTTAATGAATTGATTGGTTGTGAGAATGAGTTGGATGTGGAGCATGATGACTTCAAGCCGAATGAGTTTTGGAGAGCTAATACGGGGAGGCAAGAGCGTTATAATTTGAATACTTCCAAGTTTGCCTTCATTTGTAACACCGTGATCACTTACATGGACAGAATCTTGAGCAACACGTTGTTCGCTAGGTCCGAAGAAAGTTGCATTCCGAGGGGAGAATTGTACGTGTTGTGGTTCATGCTTCATGGAGTGCGCTTCAATGTAGCAGCGTACTTTTTCAATCAGTTGCACAAGTTCACGACCCATGTATTTCATCTTGTGAATATCGGAGGACTCATCACCTTGATCGCTGAGTACTATAAAGACGATTTGAGCAGGCACAGGCCTATTCGAGGGGATCCAGACTTGATCTTGACATCATGTGTGAGGATGGGATTGATTGAGCGGCAAGATAATACTTGGATGTTTATCCGAGGAAAGAATCCTAGTACGTTCAGTTTTTCGTTGGTAATTATCGATCTCACTACGGTTAGAGTCAACAATAATTTATTGATGAATACCACGGAGCACACGGTGATCTCGGAGACGTGCTTAGGAAGAGGAGACTGGAGGCTTCTGGCTGATATACGAGCTCATGGGATTGAGTTAGATGAGGACATGATTATGATAGGAGATCCGGCTGACTTTGTAGATGAGGAGATGCAGCCACCACCTGTTTTTGATTATCTGGGGATAGATATGCCTCCAGAGTAACCTTAGAAGTCAATGGAGCAGGAGTTTTTCGAGCCACCACCGCAGCCACAGCCACAGCAAGACTATTGGGTAGCTCAGGATCAGTTTTATAGGGAGCAATTCTAATTGATGCACGAGCACTTCACCACACTCAATACGAACCAGCAAGAAATAAACAGGTAGCTAGCGCTTGCTAATACTAACTATGTCGTGCTCAATGCACGCTATGATGCGATGGATGGTCGGTTGAGGCAGATGCATGATCGTGAGTGCTTGATGGCTCGAAATATCAGTGATCTCAATAGAGCAATTGATCAGTGGCGAGCGGAAAGGAGTGATGATGACGATGAGGAGGATGATGGTGATGCTCCAGAGGAGTAGAGCTGCCAGGTCTTTTATCTTTTCTGATTCTTCTCATCCCCATTCTCTTTTACACTTTACATGTGAAGGCTTGATTGTTGTGGGTGTAGTTTGTGATTCATGTATGGGTGGCATGTATTTGATAGTGATGATGATTGATTGATTGTTGGAAGTTGTTTGCTTGGGGTTGTTTAGTAATGAGAATTATTCATATTATGCATGTGCTCTTATTTTGATGCATGTTGATTTGTTGATGACAAGCATGTTCTATTTTACTTGTAATTCATAGGAAATTGATATTGATTGCATGCTTTGAAGAGTGCATAGGATTCTATTACTCATGTGAGGATTTGAGCTTTTTGATCGTGCTATATGCATGATAGTTTATTCTTGAGAGTCATTTGTATACTCGTATTCTATAACTTGATTTGGAGTCTTGTTTGAAGTCTATATTTGATAAATACTAGGAAATGATCTTAGACCATTATTGTCAATTGAGTTACTTAGCCAAATTTATCTTACCCTATTATATGATTATCATTGGAAGCCCTTTTGAGCCTTTAAGCTTTTTCTTTGGCAAGCCGTTGATAAATAGCCATTTACCTTCTTGAGCCTTGAGCACCTATTACTAGTAAAAAGTGAAGGTAGATTAATGCTATATGAAGTTTAAAGAGGAAAGGGAAGGACGAGATTGGTGAAATAAGAATCGAAGGACAAGAGGTTAAAACTTGCAAGGGATAGTGCCTAACATCAGTATCCCTAATGCTAGAAAGGGTAGTGCCCGAAATTGGTACCCTTATACTTGAAAAAGACCGGAATTGGTATTCTACTGCGGAAAAAATGTTGATCCAAGTAAAGATGGAGGAAGCATGTATTGAAGTGATCATAAGAAAGATGAAGGAGAGAAGAAGGAAGCTGTTAAGAGCGAATCTCCAAGGTACTTCTTTGCTATTAATTTAGTTACTTATCTATATTCTCTTACCTTTACCAAAGAGCCAACATTACAACTTATGTGCAAGTCCTTTGTGATCCTAGTATTGAAGTAGTTATAGATGGATTTTTTAGACCCTTGTCAAGCTTATGGTTACGCGAGTATATGAATTGAAATTGAGCGTCGATATTAACCATAAAGTGTACATTTTTTACACTTGAGAGAAAGAGTAAACAATTACCAGTGAGTTAGATGACTTAGCACTCGTAGAAGTATTGTGATTTATTGACGTTTTTATATGAATGAAAGGTATGACGTATTGCATGAGTTAAATTGAAATAATTACATGTGTTAGAATAAGTTGTGGTTGATCTCGTGATTACACTCTCTGATTTGTTTTGATTATCGTTGCCTCGGGACGAGCAACATGTAAATTTGGGGGTTTGATGAGAATATAAATTCACGGATTTTGGGCTCTGATTTGCATGGAAATTGAGTACGATTGAGTCTTTTATTGAGACGAATCGGTACGTTTATGGAAAAGTCACGAATCAGAGGGTACAAGGGCTTTTTTAGCATATTTGTACAGGAAAACAGGTAGAAAGGGCTCGGAATTGGAAGACACGATTTTTGAAACGATTTTCGAAGGCCATTCAACCTCAAGACCTTGTTCGACCATCATCACTTTGGTCGAACAAGGTGGCCAAGTCTAGCAGAATATGCAGATTCATCCAAAGAGCTTGCTCGACTTGGAGAGGTTGCTCGACCAGAATCATCTTGGTCGAGCAGATGAGTGAAGTTGAACACAATGCGCAATTCTTACAGAAAGGTTGCTCGACTTGGAGGTGTTTCTCGACCAGCATCACTTTGGTCGAGCAGATGAGCTTGATCAAACAAAATGTGCAAAAACTTAATGAGAGCTTGTTCGACCATTGCTCGAGTTGAAGACCTTGCTCGACCAGTCCTGGCTTGGTCGAACGGATTCTCACTGCTTTTATTTATAGTAATTCCGGATGCCTTTTACCAAATTTGACGTGTGATTCAAGCAAAAGCCTATCCTAAACCCATAAAGAGGTCCTACCAGTATAAAAGAAAAGCTTTCGCAGGAGAAAGAGACACACATCATTCATCCACCACCGAAACCCTACCATCATCCGAATGGGTCGTGAAGAGAGGTTCGTCTGGCGCGTCAAGTAAGATCATACTAAACAACCATGATTGTTCCTAGATCAATCATGGGCTAAAACCGCTCCGGTAGTTCTAGGATTATGAAAGTTTTATGAGTTAATTGAATTTACATGTGTAAACTCCGTTCAACACTACTTGTGGTTTATTTTATATAAGATTGTGCCTTTTTAATTCATACTCATGGTCGTTTTGTGCATCATTAATTGTTATGTAGAGTCTTAATGCATATCTTGGTTATTGATTGAGTGCGTTCACCGCTGTGCAGGATTACATGTTATAATTCTAAGTGAAGGGATTCCGAAGTCTTATTAGAACTATCTTATATAGATACTTGTTACTTGAATCTTATTCGGGTTAATAAGTAGGATAAAGAGTATAACGTCATAGTACCTATAAAGGGAGATCATATCGGGTTAGAGTACTTAGTGCACGGGAAATAATTGATACTGATAGTACCTAGAAGGGGGTGAATTATATCTCTTGCTCCAAGGATATTCACACGTGTCATACGCTTGTTTACTTATGTCTATAGGGTGAACTTGCATGGTTTAATGATGTGTCCATAAACCATAAGGCAGAGTCGACAATAACGCATGAAAAGGAAAATAATAAGTAAATCCGGATGCCCAAAGAACTACCTAATTTCTTACTTGATCACAACCGTATTTTCTATTGCTTGTCTATTATTTTATTGCTATTTAAGTCAATTGGTATTTAATTTCATAACAATTCAAAACCAATTTGCCAAACATAATCTTAGTAAATTAGAACATAATAAAACTGAAAATAATCCGTCTCTTGGGTACGATAATCACTTGGTCACCCATCAAAACTACAATTGATATCTTTAACACTTGGGAATTAATTTTGCGTACAAAGAAAATGTCTTTCAATAAGCAAATCAATTACAACATATTTAAATAGTCTAAAGTCATACAATACTTAATAACTAATACAAAAATGATAATCTATGATGCTCAAATGTAAAGCATGTGATGTCATCTTAATCTAAACAATATTGTTATCAGCTCATCGAATTAGATAAATTCTGAACATAGTTCTGAATGTGTCAGTAGTATTGTTATGTACCAATAAAATACTCCCTCCATCCCAGTCCGATTGAATATATCAAAATAATTGTATTTTTAATCAGTGTATATTATCATACTGTGTACATGAAAGGAAATTCTTCATTTACTTAGTAATAATAATTTTAATGAAGAGTGATAATAAGTGATAATTAACTAAATAAAATAAACAATCTAAATAATTTCATGCAAGTATTACTCTATTTTTTTTAAATTGATCAAATTAATGAAAAAAATTTGTATTTAGTTGGTAATAGTAATTAAATAAAAAATCATTAATTTTTTTTAAAAAATAAGGATAATTTTTTGATATTTTCGATATATCCTCGATATTTTATCGATATTTTAGCAATGTTTTCTCGATATATTTCGACATTTGAAAAAAATTGAACTGTGGCAAACCGATATCGATATTGTTACTGATATTTCCTGATATATCCTCGACATCAAAAAAGATATACTCCTATCTTTTTCCCCAATATCGATATCGGTAATCTTCAAATATGAATATATCGTGGAAATATCGTGGATATTTCCAAAAATTTCAAACCTTACATGAAACAAGGGTGATTTTTTATTTATTTATTTTTAATTTAATTAATGTACATATTTTCCACAATTTAGTTTGGTGCATGATATTAGAATAGACCATGATGCAGGAGATCCTAGCCTTTGTTTAAAACTCTACTCTCTCAAAATTTTGCCTCCTCTCAAAACAAAGGTTTAAGCATTTCAGTGCTCAACAATGTCGTCAACCCTAGCTGGCTCCAAATTTCCAAGTTTCTCCCATTTTATCAGCTAAAGCTATGGAATTGCCCTTAACCAGTCAATCGAAGCGCTCTTATCCTCTCTAAAAATCCCTAGTTCCCAAAATCCCTCTAACTTCGCCTCTGAATTTCTAGAATTTGTGAACTGTAAAGCCGACCCATCTCTTGAAAGCATCTGGATTTATGCGGCTCTAAATTTTACGCACCACAGCTCACAGAAATCTGAACCTTTAACTCGACTTTCAGATATTAAAGATTTGTTTCAGCTTGTATTTTCTTTCTCTGTCTCTTGCAATTCAATAAAATGCATAGCCTTAATAGCACCTGTTATATTCAATTTGCACAAGTGTATAGTTGATTTGAGCGGCTTTCAGTTGGAATTCAAGAAAGAGAGGAAAGTTAGTGGAGAAATCAAATGTTTAGTTGATTCTATTCTTGGGTATATAAGTGTCTGCTATAATGCGTTTGATCAAGAACGGGATGAGTTGGAGGGTTTGATTAGACCTTTATTCAAGTTAATTAGTGTTTGGTTGGTGGATAATGGGATGCAAAGCAATGATGTAGAATATTTGAGAGTGTTTTTTCCACTCTTGGGTGATGATGTTTCTAAGAGGGCTTGTGTTGAAGGATTTGGGATTATTGATTTGGCTGGTTTTGTGGTTGTGGAAGCTTTTATGTTGAAATTGTGCTGGAAACTTCGAGAGGAGGGTTTTGGGGAGAGCACACAGAATGAGCTTAGAAGTTGGATAGTTGGTTCTGTATCTTGATTGCGAATCTCGTATTTCTACGGTCAGCATTTAATGTTACTTCATTCTGCAATCTATCTGCGTAGATTATTTTAAGTTGAATGTTTTGTTGCAATGTTGTGGTCATGAGATATCGTATTATAAGTTATAACCACTGTGTGATCCTGGAAAAGAAAGGCTAATTAGTTTGATGCAGTGATGAATAGTTGTGGAGCCTTAATGGCTTCATGAACGAAGTGCTGGCTGACTACTTCTTATTATTTTTTTTGGTGTCATTTTTTATTCTAACTTTCTACAAATTGATCTTTTGAATCTTGTACTCTGCTATTAATGTTAAATTTGGTACCATTTCAATCATTGTTGTAACTCTCCTTCAGTGATTAGTGGTTTGTTGCTGAAAATATCACTATAAAATTGTAGTTTGTTGATGGTAATGCATATATTTTCAGACATATTATCTGTAAAGTTTATTAAGTTGGAGAATTTGGTGGTTAAATGAATAAGAAAAAGTGCTGCATGCGTTATATTTATTAACTAATTCAAATATTATTCTCTTATCTGTCTTTAGTTATAATTTTTCATTCCTCTTCTATCTGTGCATGCAGTGATACTGTTAAGTATGCTTCTGGATTCAGTTTTGCCTATATCCTCTCTTGTGGTTAGTTGGATTATCTTTTATCTGCTTTTGGCTCTGTCACTTTGCCTGTGTTATTAAAGTGTTTGGTATTGTAGTGCATGTATCACACTCAAATTCATTATCCAGTTCGACAACTGTTATTCATAATAGTGATCGAACCTTTCTCAACGCATGGATACCTTCTTGCGTATCTGTCCTCTCACTTTTATATTAACTTCTACAGAACTTTGAATGTCAAAGTGGTTTGAGGAATGTTCTTTTTGATTCATTGTGTTGGTGGAATATTCCTTCCTTACTCCTAAAAGCTTGAGTAAGCTACCCGCAAGACAAATCAAGCGTGTCATTCTCACCAGACTGATGGCTAGTCATGAAGCAATTGAGTTCTTCAGGTGCGCACATGATTAATAAGACTGCTCTTATTGAAGTAACAATTTGTGCTTTACATATATGATTTATGTATACATATTCATGCTTTGCTGCAGTAAACTTGGAGACGAGACAAAGCGTGTTACTTATCTGAATGCCTTTGCAAATTCTAGCTTACCCAGCTTAACAGTTAAATGGATTAGGAATGAACTTGGGAATGAATTGAGCTTCGGTGAACCCATGGTATCATCTCCGAGAGAATATTTAAGTAAGTAGAAGTAACATTTTATATCATTGTGGTTTTGATCTAGAGTTGAACTAGTGTTTCTGAAAGTTGGTTATTATATTTATCCAGGGTGGATTCTAAATATAGAAAATAGAGGGATCAAGTTATTCGATGATGATATATCAAAGTTCCATTCTGCATTTAATTCAAAGGATGAGCAACTTGAAAATGCCGAAGGGAAGAAACCTGTCACACCTAATTTTTTTATAGAAAGAAGTTTACATATTATTTGAAATAAAATAATAAATTGGCCATGAACCAAAATTTTATTTTAAACAATAAAAGTGTACTAATGCAAATAAGAAGGAAATAATTAATAAGACACTAGTCCTATAAGTTTCAAACAACTTTAGCATGTATTGCAAAGTGAAAGGAAGTTAAGTACTATGTCCTTTAAGTTTCTGCAAAACTTAATCAAAAGAATTTCTGCAGAACTTTTAGAAGAAAGGACAGTAAGTTAAAACTACAATTCAAACTTGATCACCCAAACTCACAACAACCGAAGATACTGGACTCATCGATTTAATACTTAAAACTAAAGTAGAACTTTTATGAAAATTTCCACATAGAAGTAATTAATACCGATAAATGAAAAACAAGAACTTGCTAAACCCACTAATTGTTAGGTTGATAATAAACTAGAAATACTAACTCTGATACATTAATATCCAATTCGCATGTATAATCAGTAAAGAATTGATTTCAATTAAAGTTTAACCTTACAACTTTATTGACAAGTCATCTTCCAAATCCTTCCCAAAATTAATTAGAATGGCACTATATGGCATTTTAGGAAAAATACATCAAGTAAGGACACTTATGCACACAACACAAATCCACCGACTCCACCCACTGTACTACTCAATCTATTAGTTACCACCAACAAGAAAATTAATTATATTGACATGTATGCTTGTACCTTAAGGTACAAGTCGACCATCAATTTGATTCAACTACCTTAAGCATGCATGTGCTCAATTAAAGGGGGAAAAAACTTACAGCAGCAAAGTCATAGTAAATAAATAAATAAAAATATAACACTAGCCTGTACTACAAATTAATAGAACATCATTTAACAACAAACACGCACTACCTTCGTCCGATAACTTCCCCTGCAACTAGAAACGCACATATACCCAAATTTACCCAGGAAATACTACACTGTACCACCTATCACGAATTAAAGACCTGACAGTTTTAAGAACATGTAACTTCCAATTAAATTTAGTTCAAATAATCATCCATCAGACTCACGTATCAACGTTCAAGCCAGTCACAATTACTCATACTGCAAACCAATACTATGAAGTATAAACATCAATATTTTAAATAAAAGAACTTGAATGTATGCATCATATAAACTGAAGTTCATCAAAAATGTTTTATTCAGTCTCCTCGCCTACGCGTCCCCGCTCGTACGCTTTCGCATCACTTAACCAGAGATAAAATTAATTATCGGGGTGAGCAACCACAAGCTCAGTGAAGACTTTATCATACTTACATATGTCAAGTATATCATATACGAGAATTTAATTTACTTACAATACAATCTTATCATATCAAAATAAGGCACCTTTCGACCCTTATCCATGTAACTTTACGATATCGCGATTCGTTAGTAAGGCACTCATTCACAGCCCTTACCCATGCTATAGTATGACACCATTACAGCCCATACCCATGCTATAGTATGGCACTAGTGCAGCCTATACCCATGCCATATATAATTTCGTAAGTGCAAGTACAATCACAGTGTGATAACAATTTCCAATCAACTTCAACTTTCACATATGAATATAATTCAACATACATAAGATGAGAAAATCCCCACCTTTTTTTACCCTGTGAGTCTAAGTCTCAAATATCAAATGCCTCGATCGGTGCTTCCTTCAAAACCTATTAAGTCATAACCGATCGTTACACATAATTATATAACTATCGAAAAGAAAGTAATCTGCAGAGTTTGTAAGTGTTGCAGACTAAGAATAGTAGGGTTAGGGTTTTTTTTTAGGTTTGAAGCAGTAAAGGAAGAAGGAAACAAGTTTTCTGGTTCTCCATGATGATCGAAGGAAAAAGACAGAAATGAGAAGAAAAGAAAAGAGAAAACTTTACCTCTCTCTCCGTTAGCAGAATCCGTGAAGCGAAGTCAAAGTGTCTAGAGAATAAGGAAGGTTTTGGACTATATTCTCACGGCTGGTTGAAAATTATTACGTGTATCTCTTCGTAGGATTTAACAAACTTTCCGAAGATGATGGAGTTGATAAGTGGAAGATATTATCTTCCTCAATGGATAAGGAGATCACATATTTTTATTTCTTGGGGAGTAAGATAACTTATCTGTTTCAATTTAAACTCAAGGCTGATAAAAGAATAATAATGAATGGACTGAGTTTGGATGTGGGCTTCAAAGAGTTGAAAATAGTGGGCTTTGATGATTGGGCCATGACAAAAAAAATTGCAGTGTGAACTTACGTGGTGTTACAAAACCTGATTCTGATCTCCTCTTCTACATTGATAACCAAGGCCAAGAAGAACGCATAAGCGAGGAGGATGAGAAGACGAGTGAAAGAATGAGTGCTGCATTTATGACGGCTGCCCACTCAATCCAGTCATCAAAATAAGGAGAAAGAAAACAGATGATGAAAAGCAGTGAAAAGAGAAATAAGGTAAAGTTTGTCAAGTATAATGGCCAATCTTCATTATCAGATGAAAAATCCATGGTCTCAAGAGAGGATAATTCAAGTAGTGAGAGTGACATAGAGAATCCAACATCGGATGAAGATATGGAAATGGGGGTGTAAAGATCCTCATGAAGAAAAAGGTACACAATGCATTCTCTTTAGAAATGTTATAACTATCCTGTCTGATGCTCATCTGAACTCAATACTTTTCAGGATTGTTCTATCTTAAAAATTAAAAGATATGCCGAAAATTATTTTAGAACTAAATACAACAGTCATGGCGCCGTTGTTTTCCCGCCTACCGTCGTGCCATCGCCGTCCCGCCGCCTCCCAAAATTCACATTTACCAAAAATCACCCAATGCCTACTGTCGCGCCGCCGTCCAGTGCTGCCGGAACCAAAAAATACAAAATATTTCTATCCTTTCCATTATCTCTCTTCTCTACCCTCAGTTCACGTAAACAGTGGAACCAAATGTGAGGAAGTTTTTGTTGTTATGGTGAGTTATGTGCGTGTTCGTGTTGAAATTCTCTTGGCTTCATATGTTATTTTTGGGGATTACAGTATTGAAAGTTTTAGTATAATTTATGAGGTCTCAATTACATTGGTTTTGGTTTTAATTTTCGTTCTTCTCTTGAAAAGTTAACTTTTATAGAGATTCATATTGTGGTTTTGCTGTTAATGTATGATCCAAGGGTTTTATTGGCCACTAAAAAATAATCTGTAGTTCGGCTTAATTTGTTCGTCTTTCAAGTGGCTTCGTATTCAAATACTGATGGCTAGTATTGGCGTTCTCATCTTTTTCGAATTTGTTATTCCTGTGTTGGGATTGAACTTGAAGCTGTTGAGCAAATTCATGGAGTGGGTGACGTCATGTTGTTGAGCGAGAGTAATGTGATTAATCCGAGGTGGGTTGGGGCATGGGGATGAAAATGCGCTGTCCATTCCATTACTCATAAAGTAGATTCTGCTGTCCATTCCATTACTCATAAAGAAGATTCTACTAGTGTCGAATGCTGCTGCAGAGTACTCGATTTCGAGTCTCTGGAAGCTATGCTTTGGGAATAACAATGAGAATGCGCTGAGGCAGTCCAAGTTGGGGATTTCCAAAGCTTTTGGTTGTGCTGCAGATTGGAACTGGAGAAGGGACAAAGGAGAAGGTGACTGAGTTGTTAAAACTAATGATATTTTGATTCATCCATGGAATTTCACTATCTAAAAAAAGCCCAATTAATTTTGGGCAATTCTTAGTTGACATTGGCTCATGAACCAAATATTAGCAGGTTGCGGGTAAAGTGGACCCACCTATAATTATTATTTTAATTTAACATTCATCCTCTACATTGCACATTTTATTCATTTTATCCCTTCCAACTTTTCATCTTTCCTTATATGCATCTTTTCACCTTTCATTAATTCTATGAACATCTTTCCTTTCATGCCGCTTTTTATTAATTTTATGCAATGTTCATTTTATCTAATATTTACACTCTTAATTTTTATTTCCTCACCATTTTATCTAATATTTCCACTCTTAATTTTCATTTCCTCACCGCTCTTTTTATATTTCCACAGAATTTCATTTTATGCACTGCTTATGTTAACTTTCACTTCAGCTTCTCCCAACTTATATTTTATTCTCTTTTCTTCCATGTCACTTCATATATTTAATTTTAAAATTATATTCACATAAATATTATATATAAATAATTTTTTTTTAAAGTTGAACACGTTAATAATTTTTTTAGTACAATTTGTTTTTGAATTCTACTATAATATAATTTTAAATATTTTATGTAGAAATTATATCAACATAAAAATATTTCAAAATTTTAAATTTATATGAGTTTTATTAAAATATAAACTAAATAAAATTATTTCATTTCAGAAAATGTGATGAAAATTTAAATTATAATTTATACTCCCTCCGTCCCACAATTTTGTTCACATTTCTACATTTATCTGTTTCACAATTTTGTTCACAACCTAAATATAGCAAAATAAAGAGACCATTTTATCCTCCCCACACCAAATAATTTCAATTGTGCCATATGTATTTAGACCCTTATTTAAGTGATAAAAAAGGATTTGGGCCAGATTAACAACTTAAGTGTTAATTAATACAGCCCAATTAACACCATAACCTTTGATCCAACATCAAAATAAATTCATCAACACATACTCCTCTGCAGCATCTCGTCTTTTCCCACATGAACAAACCCTAGCCCCAGTTTGTCGCGGCGATCGATCCGTCGATCTGTGCCACCCCGTCGGTCAAAGGAACCCCCAACCCCTTTCTCTTACTCTAATCTCCGTCTTTTTACCCTCTCCTGTGGCTACGATGTTCAAATCAAATCGGTGTTTGCTTCATCTCCCGTTCGTCCAAATCATGGTTCTGAAATGTTTAGATCGACGATCTGTTGTCCGAATCTGAGCAGATATTCAGCGAGTCGGAGGTTGGAGTTGAGTCGATGCCTTCGGTGGAGGCCGGACGACGGTTCATGAGGGAGATCTCGGGAACCACCGTCGACACGGTGGTTCCCGACTCGCTGTGGCTAGATTCGCTGGTCGATGGCGATTTCGTCGAGACCACCCATTAGACGGTGGTTCCCGACTCTCTGTTTTCCGAGACTGACGAGTACTCTTTAGTTGTTGAGGATTCTGATGTTGAGGAGGACGTTCCGGGAAGATTCCCCAGTCCGTCTCTATTCCTGAGATACTCCGGGCTCTCCTGCGATTCCGGCCGTAAAATGAAGGTCCTGGAGTCCACGAATTGCTAAATCTCATTCCTGTCTTAATTGCTCCACAGCTCCATTTCACATTGTGATATTTGAATTTGGCACATTTCCTGCTTGCATTATGATTCTAATTCTTGAAATTGGGTGCAATTCTATATCTAAGTTGTAATTTTTGTAAATAATTTTACTGTACATTTGTTTTTTTTTTCCCTCGACTATGTAATTTTTTTTTATTACAGGTTTTTTTTTTAAAAAAAAATTTTATTACAGGTTTTTTTTAAAGTTGTTTAGGGTTTGGATTAATTAACATAATCCAAATCCTTTACCCAACATAATGGACAAATTTACCGTTCAAAGAGGTTGAAATAGTTAAAAAATAACTTTTCTTAAAAAATATGAAACAATAAATGTGACTACAATCTCACGACGGAGAGAGTATATAATTTAAATATAAACTACTACGGCATATTTTAAGAGAGAGTTTATATTAGAATATGATTTATTACAAACATTACAAACTACTTTTCCATATAGTTGATATCATGTGCATCTAAATATATGTATGCACCATACATGTATTAATTTTTATATGTATTTCTTAATAAAATTATAACCATAATATATTTAATTTTTATTAAAAAACAAACTGAAAATTTGTAAACAATATATATAAATTTTTATTCATTTTTGTATATAATGTAAACCGAGTTTATATGTAAACCAAACATTCATCTATTCCTCTTTAGTACAAGAAAAATTACTCTTTATAGACATAAATTAATAGTCTTCTAAATTAAAAAATAACTCTTCAAATTCTTGTACACTCTGATTTATTATTTTTTAGTACATGAAAAACTCTTTAGAGACATTAATATTACTCTTTCGTACAAAAATTATTACTCTTCAAAGAATAATTTTTTATTTATTAAAGAGTAATTTTCAAAAATACGAATTATATGTACACTCGATGCACATGAGACTAACTCAGATTTTTATTCATTAATGCATATTTTTAATGTGAGTGAACCATGCACTGAGAGCACAGGAGAGTATGCTTTACTCATAATAACGTGAATATGAAAATTTACAACATCATATATCAGAAATTGATGAATGTAATAGTTTTTCACTTAAAAAATAATAATCTTTTACGTATTAAAATATAATTCATAAAATATGGTATCAGAATTTGATGGATGTAATAGTTCATCACTTAAAAAATAATAATCTTTTCTATTTTAAAGTATAATTTGATAAATATTATGAAAAATGATAATCTTTTATTTATTAAAGTATAATTCGATAACTATGGTGCTAAGTGTCTAGATACAAGTGTTTAGCTTTCTTGAATAGTCAAAATACTTTTAGAGTCAACTGCATTATTAATTTTTCATAAGAAAGTTTAACATTATTGTTGAGAGTGAAATTTCACGTATTTTAAGTCTCACATTACACCGTTTTTGTTAGAATATGACCATGATTTCGTGTAAGAGTGGGTGGTTTTCATATCTTATGTAATTAAGATGCTACTAAGGTGTTTTGTTGAGTTTTAGGTGGAAAAATGATCAAAAGTTCAAAATTGGAATGAAGAGTGAAAGTTAAAAAAATGCTGAAAAACGCACGCTCACATTGCATAATTTTTCTGTATTCATTTGGAACTCAAAACTGCTGGTGTGAAACATGGTTGAAAAGCCACGGAAGAGATGATCGTTTTGGCGCAAAAATCATTCAAATCGGAGTCTGTATGAGGAAGTTATGCTCAAAATCATGAGGTCGAGCAGCTGCCGACGGGAATTTTCGAAAATTTTCGAAAATTAACCATCTTTCCTATTTCTTGGAGCACAATTAATTTTCTTATTTCATCCCCTTCTCATACCTATATTATTTCACATCATTATTCATAAGTGACACCACCCTCCACAAGGGGATCATCCACATCCACATCCACATCTACCATCATCCATATCCATCCACACCGAAGGAGAGTCAAATACTATTCAAGAGGGAGATCATTCAATCGAAGACGGAGAAGGAAAGCGGAACAACGCCAACACTATGATTTTTCTATTCCTTTCTTCTATTTTCGTTTGGCAAGACTTCTAGTATGACTTTGATAGTCATGGGAGTTGTTTATAACCCCATGGACTAATTCTATTTACAGTTTTAAGGTTTGAAGGTTAGATTTAATTAATTTGGAAACCTAGACCAAAATTGTGATTTTATGCAGTTGATATTCTGAATTTATTTAATTTAATTAGACTTTGCTTTTCTGCTTCGTAACATCTTCATATTAAATTCATGTCATCCACTATAATGCTTGATTTATTATGTTAGCATATGTGCGTTTATGATTGGTATTGTCTATTTGTTAGGGGTTAAGGTAGTTCCGCTATAAACACTTTAATCATATGAACTGGTAAATCAGATACCTGAATTGTTTAGTGGAACAATGCAATCAGACATTCAAGTAGGAAGTGAATAGAACCTTGTAGTACTTTCAGAAAATATCTTATTAATCAAACTTTCCATTCGGAGGTATTGCATTTGCGTTGATTAGTATCTAGGAAGGGGGCTTGGTAATATTCACGCTCTTAGGATTTAAACAAGATTATAATGTTAGCGCTGAATCGGATCTTATTCGGTGGGAAAATAGGGTAATGTGGTGTATTTTCATAAACTCTGCATAAATGAATAATTGGAAGTCTAGGAATTCGAATTACCTTAGAACTGTTGATATCTTTTGAATTAATCTTAAATCTTTCTTTTGTGATTTATTTTAATAGTTATTTCATTTTCAGTACTTTAGATACTTAATTCAAAACTCCTGAATATTGGTTACTTAATTCTGATTAGTTAGTAATTTAGACTAAATAAATAATTGACTGTCTTTTTGGAATCAATAATTTAACTTGGTTGTTTGCTGCTACAATTGATATCCTTCACACTTGGGAATTTAATTGAAGTGCGTAAAAAACGCCTTTCAGTTATTTAAAAAAATAAAAATTTGCTAACAAATTATCCATGCATATGTTTTTATTAATAAATTTATATAAATTTAAAACTTTCATTTCATTTTATCATATTAAATCTTTATTGGAAATTTAAAATATTACATTTAATTTTATTTTATAAAACATTTATATTTTCAAAGTATATATATTTTTTAAATAAAATGCAGGGAAGAACTTCTAAATTAATATTTATTTGTAAAAGCAATATTAAAACATAAATATTAAATATAATACAAATTAATGTCATATCTTGTATGAAAAGAAGTATATCATTACTTACAATACAAAGTATCTAAAAAATTTAATTTAGTTTACATGACATTGCTTAATTATATCATTTTTTTTCAAAATCTTTTATTAAATATTTATATACAATATATAATTCAATGCTTAATTATATCATATTAGTTTTCTTTCCAAAATCTTTTATTAAAGATTTATATATCATATATAATTCAATGAAAGAAAATGAGTTTGCTGCAAGATTTATATACCATATATAATTCAATGAAAGAGAATGCGTTTACTGTTGTTAAAGAAGAGAATAGAGATAATGGATGAAAGAATAATATAAATGAGATAAATAAGGTCATATATATTTATCGATAACAATCATATTGATAGGATGTGATTTGATAAAGATTTAATTTCCCGATCTGGTGCTCTCTCCACCCATAAAAGAGACACAGTTTTATGATTTCTGTCATCTCTCCACCCATAAAAGAGACACAGTTTTATGATTTCTCTATCAAATAAAGTTTTACGTACTGTGCCTAAAGAAAAGGGTGAGGAGAGATAAATCAGTTCCCGACGTAATTAGCAGGAACATAAGGTCGTCACATAAGGTTGTCTTAAGGTAAGTCTTCTCATCAATTTTACAAGATGTGAAAATCATGAAGATCTAAGATCCATGTCAATTAATGAATTAATTGCTTACATTTAATTTATACTTATAAATAGAATATATAGAGTATGAGAATAGAGTATGAGAAGGGTGGAGTTGACACTACAGAGAAAGAAGAAACAGGGCAGAGGAGGAGAGAGATGCATGCACCACACATATAAGGAAAAGAAGAAGAGAAGAGGCGCTGAAGTCTAATATGGGAAAAATTGTGCAATTTTATTCTCTCTCATTGGGGAATTGGTGAAACTTTATAGAAAATTGTAATAAAACCTGTTATTCAAATAACCTTCATGTTTTTTAAATATTTTTTATAATCCAATAGTCTTAAATAAAAGAAAAATGATCCAAGGGTCAGATTTTGTTTGGGTCATGTGTGATCTTGGGTCAGTTAAGTAAGACCCTTAATTTTACAACCGTAATACTTTAGACATAAGTCATAACTTCAACTTTTGTTAGTGATGTTGTACAGAGACATTATAGCATCCAACGAATTACTCTACGTCGATTATGAAGCTCAGGTGCTCTCTTTATCATACTTTTTTTTTCGTGTAGAATCTTAGTAACAATGGATGCAGATATCTGATTTTGGACTACTGTCACTCCACTGTTGTTGCAACCTCATAGGGATGAAGTCAGTTCAAAAAAAAAATTCTATTTTCTTTTAATCTTTTAAATTTAACATTTTTCATCCAAAAACTAACGGTCGGGACTAAAAGTGCAATTTTTAAAACTAAAAAAGGTTAGAAACAAAAAATGAAATGAAACTTTTTGTATGAGAACAAAAAGTGCAATTTTCTCATTTATTTTTATAATATTTTTAATATTATTAGTGGAGGTTATTCATACGTCAAAATAATTAACTAGCTCATTTACTAAAGACACCATATTGATATTGTGTCAAATTTTTTCGTGAGATGAATCGTAAATGATTCCATTTAGTAGAGAGTAGCGCCTGGAATTTTATCAAATTAAGCGACGCATGCAATATTCTTTTTTCGTGGATTATTTAAAAATGTGATGATTATTAAAATGACAAAGATTTGTGTGAGACCGTTTAATGTAAGCTCTTACGTTAGACGACCAGAAAGTGATAATTTTTATGAAGGAAAGTTATAATAAATTAATGAAAAGTGATAATCTTCTTTCATGAATAATTTATTGAATAAATAAAAAGTGATAACATTTTATAGCGAAAGTGATAACTATTTTAAAAAGTAAAAAAAGTCTAACGTGAGACGGTCTCGCGCAAGACATATCCAAAATGGCAAAGACTTGTAAATAATTAATCTTGCTGCTTTTTTTTATTCAATTATTGAAAAATGTTATGACAGAAATTTTATTGTACATTTGAATAATTTTTTTCAATTTGAATATTATCAAATTGATAATGTTTTTAAAAAATAGTATTTCCTTCGTTCTAAAAATACTTGCATACTTTCTATTATTGGTCGGTTCAAAAAATACTTGCACATTCTTAAAATGGAAATAATACACAATATCAATAACCTTACAATACTATAATATTACAAAAATTCTACTTTCTTTTTATACACAATCTAATAAAAATCAACTATATCATACACTTTATTTTATAAAATAGCCCAAAATACCCCTTCTCTTTCTTACATCATTATAATAAAGACAGAGACTTGTGTGAGATCGTATCACGTAAGGGCTTACGTGAAATGAGTGAAAATGATAACTTCTATAACAAAAAGTGATACTGAACTAATGTAAAGTGATAATGCTATTTCATGAACAATTTATAGTATAAATAAAAAGTGATAACATTTTATAGCGAAAGTGATAACTATTTTAAAAAGGGTGGAGCTATTGCTACACAAAACTTTGCTGAGAGCACCCGAATCTTTAAAAGAATGATAGTGAAATTCCTATTACACCCCCTACCCCAAAACTTACGCCCAAATTAATTCTAAATAATTTGTTTTTGATAATTATCTTTGAATTGGGTGGGTTTAGGAGTAGTATTGGGTGAGATTAGTAAAATGAGTTGATTAGAATTAGTGTGGTTGTAAGTTTAGGAGTGGGAGTATAATAGAAATTTCATTATTGTTCTTTTTGAAATTTGGGTGCTCTTAGTAAAGTTTTAGGTGGTAATAGTGCCGCCCTTTTAAAAAATGTAAAATGGTCTCACATAAGACGACCTCATGCAAGACTTACCCTACAACACTTACCTTACTACAAAAAATTACTTCTTAAACTCCGTGCTACCAATTACGTGCATGTATTCTAGGAATTGAGGGAGCAATATTTTTTATTTAAAAAAAATGATAATCAGAAAAAGTGATAACAGTTCCATTAAATTATTTAATAAAAGATTCATAGGATAAATATAAAATGAATTTTTTTAATAAAAAGTGACACTTAAACATTGAAAAGTAATATCCATTCAAGTGAATTATTTTATGAATAATTTATAAATTGGATAAAATGTGATAATATTTTAAATGAAAAGTAATACTGTAAGCACTTGAATTTTATTGCCTATTAAAGGAAAATATGTGGCAAATTAATGCAATAATCAGTAATTAATTATTTATTTATTAAGGAATTTAAATTAATTAATTCCTAAAATAGATATTAATAAATAATTGATAATTAATTTAAAACCCAACAAATTAAGTAGGATTTAAATTAAGTAAAACTTGACTTCCAAGTCAAATAAACTGTGGAAGGTTCCAGAATCAGGTCAAATTAAGCAATGACCATTCAAGCTGTGTTACATTTGGAACGGCCCAAGCCTGCAGAATCGGGTCAAATCTGTCATGGACCAATCAGATTGCAAGTTATTTATGGGGCATGCTCATTCCTCACCTATATAAGGAGTCCTCTTCCATTCATTCCAGACACACTACAACATCTGAACACACCAAAATATCTGAAGACAAAAGCTCTGAAGAGATAAAAAATACGAGCAGTGCTCCCTTGAGATCTTCAAGCATCTTCAAGTCAAGAACCGCCTCCGATCAGGGATCAAGCTGCCAAGCCCTCCGATCCGTTGTTCTTCCAGTCATCTGCCTATGATCAGAGATCAAGCTGCCAAGCCCTCCGATCCGACATTCTTCCAGCCAACCGCCTCCGATCAGAGATCAAGCTGTCAAGCCCTCCGATCCGGCATTCCTCCAGCCAGTCGCCTCCGATCAGAGATCAAGCTGCCAAGTCCTCCGATCAGGCATTCTTCCAGTCGACTGCTTCCGATCAGAAATCATGTTGCAAAGCCCTCCGATCCGGCATTCTCTCCAGTCAACGTTCAATCCGAATAAAGGCTCGACGCTTCCTGATCAACGTCAAGACTACACATTCGAGCTTGGACAAGCTTCATCCGAAGATCCGGCTCAGCACACAGCGCCGTCAACATAGTCAGCGTAGTCAACACACACAAGTCAAAATACAATATTTGTTGTTACAAATTTTGGTACGCCCGGTGGGACAGTCTCTACCTCTCATCTCTTCTCTCAACAGGCTCGAAGATACAAATTATGACTCCTCTTAGGATCACGATAAAAAAGTCATCTACCTCAAAGTCTTTAGAGCTACAAGCTGCGAAGATGCAAGTTATAACTCCGCTAAAGATTGCGATACGAAGGCAAATTGCATCAAAGCCTCAAGAGTTGCAAATTGAAAATGCTGAACTCGTTACAAGAAGTATGTCTGAAGCCTCCTTAGAGACAAACCATGTGGTTGGGATTGCTCTTAACAAGCCATTGCATGGAGACAAAAATAGTGAAGATGATTCTACCTACTCAACTCCTCACTCAATACTAAGCTTACCACCTGCCTCAGCTGTAGCTGCAGTAATGACAACAAATGCTATGACCATTGAGGAACAACTAGCAAGTATGAAGAGAGCCATTGAAGGACTCAACAAGCACATGGAAGCTCAAGACGTAAAAATCTCCATACTTATGAAGAAAATGGAGAATGTGGAGACAAGTCATGCAAATGAGAAACAAGTTGGGGATGAGCACGAGAAAGAAGATTCAGCGAAACACCATCCTCTTGAAAAGAAGCCAGTTGAAGAAGAAATACAAATTTCAACTGAAAAATGCTTCATGTGAACCAACTGAAGAACGTCGTTTTAGAGACGATAAAAGACAAGTTTGAAGGAAGCTCAAAATCTTCTTCAACATACGCCAAGCCATATACAAAGAGGATTGACAACTTGAGGATGCCAACTAACTACTAACCTCCCAAGTTTCAACAATTTGACTGCAAAGGCAATCCGAGACAACATGTGGCGCACTTCGTCGAGACATACAATGATGTTGGGACCAACGGAGATCACATGGTGAGACAATTCATCCGATTTTTAAGAGGAAATGCCTTTGATTGGTACATCGACTTGGAAGCCAACTCCATTGACAGTTTGGGACAAATGAAAAAAGTATTCCTCAACCGCTTCTATAGCACACGAAGAATTGTTAGCATGATGGAGCTAACAAATACTCGTCAAAGGGATGAAAAATATGTCATCGACTGCATCAATAGATGGAGGAGTCTAAGCCTCAATTGCAAAGAAAGGCTATCAAAAACTTCAGCTATAGAAATGTTCATTCAAGGGATGCAATGGAATCTTAGCTACATATTCCAAGGAATTCGACCTAAAACTTTTGAAGAGTTGGCTTCAAGAGCTCACGACATGGAGTTAAGCCTGACATCAAATGACATCGAATGGCCCTCTATTCAAGATTCTTACAAGTTTGAATACATGTCCTTCGATGAGCCCTTGGAAGAGGAACCACAAACAAAGGCTGCAGTTCTATAAAGATTAATAGAAATGAAGTTGAAGCAAGAGAAAATAGTGCATCCCAAGATTGAGGGCAATAAACTGTTGCTAAATCAAGACAAATCAAAGCTCCTTGACACGAGCTAAAACTATCTGCATTACGCTCCTTGATACGAGCTTAAACTATCTAAAATCTTTCAAGTCAAATCTCCTTGACACGAGCTAAAACTGTCTGCATTATGCTCCTTGATACGAGCTTAAACTATCTAAAATCTTTCAAGTCAAAACTTCTTGATATGAGCAAAAACTGTCTACACATTATACTCCTTGATACGAGCTTAAACTGTCTAACTCAAATTAAATCTCTTTGAGAAGAGACGAAACTCTCTACACATCACGCTCCTTGACACGAGCTAAAACTATCTTCAAGTCACGCTCCTTGATATGAGCTTAAACTATCTAAAATCCTCAAGTCATGCTCCTTGATACAGGCCTAAACTATCTAACACAAATCAAATTCAAGGCTCCTCGATACGAGCAAAAACTATCCACACTATACTCATTGATATGAGTATAAACTGTCCACACATCAAATCATATCTCCTTGAGAAGAGAATAAACTCTCTACACATAAAGCTCCTCGACGCACGAGCTTAAACTGCATGTTACTCCTGGCCCACATGAGTATAAAATGTGTATGACCCCCCATTCAAATCAAATCATGTCTCTTTGAACTACGTTATGACTTGATCTTCTTCAAAGAGGTACGTAGGCAGCTTAGTACTCTGCTAAGTTCAGTCATAATTCAGGCTATTCATATCAAGTTGGTGAAGCAAGCAATAAAATTCAATCATGTTGATCAAAAATGGATTATCGCAATTTGTTCAATTCAACACAAAGGCATCCGTGAACAAAATGAGAGGGGGCATTTGTAAGCACTTGAATTTTATTGTCTATTAAAGGAAAATATGTGGCAAATTAATGCAATAATTATCAATTAATTATTTATTTATTAAGGGATTTAAATAAATTAATTCCTAAAATAGATTAATAAATAATTGATAATTAATTTAAAACCCAACAAATTAAGTAGGGTTTAAATTAAGTAAAACTTAACTCCCAAGTCAAATAAAGTGTGGAAGGTTCCAGAATCAGGTCAAATTAAGCAATGACCATTCAAGCTGTGTTATATTTGGAATGACCCAAGCCCGCAGAATCGGGTCAAATCTGTCATGGACCAATCAGATTGCAAGTTATTTATGGGGCATGCTCATTCCTCACTATATAAGGAGTTCTCTCCCATTCATTCCAGACACACTACAACATCTGAACACACCAAAATATCTGAAGACAAAAGCTTTGAAAAGATCAAGAATACGAGCAGTGCTCCCTTGAGATCTTCAAGCATCTTCAAGTCAAGAACCGCCTCCGATCAGAGATCAAGCTGCCAAGCCCTCTGATCTGTTCTTCTTCCAGTCATCTGCCTACGATCAGAGATCAAGCTGCCATGCCCTCCGATCCGGCGTTCTTCCAGCCAACCGCCTCCGATCAGAGATCAAGCTGTCAAGCCCTCCGATCCGGCGTTTCTCCAGCCAGCCGCCTCAGATCAGAGATCAAGCTGCCAAGCCCTCCGATCTGGCATTCTTCCAGTCGACTGCTTCCGATCAGAAATCAAGCTGCAAAGCCCTCCGATCCGACATTTTCTCCAGTCAACGTTCAATCAGAATAAAGGCTCGACGCTTCCGGATCAACGTCAAGACTACACATTCGAGCTTGGACAAGCTTCATCCGAAGATCCGGCTCAGCACATAGCTCCGTCAACATAGTCAGCGTAGTCAACACACACAAGTCAAAATACAATATTTGTTGTTACAAACACATAATCAACGAAAAGTGTATATGCGTCCATATAAACTATTTCATGGATAATTCAATGGACAAATAAAGAGTGATAACATTATCAATAAAAGAGATGTCTGTTAAATTAAAAGTGATAACCATTCCATTGAACAATTTTATGAACAATTAATATGAAGAATAAAAAGTGATAACATTTTTAATAAAAAAGTGATACTGCTTGATTAACGAAAAGTGATTACAGAACAATTAAACTATTTCCTGAATAATTAGTAGGAATGATTAAAGGTGATAATGCTTTTTATAAAAATGATACTGTATTTGTCAAATGAAAAATGATAATCTTCCAATTGAAGTAGTAATTAACAATTCGTGAGAGAAATAAAAATTGATAATGTAATACCCAAGAATTTTTTCTATTTATGTGATAATATAATTTGTATTTTACGCATTTTTATAATTATGTGATAATTATGTAGTAATTGTCTCTACATTTTATTTTTCTTTGCATTTTTATTTAATACATTTATGATAATAATGGTCACACTATGTGAATATATATGTGCATAAATATTTATTTGCATTAATTTGGATATATATAATTAAATTATTTTATTTGTATAAATATATTATTTCTTAAGCATCACACGTATTCTCGTAATAATAGTAATGTTAAAAAATATACATGTACGTGTATTAATTTATAAATTTATCTATCTTAATTATTAAGTATTGCACGTATATTTATAATAATAATAATAATAATAATACATATACGAATTAATGATGCGATTAAACACATATGTGGCCTTACCCATTTCAATTATTTAAGTCGGCATTCACAAGTGCATCTCTTTTATTTTTTTAATTTTTTTATTTTTTTTATTGATATCGAGGTTCCGGGCTTATACCCGACTAGTCCTCGAGGAAACAGTCCCGGCTCCTCAGAACTGTCTCCAGGTAAACCGCGGTAGCCACACAATGGATTTCAAGTAATATCTTTAACTACTGCGGAGTCGATCCTCCACCGAGTTTCAGCCTCCCACACTGTCGCTTGTAGCCCTCAATATTAATTGTTCCACCATTGCGCTCTGGGAGGCTTGAACCCTGACCTTTCAATCAGGGACTTGAACCCCTGACCTTTCATCTCTATATATATGTATGGGTTCTTAACCCATGTGAGTGAGTTAGGAGAACATGAGCATTAAAAAAATAAAAAAAAGAAAGGGAGAGAGGGGAAGAGAGAAAGAGGGAGGATGTGCAGACCGTGCTGGAACGGAAAAAGAAGAGATTAGTTACAGTTCTTTACGAGGTCTATAATATACTATCGGAATTCACATAATTAGAGGTCCAACTACAATGCATAAATGTGTTGTATGTGAATTATTTGTAATTAATATGTGATAATTATGTTATGAATTATTTGTGATTAGTTTAATTACGTTATAAATTATTTGTGATTAATATGTGATATGAGTTGTAGATTTATGTGATTTGAGATATTATCGTTGTTTTATATTTGTTGGTCTATGTGATCAAAGATTGTTCTAAATGAAGATCTATGTGATCTTAAATAAAATAATTATTCTAATTTAATTATATGTTGATATTAATGTCTTAATTAATATGTGATGCATATATAATTTCTCCTACTTGCATATCATTCATAATCAAGAAAAATATGTTCCAAAAAAATTAATAAGATACTAATGGGTGTGCGGCCACTACATATGCATTGAGTGGCGGAAGGGGCGATCTAGGAAGGAGCGACCTGGGGAAACCCAGAGTAGGCTACCTAGAGTGGGCCACCATCTTGAATTTTGGTGAGAAAGAGTATGGTGTTCAGTGAGGGGATTTCCATGTAGTAGGGGGTCAGTTGGTGATGGATACTAACAGACTGTAAGGAAAGGTGGATCCTCGAACTGCACCTGTGGAACTCTGTGGTGGGAGATAATTCTTGGTGGCGAGATAAATGAAGAGCGGCAGGAAACTTGTTAGGCCCCGAGATGATAGTCGTCACAGTAGTTCCATATTTATATTGTGAAATTGATAAATCGAGTGATGAACTCAATTACAGTGTATATTATAAGTGTATCGTAGGGATCCCACAACGTGAATCGTTTTCATAATAAAAGAGATCAACTAGAAAAACTAAAAAATATGCGATAGAAAAATAAATGCATTTCTATGCACTGTCATGTATGATTTCTATTTACTGAGTTTTATCTCACTAGTTTACGCATTGTAGGTAAATTGCACACGAGACTAGTGGTTGGGGTTCCTTCAAATCCTGAGAGTTGTATACATGGATAACGACTTGATGGGCCGGTGTAATGAACTGCTTTGAGGTTAATCTGGAAATTACATAAATAAAAAGAAAATGAAGTAAAAAATGAAAAGAATATTTATTTATTGGTGAAAAAAATGAGGTCAGATAATAATTTTAATAAAAAAATTGATAATATATTTAATATAAAGTGATATGATCAATTAAAAAGTGATAATTACTAAATTAAAATATTTTAAAAACAATTTATAAAATTAGTAAAAACAATAACATTTATAATAAAAAGTTATGTTTAATTATAAAAAAGTGGTAATTATTTTAAAAGACAAAATAAAAATAATAGCATATAATAGCATTTTTAATAATTAATATAACAATTTATTTTAATTTTATTAATAAAATGTAAAAGAAAAATTCCATAATTATTTGATGGACCAAGTTGCGGCCAACTTCTTTTATCATTATCTTAGTATAACACAGTAATTAATTAACGAGGCCTTTTAGCATGCCTTACTATTTAATTATTAAATGGGTTGATGTGTATTCCGTTTTATAAAATATATAACCTCATCCAAAACTTCCCCAATTATATTTTAATGCTACCTTAGTTTCGAGTATTTTTATTCGTTTGTACGAGTACGAAGATTAAAAAGTGTTTTTTTAATATATAATGTTAGAAAAAGTATATAGATAAATTGGTAATTTTGTGAAAAAAAGAAAATAAAGTTGTTGGGAATAATGAATAATGTATAAGAAAGTAAATAAAGTTGGATTGATTAATAGTGTAAAAAGTAGATAAACTATATAATGTATTTTTGCCATTTATGAAAACGTGTAAAAATACCTAGGACACTTCAAAATGAAAAGCGAGTAAAAATATGTGGGACGGAAGAATAATATATATACAAATTACTAAATACACCCAAATTAAAACAATTATTATATATTTAATTGTAAACACCATTCATGAGTATTACAAATCTGAAACTTCTAGAATCACTTATTCTCTGTTGCAACTTTTAGCTAGTGCACTCTATTAGTTCTACAAGCCCCAATTTGCACTAGCAAGAAAAGTGTGAGAAATGGATATTTGATCACCTTTGATTGGTGATCAGATGAACTTATTAATATATACAATTCAGTACAAAAGTAGGTTGCATATTATGAAAACCCAATCAAAACATAGTTACAAAAGATATAAATAATAATCTAGAATAATATATATTTCTCTTAATACCCCTCGTCAAGCGTTACATGAGATATAAGCAAATGCAAAGCTTGGAATGCGAAAATTCAAATG